>QANU01038361.1:0-20608 GCA_003254905.1 Nissolia schottii | reverse complement strand
ACAGCTTTATCTATGTTACTACGTGATCAGGGAACTAGTCTTTCTTATCTAGGTTCTCGCACTGTTGACTCCTAACCATCATTACATAGCCACATCATAAACATGTATGTTGACAGACACACTGATCATCACGCATATATTGCACGGTAAACCTTCCACCATGCTTGCCAAGCACGGGACATTTCATAGTATCTATGCAATAAGTCATCGTGCCGATGGGGCACAGATTTCAATGCATGTTCTCATATCATTCACCATATCTCTTCCCGTCTGTGTCCCAGTACTCCCTCGTACACCTCAGGACCGTCGTCCCCATGGTGGTGTACGACCTGCCTTCTCTGTCTGTTTCCCGGGTAAACATGACTCCACCCCCTTCCGGGTGGTGAGGGGCCACCCTCTTGGCTAAGCCAGAAGCGGACCATATCATACACATTTTCATCGCATCATAATCCATTCATTTTTCTATCACATGTCATGCGTATCATCACTCTTTTCTCTCATATGCACATTTATCTTCTCTCAACATGCTCTTGTTTCTACGGTTCATTCTCATCTTCATTCATTCCTCGTTCATTAGACAATAACTTCTAGTGATCTATCCTCATGATGCATGCTTTACCCACACATAATCACATATTCATCTCAATAGTTATACTCATGTACAATGATCTGAGCCCCTATGCTGGTTGGAACATATAGAAGAGCTAAGAGACTCAAAGGCTTCAGGTTTCATTCGAATGACTAGAGGTGCATTCGAATGAAACCCTGCGAGTTCTTTCATTTGAATCCCTCGAGAATTCACTCGATTGAAATCCTGCTCAGACTTTCATTCGATTGAATCCTCCTGCATTCGACTGAAATCCCTTGGGAATTCATTCGAATCCCTGGGGATTTCATTCGAATCCCACAGTAAAAATTCCCCCCAGAGAGTAACTTCTCCGGGGGTTTTCTTTGCGTAACATTTATGCTTCTACAGTGATCCAATCAGTACACTTATGATTTTCAAACAGCAAAATCCTCAAAATCTAACCTATGCACCTTATTCTCTATCATTTGTACAAAGTAGTTTTTCAGTCAAAAGCACAAAAGTACAGATATACAGTCATAACATAAACCACATAGACAGTGGGCTTAGGATTACCCACTTTCCAGGCGCAATGGGAAGTTGTCAGAAACGACTCCCGAGAGCTTTAGAATGATCCTACTATTTTTCCTGAGTCCGGTGGAGCGACCGTCGCACGCACCAACGGACAGAGTAACAGCACAGCAGATGAAATTTTAAGGAAAATGGCATTGAGGCCGTGACTTATATATATAGGCACAGGGGTGCCTTTGCTTCGTTAAGAAGCTGTTGCTTTTTCATTTCCTTTTTCCCTTTTTTTTTCAAAATTTATCTTTTAGGCCTAATTACCCTTTTGCCCTTCCTTTAATTTTTATTTCCTTTTATATCCTAACTTTGTTTTTCCCTTTTGCCCTTCACCCTTTTTAGTTATTTCCCATTTCGTCCTTTTCTTTATTTTCCTTTCACTGACGTGGGAATTAATTCCCAAACCAGGACACTTTATTTCACGATCATGTTTGATCGCTTTTTGTCATTTTTCGCTCGTGTTTGGATATCCTAAAAATATTCCGAGCACATATCCGCGATCTACTAATTTCCCGGATCATAGAGGTATGTCCGGTTAAGATATTCGTGAATTTATTGCCCGGAGGAAATTTGCACAGATACCTTAAGTGTCTACCGAAATTCTGATTTTTTGTCAAAATTTGGCATGGACCTCGTGGCACTCCGCGAGATCAAGAAACAATTACTTGACTGGCGGTTGAAAGCAATTAATGTTCTAAATAATTTTTCCAGTCCAAATAATCGCATCTAATGTGCTTTTAATTAAGCCAAAAATTAAGATTTTCGCGAAATTCTCGTAAGGGGAAAATTCGGGATGTTACATTCTACCCCCTTAAAAGAATTTTGCCCTGAAATTCTAGCAGCACTAGAGGTCTAGGTATCTACTATACTTACCGCGGTTTAATCCTCTGCACCGGCTCCCCTTCGCATGTCCTCGTAGTCGGACCACATGGTGAAAACTCGTCCTTGCGGCGGAACTGTTGGTTGGGTTGCGGGTTGGGCCGCGGTGCAATCCCTGGCGAAATGTCCGCGTTCTCCGCATCAGTGGCAGATACCTGACTGGTTGACGGAAAGGGCTGCCCTACATGCCTTGGAGACGTGGTCAGGTTTCCCACATCGGTAACTGACACACACCAAAACGTCGTTAATTTCAATGCGAGATCAAATAATAATTTAGAAAACTAAATTAACCCCAAAAACGTAGTAAAGGGGGCTAACCTAGGTCGTCTCTCAAGGAAGCAATTAGAACCAACTAAAATTGCAATTAAAAAGGGGGGTTCGGATTGATGAATATAAATAAAAAAAACAAGGCAAAACGAAAGTAAGTTAACAATGATAAAAAAACAATATCCTACATACGGTGTTTCTAGATCAAGGATTAATTGTCAATGGTTCCTAATTAATTATTCATAAGGGGGATGTTGTTTATTAGTTGAAATCTCTAACTAATAATACGCAATTCACCTAAGAGACTACGATCGTCAATCCCCTAAGCATTTATTAATATAGGAATTAAAACTAAGATCTCAGCATTAAAAACCTATATCAATTATGTTCCAATTGCACAACCTAATTAAATCTAATTAGCTCCCCCAAAGAGTTCCCAAATCCTAAATCAATAAATCCT
Organism: Nissolia schottii; assembly: GCA_003254905.1. Classification (NCBI taxonomy): domain Eukaryota; kingdom Viridiplantae; phylum Streptophyta; class Magnoliopsida; order Fabales; family Fabaceae; genus Nissolia; species Nissolia schottii. The sequence continues at coordinate 17,855 of QANU01038361.1, read as the reverse complement.
ACAATCGTCAAGATCTATCAACCTAGAATTAACCCTAACCAATAACATGCAATCGCTATATTATTAATCACAGGCATAACAAATCATGAATAAACATTAAGCACAAGACCTCGAATTAATCCTAATCTAGAGTTACCACATGCAAGATATTAAGAAACTACTCCTCCATGGGTAAAGGATAAAAACTCATAATAAATAAAAATAACAAGAGAGTAGAAAATAATGGAAAATTGAAATAACAAAACCTAAAAATAATAACGGAAGGAATTCGCAAATAATTGGGAGCTTGCGTTGTCAATGCGAGCGCTCCAACAATCCTTGAATAACTAAGAACTAAGCACTACTAACATAAACCTAAAGTGCAATAAAATAAAAGGAAAAGTTTGAAAAATAAAAGTGGAGGCTGAGTATTAAGTTGTTGAGAGAGGATTTCTATTTGTAGAGGATTGGCCTAAAGTGGGAGTAAATCCCGCACTTTCAGCACATCAGTTAGTAAAATCGCGATAACTTAGGATACAGATATCGGATTGAGGTGATTCAAATCTCCAATTAAAGCTAAGAGATAGATCTACAACTTTGTAGTTGAGGTCAAATTGAGATTCAATCTCCATCCTGGCGCAAAATCCATGACAAAGTCAGCATTAAAAATCCTCAGCAAATCTTTGACCAAATCTTTTTGAATTTGAATTTAATCTTGCATTTATTGGTCTCAATCTTCTCTTCAAATCTCTTCTTTGAAATTTATATCTTATCAAATCTCCTTCAAATCTTCAATGATCCTCTTGACAATTTATTTTCTGCAATTAAAATAGAAAACTAAAAAAGAACAAAAGATATCTACACATTAAATTCTAAGATAAAAAATAGTGCTTTAAAATTGCATTTTTCTTAATTTCTCACAAAAGAGGATAATGTGCAAAACATATTAATTAAGCATTAAAATTACACATTTTTAGTATACAATGTTCAATTATAGAATAATAAAATAGGGTACAAAATCCACCTATCAGGAACAAACGGCCTTTCCCATCAAGCACTCTCCACTGTGAGGCTTTCCACACTTCGGGCAAGGTGGCCGAGGCTCTCCTCCTTGTCGTGGTTGGCCTGGCTGGGATTGGTCCGGGGTCTGTTCGTGCTATTGCTGCTGCGGCTGGTATGGATATCGTCCTCCAGGTCCCTTCTTCCGGGGCTCCTGTGACTGGCTCCCTTGCTCCACTGCCTTCTTTTTATTCTTGACCACCTCTAACTGCTGATTTGCCTCTTCCTGCGCTAGACATCGGTTTACCAGGGTGGCATAATCTGGCAAACCCCAGGTATGAATGAACACTTGCATCTCCGGTCTCAGCCCTTGTTGATATCTCTTACACTTCCACTGCTCACTTGGCCGAAGCTGGTATGTGCTGCAGTATCGGCATAGCCGCTCAAACTTGGTCGTGTACTTGGCCGCTGACATCATCCCTTGTTTCAACTCCAGAAACTCTGTCTCCTTACGGTCTTGCAACTCCTGGGGAAAATATTTCTCCAGAAACATAGTTGTAAACTGATGCCATGTGACGGGAGCTACCTGTTGCTCCAAAACCAGCCTAGCTGTCTCCCACCATTCCCCTGCAGCTCCGTCAAACTGCCTAGCTACAAACTTCACCTTCTGTGCCTCTGTACAGGTTATGTCCTCAAAGACTTGTTCCATCTTCCTAATCCAACTATGGACCACCCCAGGGTCCATTACTCCCTCGAATTTGGGCGGATTCGCCCGTGTGAATTGCATGTACTTCTGACCATCTTCCTCTTGCGGTGTATGTGGGGCATTTCTGTGAATCAATGCAGCGGCTATTTGAGTATTCGTCTGGACCATTTCCCGAAGGATGTCTGCGAGGTCCCCCTGCTCATGGTTATTGTAACACCCTAGGTTAGCAGCTTATGCTTAAGTCATAATTTGCGTCTGCTAGGTTGTTATCTGCTGTGTGGGAATACTGATAGTCCCTACTTTACTTTGGAAAATAATTAAGTTAACTGAAAATAAGGAACCTTTTTTTTTTCTTTTTAAACATAAGCTATTGTCATGCATAATCTAAAGCCATGTGTGTGAACTATCATAAGTCCCGTATAGTCGTATAACAGATAAATGCGAGCGTAGTCTGTCATACAAGTACATAGATAAATAGTAAAGTAAACAGTACCAAGTGGGTCCAACAGTTAACATCATACATGTCAGCAAGTCATATATATATTATAGAGTCTGGTAAGAATCACATACTGTACTCATACATCAAAAGGGGACTATACATATCCTACTCCGCACATACAGTCAGTGCTACAAAATAACATACATCCAAATACACATATAACTACTAGCAAAATGGTGTCGTCTGATGACAGGGTCTGGGTATAGAGCTGGTCAGGTCTCTGGCTCACCCTCGCTGGACTCCTCCTCTGGATCCTCCTCTGGCTCTGACTCCTCTGGCTCGTACTCTGGCTCTGGCTCATCCTCCTCGTCCTCCTCCTCCATGGCCACCGGAGGATACTCCTCCTCGGGTGATGAAGCACTGGTACATCTGGCGAGTCTCGGGGGTCGGAGGATGGACTTGCCTCGTGGCTGGAAGCGTGAGGTGCGAACTGACGGCGGTAGTCTCTGGCCGTCCTCATCCGTGCAGTCTGCCGGTAGCCCTTGGGCGGTCGTAATCGCACAGAAACTGGGTCAACCTCCACGTCCTTCTCGTAAGGAGCGGGCTCACCGTCGGTGGGAGTCTCTAGCTCTGGGGGAACCGGTGGTGCAACTCGGTGAGGTGTGGGACGACTCACCACAAGTACGGACCACAGCTCCGCCTCCTCCCCTGTCTCAGGGTCTACTGTCCTAAACCTGCTGCGAAGTATCCGCCGCTTCTTCGGCGAGGTCGTCATCAATCTCGCCTGAAGCCATAAGTGAGTGGGGGTGAGAACGGTGGTTCTCAGTGGTTAACTATGAATAGTGGGGATCTGGTTACTCAATTATGCTTCCGGCCGTCCAGGAGATTGCTAAGTGTTCATGCATCTAGACATCCTACCAGTTATTTCTTGCCTAAGTTCCTGGGCAGCTTTATCTAGTTACTAGGTGACGGGGATCTAATCTTTCTTACTAAGTTCTCGTGTTTATTAACCAGACTCGCGGTGGAAATGTGACCGTCTCGTACGTGTCTCACAGACAGTTGACTCAACATGTACTCATAATCATATATAATCATTTAGTTTATATAGTTAGCACATAAAATGTAATGCATGAGGGGATAGGGGTTTCTCCTACACGCCTGTGGCCGCGTCCTTCTTCGCTGCTGGGTTGCCATCGCTCCTATGTAGACTGGGGGATCGTCATCCCTTCTCCAGCTATGACGAGTAGTGATACTAGGAGTGAGGCTCGTATGCATCCGAACTTCGTGGACGACTTTCTCACTTACGTCCGAACTTCGTGGACGGTGTCCGAACTTCGTGGACGGCGTCCGAACTTCGTGGACGACTTAATCATCTGCATCCGAACTTCGTGGATGACGTTAAGGCCTGGGTCCGAACTTCGTGGACCAAATCTCTCTTTCTCTCTTATGTCCGAACTTCGTGGACATCTTACTTGTCTTTTAAAGGTCATGACATAAAAGCTCAAGCGCTCCTTACTTTCTTTTCTCTCGTCCGGGTGGAAACCCGCATTCAGATCATTCTCTGCGTAACATAATCATAATCCAGTCCGTCTCGCACGGCCGGGAAGGGGCTTGTCAAGTATGACGTGCCAAGAGAGGAATTCCTATTACATAACTACATCATAACTTCGGGCTATTCCGACCCTCTGTAGCCGGGGCCCATCTTAGACTTAACTGTTTTCCCTAATTTAAATTACCATCTTTGCACATTAGTTCCTTTAAATCTAGTGATCTATGGTTGGCCTAAGTTCTGTGGCAACCCAGCCACATGAATGCATGCAATATTCGAATGCTCATGCTCTGTCCTTGTCCGCGGAACCCTTCGGCACACCGCTTCCGGGAACCACTCAGCAATTTCGGGGAACCTCCGCAGAACCCACTCGAGACCACTCCTGGTGCCACTCGGCACTCTCCAGGTAACCACTCAGCAACCCTAGGGAATCCTCCGCGGAACCTATTCAACAACTTTCTGGGGAAACACTTAGTGACTCTAGGGAACCACTACCACTCAAGGGAATCCTCTCCGCGGAACCCACTCAACAACTCTCTAGGGAACCACTTAGCGACTCTAGGGAACCATTACCACTCAAGGGAATCCTCCGTGGAACCCACTCGGCACCACTGCTAGTATTCACTCCACAAACTCTATTGGAAAACCCTCAACCACTTCAGGGAACCTCCGCAGAACCCGACTCAGCACCATTCCTGGTGTCCACTCAGCACTCTTCACGTAACCCTCTCAGCACTCCAGGGATCCTCCGCGGAATCCCACTCAGCACCATTTCTGGTGCGGCTCAACAACTCTAGACTCCTCTCGGTCACTCTCTGCGGAACTACTCACCACCATCCCAGGCGCCGCTCAACATTTTTCTACAGAATCATCTCAGTCACTATCCACGGAATTACTCGGCGCTTACCGCTTTGCTTATTTTCTCACAGGACTCCTCACAATCACTTTAGGGATCCTCTGCGGAACCCATTCAGCGCATACCCTCTGTTGCACATTTTCTCTCATTTTCTCACATTCATCTCAAAACACCACATAACCCAACTATACACAGCAACAACAAGAACATCCATGAATCATAGAACACGTGAAATACAACCACATGCAACATAATATTTATCATACTAAACGTTTCAATACATGCAAGATTATTTCAAAGCCTAAAACGCATATTAGGTGCATTTTATCACATACTCACAACAACCATAAATAGATCACCAAGGAGGTGATTTATGCATAGTTACCCACTTGTAGAAAACCTGGTGGTGGTGAGGGAAGTTTGGGGTGAAGTCCTACAAGCCTTGTTGTTTTCCAAAGCTTGAGCTTCTCCTTCTTCCAAGATGAAGATCTTTGAGCAAGGTGGAGGATGATGAGGTTGTCCCTCTTGATTTTGGATGGAAGAGAAATGAAACCAAGATGAGGAGATGAGGACTGTGGTTTCGGTTTGTTGAAGGTGGAAGGAGATGGCAAAGTGCTTGATCTCTTGAATATTTGGTGGTGTTCTTTGAGGTGTGGCTTAGTGTGTTGTTATGGAGAATGTGAGAAATGAGCTTTTGCTTAGAGTTTTGGGGCAAGAAAGTCTCAGTTTTGGGCTGATGGTGAGGGAAATAAATTGCATTTTGAGATTTAGTAAATTGGATGAATAGTAGAAGGCATGGGCATAGGTATGGCTAGTGATGGGATTTGGTTTAGTGTGTAAGACAAGTAATTGTGATGGGAATTTGGAAGCATGATTTTGGAGATTACTTTTGGACAAAAATTTCCTCTCCTAGCCGTGTAGCCCTCTCCCACAGCTGCTGAAATTTCATTTTCTCCCGGTTCTGGTTTCGCTCGTGTTTTATTGCTCGCAGTGTCAATGCGTCGCGCACGGTCTTCCGAAAAATATTCCATTTATACCGTCGCGATCCTCTAATTTCCCCCTCCCTAAGGGTATTAATATTTAAAGGTGTTTGTGGATTTTTTCTCCGGGAATTATTTTCACGGACACCTTTTGAGCATCAGAAAATTTCATCGGCGAACAACGGCTGCCCGGTTGTCTACCGAACTTCCTACTGCGACACGTTTTATTTCCTAGGGATATTCTACTTAATAATTTCCCGTCTTAATTCTCTAATCATGATTAGAAAATTAATTTAATAATTATGTTTACGATTATTTCTCCAAGAAAAATCAGGATGTTACATTCAAACAGCTCAGGATAGACTCGCCTCATATCTGCTTCCAGTTCCCACGTCTGGTCCTCACAAGCTCCATTTTCCCACAAGGCACCATCTTGACTTCTTTGTTCCTGGTCGTGCGAGTTTTTCGATCCACAATCCGTCGAGGCGTCATCGGTAGAGCGAGATCTTCCCTCGGTTGTACTTGATCCGTCTCCAAGATGTGATCGGGCGACACGTGGTACTTTCTCAGCTGGGAGACATGGAATACGTTATGGACATAGGCCAAATGCGGTGGAAGAGCTACTCGGTAAGCAACCGGTCCAATGCGCTCTAGAATCTGAAACGGCCCTATGAATCTGGGACTCAGCTTCTTGACCTTAAGGGATCTTCCAAGTCCTGTAGTTGGTGTGATCTTCAAAAACACATGTTCCCCCTCTTGAAATTCCAAGGGCTTCTTCCTAGTGTCTGCGTAGCTCTTCTGATGGTGTTGTGCCGCCTGGATTCTCGCTCGAATTGTCTTGACCCACTCTTCGGCTTCCTTGATCTCATCCGCAGTACAGTTCCAAAACTTGGCTCCTTCGTGCCAGGACAATGGAGATTGGCATTTCTGACCATACAGCGCTTCAAAAGGAGCCATGCCTGTACTCGCCTGATAACTGTTGTTGTAAGAAAATTCGACTAAGGGCAACATCTCGTCCCAATAGCCGGGTAAGTCTAACGCACAAGCTCGCAACATATCTTCCAGAACTTGGATCGTCCTCTCTGGCTGTCCGTCAGTTTGTGGGTGATAAGCAGTGCTAAGGCATAGCTTCGTCCCATAGGCTTTTTGAAATGCCGTCCAAAACCGTGAAGTGAATCAGGGGTCTCTGTCGGAGATAATCGATGATGGGATCCCATGTAGCCTCACTATCTCCTTGATGTAAATCTTTACCAGCTTCTCCAAGGGATAGTTCATTCGCACCGGAATGAAATGTGCTGACTTGGTCAAGCGATCCACAATGACCCAAATAGCATCTACTCCCCTAGTCGTCTGGGGCAATCCAGATACGAAATCCATTGCTATGCCCTCCCACTTCCACTCAGGTATCTCTGGTGGAGTAAGTAGTCCGTGCGGCTTCTGATGTTCAATCTTCACCTTCTGACATGTCACACATCTCTCTACCTAATCTGCAACATCCCGCTTTATTCCCAGCCACCAGAACATCTGCTTCAAATCTTGGTACATCTTAGTCATTACTGGGTGGATGGTGAAATGACTTCTATGAGCCTATCGAAGGATATCAGCGCGCAGCTCTCCTTCATTCGGTACACAGAGTCCCTGATCAAACCGCAGGAGACCGTCCGGTCCAAAGGCGACTTCTTTCATCTTCCCCGCTTGCACCGTCTTCACTAGATCCAGCCAGGCTTCATCAGTGCAGTTTCGTTGTGCTTCCGCGATCCTGATCCGGAACTCATTAGTAACCTGAATCCTCCAAAATCGAATGCTAGTTGGCCAGCGGGTAAACCCCAAGTCGAGATCTCAAAAACTCTCGATCAGCTCCTGTTCCTTTATCATCAACCATGCTACATACAGCGACTTCCTTCTCAAGGCATCGGCCACCACATTAGCTTTCCCTGAATGGTAGTTCAACCCAAAGTCATAATCCTTCCGGAATTCCATCCAGCGACGCTGCCTCATGTCCAGCTCCTTCTGATCAAACAAGTATTTGAGGCTTTTATGGTCCGAGAATACCTCGAAGCGTACTCCGTACAGATGATGTCTCCAGATCTTAAGAGCAAAAACCACAGCTGCAAGCTCTAGATCATGCGTCGGATAGTTTGCTTCGTGCATCCTCAGTTGCCTAGAAGCAAATGCCACCACCTAACGGTTCTGCATGAGCACGCATCCCAATCCCATGCGGGAGGCATCGCAGTACACCTCGTAGGGGGCTTGAGGGTCAGGTAAAATCAGTACTGGAGCAGTCATCAACTTCTCCTTCAAGGTACAGAAACTCTGCTCACACTTCGCGGTCCACACAAATATTGCGTTCTTCCTAGTCAGCTTGGTCAACGGCAGTGCGATCTGCGAGAATCCCTTAATAAACCTCCTGTAGTACCCCGCAAAGCCTAGAAAACTCCGTATCTCAGTGATAGTAGTGGGCGTCCCCCATTGCTGAACCGCTTCCACTTTCCATGGGTCTACTGCCACTCCCTGTTCCGATACAACGTGGCCTAGGAACTGCACTTCTCTTGCCCAGAATTCACACTTGGACAACTTCGCGTACAACTTCTTTTTCCTCAAGACCTCTAGCACGGTCCTCAGATGCACTTCATGTTTCGCCTCACTCTTCGAGTACACCAGGATGTCATTGATAAACACAATAACACACTGGTCCAAGTACTCACGGAAGATGCGATGCATATAGTCCATGAATATGGCCGGGGCATTGGTCAACCCATAAGCCATCACTGTGAACTCGTAGTGGCCGTAGCATGAGCGAAACGCAGTCTTAGGAATATCCTCGCCCTTCGCACAAATCTGGTGATAACCGGACCTCAAATCAATCCGGGAGAACACCTTCGCTCCATTCAACTGATCTATCAGGTCATCAATCCTAGGTAGCGGGTACTTATTCTTGACGGTCACCTTGTTCAGTTGCCGGTAATCCACACACATCCGCATAGATCCATCCTCTTTCTTTACAATCAGCACTGGGGCTCCCCATGGTGACGCGCTCGGGCGGATAAACTGCTTCCCCAACAGTTCTTCTAGTTGCCGCTTTAACTCTTGCAGCTCCACTGGCGACATACGATACGGCGCTATAGACACTAGTTCCGCTCCTAGGACAAGGTCGATCGAAAATTCCACTTCTCGTTCAGGCGAAAACTCCGGGATGTCATCAGGAAACACATCCGGGTACTCACACACCACTCGAATCTGATCTACCTGCAACTGGGCCTTCACATCTGACGAGGCTAACAGAACACATTGGACAGCAATACAGAGACATTGTCGTCACTCCCTGAACAGTTACCTCTGATTCCACTGGGGGTACACTGACTGCCTTTGCAGCACAGTCCAATACAACACGATTGGTGCGTAGCCAGTCCATACCCAGTATTATATCTAGTCCCACCAGAGGAAGACATATCAGATCTACAGTAAATGCTCTATCTTGCAACTGGAAGGGAACCTTAAGACACACTAAACATGTCTCCACTGGAGGCGCTGTAGGGGTAGATACTCTCAGAGTATATGGCAGTAACGTAGGGGTTAGACCTAGACCCTCGACTCTAGCATGTGAAATAAATGAATGCGAAGCTCCAGAGTCATATAGTACAGCTAATGATTCACCTTGCATAACACACTTACCCTGAATCATGTCATCAGCATCCTGAACCTCCTCAACAGAAAGAGTAAACACTCGGCCAGCTTGCTGCGGGGTAGGAGGTGCAGTCGAGCACATCTTCACTATGTGTCCGGCCTTGCTGCATTGGAAGCACACATTCTGCCCTGCACGACAGACTCCTCCATGCTGCCTGCCACACTTCTGACAGGGAGACCCGGATCTTCCTGATGGCGGTTGCGGTCTCGGTGCGGGAAACGCAGCTCTTGGGGTTCCTTGTCGTGGCTGACTGGGCTGCCCCCTTGCTCCTGGAGTCTGCGGCTACGGAGTCTGTCTTCTTACCCAGCTAGTGATCGGGGCGGGGAAAGGCCCTCGCTTCCTAGGGTCTTGTCTGGAACTCTCCGCTTCTGCCAGCTTCCTCTTGTTCCTCTCGCAGTTCTCTACGGCTAGGTTCCTCTGAGAATCCTCTAGTATCAGGCACTTGTCTACCAGAACAGCATAATCCCAGATATCAAGGTGGTTCACTGCCACCTGCAGTGCGCCTTTCAGTCCCTGCTTGTACTTAGCACACTTCCAGCCTTTGTCCGGATTCAGCCGGTAGGTGCTGGAATACCTGCAGAGCTTGTCAAACTCAGTAGTGTATGCTGACACAGTCCTTTCTCCCTGTTTTAGCTCTAGGAACTCTACCTCCTTACGGTTCCGCATCCCGCGTGGAAAGTGCTTGTCCACCACAGCGGTAGTGAATGCGGTCCATGTAATAACCCCTTCGCGTTGCTCCAGCAGAGGCCTGGTAGTCCTCCACCACTCTCGAACCACTCCTCGAAACATCCTTGAAGCAAACTTCAACTTCTGCTCATCTGTGCAGTCTAAGTCCTCGAAGACCTGTTCCATCCCCTCGATCCAGTATACACGATCTCGGGGTCAACCTGTCCTTCAAAAGTAGGCGGATGAGCTTTCATGAACTCCGCGTACTTCTGAGTATCAATCTCTCTCGGGGTCGGCAATACATTCCTGGACGCCGTAGCCGCGGCCATCTGGGCCGTGGCACGAGCCATCTCGCGTATAACATCTGCGAAATCTCCATTATCTGGGATGCGCCGTGTATGATCTCTCCTAGGAGGCATGACTGTCTATAGAGCACCTGCAAAAACCCAAGGTGATCAGTCTCAAGAAAAGCTAGTGCGCACACAAACAGTACATTGATCCTAGAGACAGCCTACACCGTTATCATGCTCGGAAGCATAGCGCAGCTCAGTTCTCAGGCTCACTTGAACCAAACTGCTCTGATACCAACTGTAACACCCTAGGTTAGCAGCTTATTCTTAAGTCATAATTTGCGTCTGCTAGGTTATTATCTGCTGTGTGGGAATACTGATAGTGCCTACTTTTCTTTGGAAAATAATTAAGTTAACTGAAAATAAGGACCCATTTTTTTTTCTTTTTAAACATAAGCTATTGTCATGCATAATCTACAGCCATGCATGTGAACTATCATAAGTCCCGTATAGTCGTATAACAGATAAATGCGAGCGTAGTCTGTCATACAAGTACATACATAAACAGTAAAGTAAACAGTACCAAGTGGGGCCAATAGTTAACATCATACATGTCAGCAAGTCATATATATATTATAGAGTCTGGTAAGAATCACATACTGTACTCATACATCAAAAGGGGACTATACATATCCTAGTTCGCACATACAGTCAGTGCTACAAAATAACATACATCCAAATACACATATAACTACTAGCAAAATGGTGTCGTCTGATGACAGGGTCTGGGTATAGAGCTGGTCAAGTCTTTGGCTCACCCTCGCTGGACTCCTCCTCTGGCTCTGACTCCTCCGGCTCGTACTCTGGCTCCGGCTCATCCTCCTCGTCCTCCTCCTCCATGGCCACCGGAGGATACTCCTCCTCGGGTGATGAAGGCACTGGTACATCTGGCGGGTCTCGGGGGTCGGAGGATGGACCTGCCTCGTGGCTGGAAGTGCGAGGTGCGAACTGACGGCGGTAGTCTCTGGCCGTCCTCATCCATACAGTCTACCGGTAGGCCTTGGGCGGTCGCAATCGCACAGAAACTGGGTCAACCTCCACGTCCTTCTCGTAAGGAGCAGGGTCGCCGTCGGCGGGAGTCTCTGGCTCTGGGGGAACCGGTGGTGCAACTCAGCGAGGTGTGGGACGGTTCACCACAAGTACGGACCACAGCTCCACCTCCTCCCCTGTCTTAGGGTCTACTGTCCTAAACCTGCTGCGGAGTATCCGCCGCTTCTTCAGCGGGGTCGTCATCAATCTCGCCTGAAGCCATAAGTTAGTGGGGGTGAGAACGGTGGTTCTCAGTGGTTAACTATGAATAGTGGGGATCTGGTTACTCAATTATGCTTCCGGCCGTCCAGGAGATTGCTAAGTGTTCATGCATCTAGACATCCTACCAGTTATTTCTTGCCTAAGTTCCTGGGCGGCTTTATCTAGTTACTAGGTGACGGGGATCTAATCTTTCTTACTAAGTTCTCGTGCTTATTAACCAGACTCGCGGTGCAACTGTGATCGTCTCGTACGTGTCTCACGGACGGTTGACTCAACATGTACTCATAATCATATATAATCAGATATAATCATTCAGTTTATACAGTTAGCACATAAAATGTAATGCATGAGGGGATAGGGGTTTCTCCTACGTGCCTGTGGCCGCGTCCTTCTTCGCTGCTGGGTTACCATCGCTCCTATGTAGACTGGGGATCGTCATCCATTCTCCAGCTATGACGGGTAGTGACACTAGGAGTGAGGCTCGTATGCGTCCAAACTTCGTGGACGACTTTCTCACTTACGTCCAAACTTCGTGGACGACTTAATCATCTGCATCCGAACTTCGTGGATGACTTTAAGGCCTGGGTCCGAACTTCGTGGACCAAATCTCTTTTTCTCTCTTATGTCTGAACTTCGTGGACATCTTACTTGTCTTTTAAATGTCATGACATAAAAGCTCAAGCGCTCCTTACTTTCGTTTCTCTCGTCCGGGTGGAAACCCGCATTCAGATCATTCTCTGCGTAACATAATCATAACCCAGTCCGTCTCGCACAACTATGTCGTGCCAAGAGAGGGATTCCTATTACATAACTATGTCATAACTTCGGGCTATTCCAACCCTCTGTGGTCGGGGCCCGTCTTAGACTTAACTGTTTTCCCTAATTTAAATTACCATCTTTGCACATTAGTTCCTTTAAATCTAGTGATCTATGGTTTCCCTAAGTCCTGTGGCAACCCTTCCTCATGAATGCATGCAATATTCGAGTGCTCATGCTCTGTCCTTGTCCGCGGAACCCTTCGGCACACCGCTTCCGGGAACCACTCAGCGATTCTGGGGAACCTCCGCGGAACCCACTCAACAATTTTCCAGTGAACCACTTAGCGACTCTAGGGAACCACTACCACTCAAGGGAATCCTCTCCGCAGAACCCACTCAGCAACTCTCCAGGGAACCACTTAGTGACTCTAGGGAACCACTACCACTCAAGGGAATCCTCCGCGGAACCCACTCGGCACCACTGCTGGTATTCACTCTGCAAACTCTACTGGAAAACCCTCAACCACTCTAGGGAACCTCCGCGGAACCCCACTCAGCACCATTCCTGGTGTCCACTCAGCACTCTTCGCGTAACCCTCTCAGCACTCCAGGGATCCTCCATGGAATCCCACTTAGCACCATTTCTGGTGCGGCTCAACAACTCTAGACTCCTCTCGGTCACTCTCTGCGGAACTACTCACCACCATCCCAGGCGCCGCTCAACATTTCTCTACAGAATCATCTCAGTCACTATCCGCGGAACTACTCGGCGCTTACCGCTTTGCTTATTTTCTCACAGGACTCCTCACAATCACTTTAGGGATCCTCCGCGGAACCCATTCGGCGCATACCCTCTGTTGCTCATTTTCTCTGATTTTCTCACATTCATTTCAAAACACCACATAACCCAGCTATACACAGCAACAACAAGAACATCCATGAATCATAGAACACGTGAAATACAACCACATCCAACATAATATTTATCATACTAAAAGTTTCACCACATGCAAGATTATTTCAAAGCCTAAAACGCATATTAGGTGCATTTTATCACATACTCACAACAACCATAAATAGATCACCAAGGAGGTGATTTATGCATAGTTACCCACTTGTAGAAAACCTGGTGGTGGTGAGGGAAGTTTGGGGTGAAGTCCTACAAGCCTTGTTGTTTTCCAAAGCTTGAGCTTCTCCTTCCTCCAAGATGAAGATCTTTGAGCAAGGTAGAGGATGATGAGGTTGTCCCTCTTGATTTTGGATGGAAGAGAAATGAAACCAAGATGAGGAGATGAGGATTGTGGTTTCGGTTTGTGGAAGGTGGAAGGAGATGGCAAAGTGCTTGATCTCTTGAATATTTGGTGGTGTTCTTTGAGGTGTGGCTTAGTGTGTTGTTATGGAGAATGTGAGAAATGAGCTTTTGCTTAGAGTTTTGGGGCAAGAAAGTCTCGGTTTTGGGCTGATGGTGAGGGAAATAAATTGCATTTTGAGATTTAATAAATTGGATGAATAGTAGAAGGCATGGGCATAGGTATGGCTAGTGATGGGATTTGGTTTAGTGTGTAAGACAAGTAATTGTGATGGGAATTTGGAAGCATGATTTTGGGGATTATTTTTGGACAAAAATTTCCTCTCCTAGCCGTGCAGCCCTCTCCCACAGCTGCTGAAATTTCATTTTCTCCCGGTTCCATTTTCGCTCGTGTTTTATTGCTCGCAGTGTCAGTGCGTCGTGCACGGTCGTCCGAAAAATATTCCGTTTATACCGTCGCGATCCTCTAATTTCCCCCTACCTAAGGGTATTAATATTTAAAGGTGTTTGTGGATTTTTTCTCTGGGAATTATTTTCACGGACACCTTTTGAGCGTCGAAAAATTTCATCGGCGGACAGCGGCTGTCCGGTTGTCTGCCGAACTTCCTACCGCAACACGTTTTATTTCTTAGGGATATTCTACTTAATAATTTCCCGTCTTAATTCTCTAATCATGATTAGAAAATTAATTTAATAATTATGTTTACGATTATTTATCTAAGAAAAATCGAGATGTTACAGTTATGTTGTGCTGGATCCCTACGCGGCGGCATGGCTAGGCGTTGTACCTGCACAGATCCCAAGTTGATCAGTCTCGGGAAAGGCTAGTACACTTAACATAGCACATGCAACTTAGTAGAGTCATGCACCGTGAATCATGCTCAAGAGCACGGTGTAGTCCAGTCCTCAGGCTCCATGGGACCAAACTGCTCTGATACCAACTGTAACACCCCTGCTAACTGCTCACTTCCATGGTAGTAAGCACTGCTCACAGGGTTGTTATCCGTTGTGTTGGGTTACCTTCAGCCCTTACTTTTAACTTGCTAATATATATTTGTACAAAAATATGGACCCATTTGAAAATTCTTTCTTTTACAGTATCAGTTTGTAAAGTAGGAGCCGTGTGTGATTAAGACAATATATAACAATAATCGTGAACATCGAGCATAAGTGAAGTAGGAACCAGAGTAGACTTCAAGAGTATGTGCACATATATATATATATATACTTACATACAAGGTCCCACATATTACATCTTGCCATCGTAATACATATTTACACAAAACATATACAAGTCATAAGTCATACTACAAAACATGTGTTCTCCAAAACATATATTCCCCTCGTGTAAGCATCGTCCCTGTGTCTTGACCTCGATCAACTGTCAGTCCAATCGCTCTGCGCACCTGGATCCATAACTGAGTGGGTGGGGGTGAGAACTCGTAGTCCTCAGTGGGGTTCCTTAGCACTAACTACCGTTCATTTACTCGGGTATCCTCCAGGCCGCTCAGGAGATCTCTAAGTGATCATGCATACTAAAATCCTACTAATTATTATCTTTGCCTAGGATCCTGAACAGCTTTATCTATGTTACTACGTGATCAGGGAACTAGTCTTTCTTATCTAGGTTCTCGCGTTGTTGACTCCTAACCATCGTTACATAGCCACATCATAAACATGTATGTTGACAGAAACACTGATCATCACGCATATATTGCGCGGTAAACCTTCCACCATGCTTGCCAAGCACGGGACATTTCACAGTATCTATGGAATAAGTCATCGTGCCGATGGGGCACGAATTTCAATGCATGTTCTCATATCATTCACCATATCTCTTCCCGTCTGTGTCCCAGTACTCCCTCGTACACCTCAGGACCGTCGTCCCCATGGTGGTGTACGACCTGCCTTCTCTGTCTGTTTCCCGGGCAAACATGACTCCACCCCCTTCCCGGGTGGCGAGGGGCCGCCCTCTTGGCTAAGCTGGAAGCAGACCATATCATACACATTTTCATCGCATCATAATCCATTCATTTTTCTATCACATGTCATGCGTATCATCACTCTTTTCTCTCATATGCACATTTATCTTCTCTCAACATGCTCTTGTTTCTACGGTTCATTCTCATCTTCATTCATTCCTCGTTCATTAGACAATAACTTCTAGTGATCTATCCTCATGATGCATGCTTTACCCACACATAATCACATATTCATCTCAATAGTTATACTCATGTACAATGATCTGAGCCCCTATGCTGGTTGGAACATGTAGAAGAGCTAAGAGACTCAAAGGCTTCAGGTTTCATTCGAATGACTAGAGGTGCATTCGAATGAAACCCTGCGAGTTCTTTCATTCGAATCCCTCGAGAATTCACTCGATTGAAATCCTGCTCAGACTTTCATTCGATTGAATCCTCCTGGATTCGACTGAAATCCCTTGGGAATTCATTCGAATCCCTGGGGATTTCATTCGAATCCCACAGTAAAAATTCGCCCCAGAGAGTAACTTCTCCGGGGGTTTTCTTTGCGTAACATTTATGCTTCTACAGTGATCCAATCAGTACACTTATGATTTTCAAACAGCAAAATCCTCAAAATCTAACCTATGCACCTTATTCTCCATCATTTGTACAAAGTAGTTTTTCAGTCAAAAGTACATATATACAGTCATAACATAAACCACATAGACAGTGGGCTTAGGATTACCCACTTTCCAGGCACAATGGGAAGTTGTTAAAAACGACTCCCGAGAGCTTTAGAATGATCCTACTATTTTTCTTGAGTCCGGTGGAGCGATCGTCGCGCGCACCAACGGACAGAGTAACAGCACAGCAGATGAAATTTTAAGGAAAATGGCACTGAGGCCGTGACTTATATATATAGGCATATATTGGAAAATATGGACCCATTTTTAACTTTCTTTTATATATCATAGCATAAAGTAAGAGCCTTGTAATTCGTAGAACATGTAATGCTAGCAGTAGAATAAATGCTTACCCAACATTGATAAGAGGTAATAAACATTCCAACATAACATCCACCACGGGTCCATAACACATGTTCACAACCAGATACACAAGTACTAAGATAGTTGTTACATACAAACATTTAGTACAGCAAAATTACTATCATATAGAGTCTACTAACTAAACGTCTACTCTTCGGCTCACTCTTCTGGATACGGTTCCTCCTCATGCTGCTCCTGTCCTTGCTCCATATCAAGTCCTGCCTCTGGAATCATACAGGAGTGGGAAATGAGAACATTGCGTCCTTAGTGGGAAACCTTAGTCATCATAACTCATTTTATACTCATTTATGATTCCGCCGCTCAGGGATCTCTAGGTGTTACAGTTACACTAAAGCCCTACAAGTTATGAACGTTCATACCAAGCCTGAGCAGCTTTACCTATGTTACTAGGTGATCGGGGAACCTATTCTTCATTATCTACGTCGTCTGTCTACTAGTCTATTCCCTAACTCATATACTCATATATTGTCATACAATTCACATAGCTACACTACGGTATTCAAATCATCATCATCTTGTTGAAAATTATTTTACTCCAGCGGTATAAGGCAAGCCTTATTAGTGGTTCCGCCCTCGTCCTTTGCAGTTGCGGCCATAACACTACAACCACACTTTCAGCCCGCATCGTGGCGGCCAGGTCTCGCTAACCTGAAGGGTCTCACCTGTAGGGTCTTGACACCATAATTCTCACCAACCACGACTGAGGTGACCATCAAAAGGATGGCGGTGGGGTCGGACCTACGACTCGACCGGGACTAAGACCTTCCCTAAAAGTTGAACCCTCAGCCCTGCTAGAGGGGGTTTTCTCATCATCATCATCATAGGCACAATTCCTATATAATAGGTACAATTCATCATCTCAAACATTCATACACATGGCAACTTTCAACTCAATAGCTTATATCATCATTCTCTTCATTTATCACATCGTATAGCATATAACGTCACATAATACATAACATCAATTGTATCACCTCACTACCTTCATATAGCTCCTAATATCAATCATATAATATCACTAACTTCACATATAAGGAACATAATCTCATGTCTTCGTCATAACAAATGTAAACCTAGCAATTAGCAAAACAGACGTCTGGTTTCTGTCAGAAATTAGCGATTATAAACTGGAGAGGTCCAAGACCTTGCCCCAAGGTTCTTGATAGTCCTAAGATCATTTTTCAAGTCTAAAAACTCATATTCTGAACCCCACTGCACGAAATTTAAGTTTTGTCCCTCTTTTCAAAATTACCATTTCGCCCCCGTGAACGCCCTATTTTCTTTGGAATTTCGTTCT
>QANU01038353.1:5278-23293 GCA_003254905.1 Nissolia schottii | reverse complement strand
AAATAACAAAACCTGAATAAGAAAACAAAAGCAATTCGCAAATAGTTGGGAGCTTGCGTTGTCAATGCGAGCGCTCCAACAATCCTTGAAGAACTAAGAACTAAGCACTACTAACATAAACCTAAAGTGCAATAAAATAAAAGGAAAAGTGCAAAAAATAAAAATGGAGGCTGAGTATGAAGTTCTCAAGAGAGGATGTCTATTTGTAGAGGATTGGCTAAAAGTGGAAGTAATTCCCGCACTTTCAGCACAGCAGTCAGTAAAATCACGATAAGAGATAGATCTACAACTTTGTAGTTGAGGTCAAATCGAGATTCAATCTCCATCCTGGCGCAAAATCCATGGCAAAGTCAGCGTTAAAAATCCTCAGCAAATCTTTGACCAAATCTTTTTGAATTTAAATTTAATCTTGAATTTATTGGTCTCAATCTTCTCTTCAAATCTCTTCTTTGAAAATTATATCTTATCAAATCTCCTTCAAATCCTCAATGATCCTCTTGACAATTTATTTTCTGCAATTAAAATAAAAACTAAAAAAGAACAAAATAAATCTACACATTAAATTTTAAGATAAAGTAGTGCTTAAAATTGCATTTTTCTCAATTTCACACAAAAGAAGATAATGTGAAAAACATATTAATTATGCATTAAAATTACACATTTTTAGTATACAATGTTCAATTATAGAATAATAAAATAGGGTACGAAATACATCTATCAGTCATGCAAGGATCACAGAGGACTTTTACGGGTTGTAATGTGGCCAGGCTACAAGGAAAATTGGTTTTTCTGGATATGCAAATTTTGCAATTAAGGGAGCATTTGAAAACCATCTCCTTGTTATCACCTGTTTTCTTAACCAATTTCCTCTTTTTCTTATTCAACCCTTTTCACCTGATTCTTTCCTCAATCCTTTTTCTTTTTCTTCTTCTCGTGTTGGATTGGGAATAAGACTTTTCTTCTTTTTCTGCTCAAGTTCTTTTTCTGTTCTTTTTAATTCAACTTTTTTGTACGTTCCCACTTTTACCCGTCCTTGTCTCCCCCTGACTTGGATCTTTGCACATAATCCAATTTTGAAATGCTCTATTAATTTAAAATTAAGGGAAGTCATTGTTTTTCTTTTTAAGCTCAAGGGATTATAAACAACCAAGAAATTTCTCATGTTAGGCTCAAATGGGGTAGCAAAGGATATTCCTAATTAAGGGTAGGCTTTATTTGGCCAAGTGGGGTTTTCTTCTAATGAACAGAATGCCTTGATCATCTCCTATTATTTCCATACAATTATCAAAATTAGAGACTTAAACAAATTCAATTGTGCAAAAACGATGGTGATTCTCTCTTCTCACTAGGTGTTTAGGCTCACTCCCTCACAATGGTTTAGGGTTAATTTCCTTGATTTACAAACATCTTCAAGGTTATGTTTATGCAAACAGGCAAAAATGCATAATGACATGTTCATGGTATCTATGTATGTGCTCACAAGGTCTATTATGGATACTCAAACAAGTCAATTCATGATGTGTTATGTGTTCATGCATCAAACCAAGTAAAATGACTACTACTTTGTTTTTAAACAAACAAGTCTTAAGTACATAAACTAACTAAGGAAATTAATTAAAGTGCTAGAAAATTAGAAATTGCTTCTTGTTCATGGTGAATGAGTTCCTTGAAGTAGCCTCGTTGATGTAGCCTTTTTGCAGTTGTTTAGGCTACTTCATCTTGCTTCAATGATTTGAGGAGATAGAGGCTCATCCTCCTTAAGGAGTCATGCTCTTCGTCCTCTAGAAGCGTGTTTCTATTTTGATGTTGCTAGGAAAACTTCATTGGTTGTTCTCCGGCCTGCAGAAACAATCCAAGAATTTCCTTTTTTCCAAGTAGCATTAGAGAGATTGTGTTTTTATTTTGAATCCTTTTGTAGACAGAATTTCCTACAGTAGCGGACAGAATTCCCGCTTTAAGTGGTCAGAAGTTCCCACTTAATGTGGCCAGAATTTCCCACTTAATGTGGACAGAATTTTCCACAATGATTTATGGATTCAAAACAAAACATGTCATTGATCTTAAGGTGCTTTTGGAAAGATTCGTTTCTTCAAAAATTTCCATTTCTAATCGCTATTTAAATCATGTGCACCTTTTCTCAAACAGTTGTTTAAAGGTTCAAAATCAGTCATTAGGTTTAAAATTAAAGTGCTTCAGGTAAGCTTAACTGAAAAGAATAAGCACTCCCAAATTTCAAACCAAATTTCATGATTAGATACCTTTAATGCTTTTTCACCACATTTTAAAAAATATTCTTAACACCTTAAATTAATTAACCTTAAATTTAATAAACTACTGAAATAATAAAAACTCACAAAGTACTGGGTTGCCTCCCAGACAGCGCTTAGTTTAACGTCGTTAGCTCGATGCCTTTATGTTTCTAGCTTCCTTCCTCATCATCGGACCTTCTTCCATGGCAAGAATCTTTAGGGTTTAGCTCCGGGTTGGCCGTAAATCTTCTTTTCTTCAATTCTGCCATATTAGTAGCCAATTGTCCTAGTTGTATCTCCAAATTCCTAATAGAGGCTTCTTTGTTCTTTTGATTAATCATTGATTGTTGCATAAATTGATTGAACGTCTCCTCTATTTTGGAACTTGGATAAACTGGTGGTTGATTCTGATATGGCCGGGGTGGTTGGTATGGCTATTGCGGAGCTTTGTTGAATGAAGGTCCAGCCTCTTGCCTCCATGGCTGTTGGAAATTCTGCCCCCTTTGGAAATTGTTTTGATAGGGTGGCCTTTACTGGTTGTGAAGGAAGTGAACCTCCTCTTCCCTGAAATGACAGTTAACAGACGAGTGATCACCATTACAAATTTCACATTGAAATACCTGTTGCCTTTTTGCTTCATGAGCTTCTTTGATCTGCTTTGGTAACTCGTTTAGGGCCTTCTTCACCTCGTCTATTTGTTGTTGGAGTTGCTTGTTTTGGGCAATAATTGCATCGTTTACGCCCACTTCAAGCACTCCTCCTCTTCTAGGACCTCTGTGGTACTGGCCTTGTTGATCCGTCAAGGCCATGGAATCAATAATGGAGATAGCTTCTTCAAGAGTTTTGGACATTATCTGTCCACCGGCTACAGCATCAAGCATCGGTTTGTGCTGTCGAACCCATGATTAGGGCACTTCCTCAGCATGGATTTGTATCTCTCCTAGGCCTCACAGAGACTCTCTCCCGGAGCCTGCACAAATGTAGAAATTGCAGTCTTTAAATCTATAAATTTAGACTGAGAAAAGTACCTTGCACAAAACTTCTCCTCTAATTGATCCCAGTTTGACAAAATATGTGTGGTTGATCCAGCAACCACTCCTTGGCTTTTCCGATCAAGGTCAGGGGAAACATCCTCAAAAAGATTGATTCTTCATCGGCCTCGGACATTCCCGCGGTTCCACAGAGTTCATAGAACTTTGTCAGATGAGCATATGGATCCTCATGATCCAAGGGTTAGCATATAATAATTGAACCAAACTAGGTTGCATCTAAGGTGATCTTTGCGCTCCAGAGGTTCTGCTCATTCTTATAATGTTTCTAGGGGTAAAATTTACAAAACCCCTATTGTCACTGGCTCCTGTTGTGTTACCAGCTCCTGTGTTATCACCAGTTCCAGTGGTTTCAGCCATGGTTTCTTCTTGGTTGGTTGATGAAGTTGATGATGAAGTTGTCTCTTGCTCCGCTCTTTGTTTGGCTAGTTGCTTTTTCTTCTTTTTACTGTTCCTCCTCGAAGTAGCTTCAATCTCAGGGTCAAACAACAATTGATCTTTTGAAGTCGTACCTCGCAATTGCTAAGAGAAATTTACACTAGCCAAATAAGATTAAAATAAGAGTTCACAAAATAAAAGAAAGTTTATAAAGTAACGAAAATAAAGACTATACAATATATTACAAATATTCACAATTGTTTAATTAAACAAAACTCAAGCGATGTAATTTTGACGCAACTCCCCGGCAACGGCGCCAAATTTGATGAAAGCCAAATAGCACTTCCTTCAATCTTGACTTAGTCTGGTTTCCCACAACCGTGCCAAGTTTGCTGAAAGCCTATTGTTTGCACTTTACGTTGCTCAAATTAAATTTATATATATCCTACTTTATGGCTTTCAGATCCACTAAGGATCCAATTACAGTATAGTCGTGTATAGTGGAATCCACAGAGAGTTGCAAAATTACCATTCTTGAGTTTGGTTAATTAAACAATAGATTGAAGGATTTGATAAAATTATTGATAGTTAAAATAAGTAAATAAACAACATAAAAAGTAAATAGGTAACAAATCAGAGGTAGTTCCGGAGCTTGTTGGGAATTTTAATCATATCATAGTTTCATGTATCCAGTTACTTATTACATAGAACTATTATTTCATCGATTGCCCGCCACCAGATCTTATCTTTTACATTGCTTTCGCATATGAAAAGATCACAGGTTTCCTTTGTTAAATTTGTTAATTTCTTACACAAACTTTAACAAAGTATGCCAGAATTATTTCAGATGTTAAAACGGCTAACTTTTAGTCCCATTACGGCAACAAGGTTAGATGAATGATTTAGATCTGACTCTAATGATTGTAACTTTTCGTTCACAACGTTCAAGTCTTGAATCTAGCTTAGCATAGTGGATTAGTCTTAACTTGGTTACAACTTAATTAATATAACTCTCGTTCATACAACTAAGTCTCAAGCCACGATCAAAACACTAAACAAAAGCTAGCATTAGGCATAAAATCATTCAAGCAAATCATAAGAAATAGATAGATTCATATGCAATAGTTACATAGATACAAACAAACTACAATAGTGACCAAAATCCCAACAAAAAGAGGATTAGGAATCCATCTTACAAGAGTATCTTGGAGGCAAGGTTTGGACGCTTACCATGACACGTACTCATGCTGTCATGACAGCGGCTTCGCCAAGCTTCCTTGATCTCCCGGCTCCTTCACAAGCCTCCTCTTTGTTCCTAACCTAACCTAAGCTTAAAAGTACAAGAAATGTGTCAAAAAAGTGAAGAGTGGAGGGAGGATTGGATGATTTCAATAAAGGGCTCGGCCTCCCTATTTATAGGCAAAATCTGGGGTCCTTCGCTCAGCAGTTTTGGTACCTCTGCTGAGCGCTTCAGGCTTAATCGCTGAGCGGCGGTGCTTTATCGCTGAGCGGTGTAATCATTATACGCGGCTTCATAAATGCACCAGCAGCTTTTGTAGGGGCGGCGCCGCAATCCAGCTGGCGCCAGCCTGGCGCATTTAATGCACCGGCTACAAGTGGCTCGAAGTTACAATCGCTGAGCGGCCAAGGGTGCACCGCTGAGCGGTATTTGTCGTATCTGCGCTGAGCGATGATATTTGTTCTGCTGAACGGTCCTGCGCAGATTTCCTCTTTTAAGCTCTTTTCCACTTTTGCCATTTTCTTCATTCTTTATGGGATTATTTTCCAATTAATTCAGCTTGCATCTATCTTCCAAAATATATTTAAAATCCTACAAAAATAAGGAATTAAGTTAGATTCTCTTTAAAACATAAGCAAATAAGTGTCGTTTTGATAGGTCAAATTTGCGTAAATTGGGCGCTTATCATGTACCCGACGAGGGTAATTTGCGAAGAGATATTTTGAATGAAGGGCACACGAGCAAGTTCACGATGCACCCAGGTATCACCAAAATGTGTCATGATCTGAAGCAGATATTTTGGTGGCCAGGCTTAAAGCGAGACGTGGAAGAATGGGTGCAAAAGTGCCTAGTGTGTTAGAAGGCGAAGGTTGAACACCGGAAGCCTCCAGGACTGTTGACTCCTCTGGAGATACCTGAATGGAAGTGGGATGGCATATCCATGGATTTTGTATCGGGATTGCCGCGTACGACGAGAGGTGTGGACGCCATTTGGGTGATTGTTGACCGACTCACCAAGTCTGCCCATTTCATTCCAGTGAAGATGACCTACCCACTAGAAAAGTTGGTGCAACTGTACATAAAGGAAGTGGTGAGATTACAAGGCGTACCCTCATCCATCATATCAGACAGGGATCCCCGATTTACGTCCCGATTTTGGACGGCCTTCCAGAAAGCATATGGAACTCAGTTGGCGTTGAGCACGGCCTATCATCCCTAGACCGATGGACAGACTGAGAGGACGATCCAGACCCTCGAGGACATGCGCACTTGATTCACCCAGGTATGGGATGAACTGTTACCGTTCATAGAGTTCTCCTACAACAACAGTTACCATGCTAGTATTGGCATGGCCCCCTTTGAAGCACTCTATGGCCGAAAATGTCCGTCACCCCTCTACTGGAACGATGGCCGTGAATACAGATACTTGGGACCCAAGGAGACCCAAGATGCCGAGGAGTACATACAACGGATCAGATAGCGGATCCTCACAGCTCAGAGTCGTCAGAAGAGCTACGCCGACGTCCGCAGAAGACCCCCAGAGTTTCAAGAAGGAGATCATGTGTTCTTGAAGGTTACTCCTACTACAGGCATTGGAAGGGCCATGAAGGTCAAAAAGCTAAGTCCCCGAATCATTGGACCCTTCCAGATATTGGAGCTCATCAGACCAGTGGCATACCGGATAGCTCTACCACCGAACCTGGAAAATGTTCATAATGTCTTTCATGTGTCTCAGTTGAGGAAGTACTATGCTTCTCCGGACCATGTACTTGAGTCCGAGAAGATCATATTGAGAGAGGATCTCGCCTTGCCGTTGATGCCGCAAAAGATCATCGACCACAAGACCTGGAAGACTCGGAACAAAGAGATTCCAATGGTACGAGTTATCTGGGAAAACGGAAAGGTTGAGGAACAGACTTGGGAGCTAGAAGAAGACATGAAAGTGGCCTATCCAAAACTATTTCCAGGTATGAAATTTTGAGGACGAAATTTTTCTAACGGAGGTGGAATGTAACATCCAGCTCCTTACCTAGTGAAAATTTCCCCGATTTACTGTTCGTAGAGCATCCTGTATAGGTTAACATGCAGAGATTAATAGAAATTTATCTATGTAGTTTCTTGAAACTCTGATGACACTCAAATAGTTCCTCATGGCCCTTAGAATTTGGAGGAAAAATCAAACCGTCGGAAGAACAGAGTTCCGTTCACTTTCAGACAATTCCGCAGACACTAGAATAGTCCCGTTTGGCCCCATTTAGCTAGTAGAACTGAGCAGTGGGCCCCAATCTTGGGAAACCATACCTTATGGGGGAAAAGATGATAAAACCCCTAGGGCAACCCCAAACTGTTACTAGGAAGCTTTGGCGATCGCGGAAACGCCAGCGGAACGATCCGGTTCGGACACCGACGAGAGATAACGGGTCAAAGGTATCTGTGAAAAATACTCCTCCGGAGAAAAATTCACAAATGCCTTGAAGTGATCATACCTTTATGTAGAGGGGAAGTAGAGGATCACTGATAAGTTCCCAATTTACGCAAATTTGACTTATTAAAATGGCACTTATTTGGTTAGGTTTTAATGAATTATCTAATGAATTCCCCATATTTTGTAGGTTATTAATATATTTTGCAAGATGGATGCAAGCATAAATGATTAAGAATAATCCCATAAAAGGATGAAGAAAAGGGCAAAATAGGAAAAGAGCTTAAAAGAGGAAATCCGTGAAGACCGCTCAGCGGTGAATGAAGCTCGCTCAGCGCACTAAAGACAAAGGCCGCTCAGCGAAGTCACCTTTGCCGCTCAGCGGATGCACCCTCGGAAACACTTGTAGCCGCACATTTATTGCTCCAGCTGGCGCCAGCCTGGATGGCGGTGCCGCCCCTGGAAAAGCTGCCGGAGCATTTATTACTCCGCGTGTAATGATTACATCGCTCAACGGTATAGTATAATCCGCTCAGCGATACCAGCAGAATCGCTCAGCGGAGGGACTCAAACCGCTGAGCGAATCCATCAGACTTTGCCTATAAATAGAGGAGGCCGAGCCACACTTCAAACAATCCTCTTCCATCCACAATACACCCCTCTTCTGTTACCAAGTGGCTTCAAATACACAAGAAGGGGATGAATTGGGTATGTGGTTATTTTTCAAATCTTTTCTTTGTTGTCAATAAACCACCAAGAATTGATGTAAATTATTAATTAGTAAAGATAGAAGCAATCTTGAGCATAACCAAATTAAGGAGTTAAGGGATAGAGAAGATGCAAACTCAATTTATCCTGGTTCAACCACCCTTGTGATCTACCTCCAGTCCCCAAGCAATCCGCTCAAGATTTTTTCCACTATTCTTCAAGCTTGAATCTTAGGTGCTTGACAACCTTTACAAGATGAGCACTCTACTTGAGCCTCAAACAATTTCCCTTAGGGATCACACCCTAATCACTTGAGAGGGATACCTCACCTTCTTTACAAGAATATGATTTGTGTTTGGTTTGAAACTCTCTTGAAGAGTAAATAATACAATTTGAAGGCCTATAGGTGTGTGTGTATGAAACTCTCTCTTTTTCTCTAGAAGATGGTTCAAAGAATATAATTGATGAAGTAGAGAATGTTAGATGTTATAGAATTGATGTTCAACCTTCAATTGATGAGTTTGGTGAGTATTTATTAAGCTCAAAGTGATCCTAGCCGTTGTGCATTTAATGCATCTTAAGTCAGCAAATAGAACTGGCCTACTCGATTCATTCGAATGGCCCATTCGAATTACTGACCTAATATAGCCGTTGGGCATTAAATGCGCCTGAGTCATTCGAATGGATCTGTGTCAGCCATTCGAATGTCTTGGTTGTACTGGGATCACTGAAAGTATCAAACCCTAGTCATTCGAATATGTAATATCCATACCCTCTCACGTACGGAACACGCCGCGGGTTAGACCGTCGTGGAAAGCCGAGTGGTATTCCGAGAATTTAGGAAGGAGGATTTAACCGGTGAATCTCCGAATAAGCGACCGGGATTTGGTCCTCGTAGCACGGATAATTTTCCCAAGCCTCCGGGAGAGTTTTGACTCGAACGGAATTCGTTTCGGATATCGGGGAATGCTCGTGGAATTTTTGGATACAATAATACGATCGAAATTTTCCGAGTGGTGATTCCCGGGTCGACGGGAAAAATTAATGGATCACGACGGTATGCCCGGAATATTTTTAGGGCAACCAGCGTATGAGAAATTGAATAAAACGCAATCAAACCGGACCAAGACGGCCCTGGAGGGAAATTATTTCCCTCAGGAGATATTTAACCCACTAAAATATAAAGAAATAAATAAATAATAATAACCAACAGCAGAAAGGAAATATAAAGAAAGAAAAAGAGAAAAAGAAAAGGGAAAAGGAAAAAGGAAAAGGCTATAAATAGCCAACTTCAGAAGTCATTTTCACTTCGCTTTCACAAAATGTGGGTCCCGTTCAGGCACATCGCGGAAGCGCTTTCGGACTCCGAAAAAATTGTGGGAACGCACCACCGTGAAGGGAAAATTCTCTACTCCAACTCTACCGGACCGGAATCTTCATCCGATGTGGGTAACTCTAAGCCCACTGTCTATGTGGTTTGTTTAATGATTGTTTAAATGCATTTCTGTGTATGTGATTGGAAAACTATTTTACAAAAAACTATAGGAAATGAGTTAGGTAAGCTAGATTTTGGTGATTTTGAGGTTTGGAAACCATAACTGTATGGATTGGATTACTGTAGAAGCGAAAAATGTTTTGCGGAGCAAACCCTGGAGAATTTGCACTCTGGTTCGATTTTTTTTACTGTAGCATTCTATTGAATTCCCACGGATTCGAATGAAAGAAGATTCCGGATTTCAATCGAATACTTAGGGATTTCAATCGAATGAAAGACCGCAGAGGAATTCAGTCGAATACTTAGGGATTTCAATCGAATGAAAGACCAAGAGGGAGTTCAGCCGATTGAATCCCCAAGGGATTCGATTGAAAGAAGCAATCGAATGCTGAACCCTTAAGCATTCGAATGCTCACTGAAAGCTTATGATTTTAAAGGCTTTATGGAATCCAACCTGCATAGTTATGTATGTCTTTGCGTAATTCGAGCATGCATCATGAGGAAAGGCAGTCGTAGGAGTTAGGACGACCTTAGATAATTAGAGGTTCACCTTAAAAGTTTAATGAAGATCATAATGGAACCCTAGGAAATAAAGAAAGTTAGGAAGGTCCCGACCCCAGTTGGCACGGTAGACCGTAGTCAAGGAGTCTAGTTATATGATTAGGAAACCCCTATTCTCTTGGCAAAGTCTTACAGACACGCCCCTCGCCAATTTGGCAAGACGAATTGGTTACGAGCAACGCAGGTAAAGAGACCTGATAACGATACGTAAAACGGGCATAGGCCCAAAGATGCAAAACGGGCACAGGCCCACACATGTACAACAGGCATAGGTCTGTATGAATGATATGAATACTAAGGGGCCCTACTAAAAGAGAATAGAGAAACGGATCGAGTCATAGGGCCGATCAAAGCGTGTCTACGCCTGATCACTCATAGGTTTGATCCGTCGCCATTCCAGAAAGAGGGGATGGTTGCACTGATTGCATTCGATGTTTACCTCCTATGAGCCTTGCATGGTTAGCTACCATACCGGTAAAGAGCGCCACCGGGTCGATGCAATAATGGCAAAAAAAGTTGTAGTCCGAGGCCACGGCTACAAAGGTGTAAGGACTAAGTAGGACGCAGCCACCGAGCGCGTAAGAGATTCCCAGACTCCCTCATGCACTATATAATTAAATGTATGAATCGATGAATGATGATATGATAATAAGAATATACGTATATTTGTTCAAGCGTCATGTATAACTGTTCATGCATTATGTATCGTCAAGGGAACGACCCAAGACGACTATTATGTCTTTAGCAATAACGAAATGTTAAAAAGCACGAAGCCCAAGTAATGAGAAGATTAGAAACCCAATCACCTAGTAACATAGATAAAGCTGCTCAGGATGTAGGAACAAGATAATAACTGATAGGATTTAGTATTGCATGAAACGTAGAGGTTCTCCTGAGTAGCTGGAGGATGCCCGAGTAATTGAACTATAGTAGCCACGCCGAGTTTCCACTAAGAACGTAGTTGTTCTTATCCCCACTCGTGTATGACTCCAGTTAACCAGCATGTCGTCGCCGCCGCCCAAGGATGTCTGGCTGTTCACGCGCTCCCGATAGCGCAATTATCGGACCTATACCTTACTGGAGACCATCACGTTCGCCCCTGCGAACTTTCCAGGAGAGAGCCCAGAGCAGGTGTGCCACAGACTTCGCGGGCCAGGGTCATCGCCCATGCGTCCTATCTAGATAGACGAGCGTCCAGGTAGTAGCTCTCACGACCCGATTCACGTCGGCGGAGAGGATGCACCTCCGCCACCGAGACCAGAGCCACCGTGGAGGCCTGAGCCAGAGACCGACCCAGAGCCAGCTACACCGTCGGTCCGAGGATGAGGTATACGCACCACCACCCGCAAGAGTGTTCCTCCAGTGCGACCACGCAGATTTGCGCCCTGTGAGTTCACCGCCGTGACCGACGTTTCCAGCGTGGACGAGGTAGATCCCGCCGAGCTAGAGGAGGATTCCGATGAGTAGCTGCCGGAGAGCCCTTTCACTACCGACCGAGAGACGGATGTTAGGTTTGTATCGCACACGCAATGAGTAGTACTCATCCGTGCGCGTAGGTTACAGTTTGCTCGTAGTATTGTATACAGGTGCCATTGTATATAGAGTAGCGTTATATATGTATGTCCGTAGCCAGACAAGAGAATTTCTATGGGATTAATGTATAATTATGTGTGTTATCTGTGGGCCGTAACTGTATTTTCTTCGGGTACTCGTCGTACGCCAGGTATGTACTCGCGCTTCCTTTACTTTCTTTATGATATACTTATGCGATATATGATGCGTATGGCTCGATATTTTCGTAGTAGAATGAAAAGAAGTTTTAAATTGGCCCGTTATTTTATAAAAACCCTAATTTCCAACCAGGATATAGAATCATAATGGTTCGCAGCACCAGAAGAGCACCACCTAGTCGGAAAGTCTATGACTTAAGCATAGGCCGACTAGCTAGGGTGTTTTAGAATACGCCATTCGGATTACCTTTGTTCATGAGGTATTCGAATGACTGGTTATGAGTCATTCGAATGACTAGTCATGAGTCTTCGAGTTGACTAGTTCATGAGTCATTCGAATGACTTGTTCATCAGTGATTCGAATGGATCTAGGCTAGTCATTCGAATGTCTCCTAGGGTTTTGCCCAAACTCATTCTTTCTCTCCTTTTACTTGATTCCTTGGTTTTGTTTGAAATACTTTTAAGGCAGGAATCAATATTTTCTTTTAAGAGCCATCTAGAAGAACTATGCTGAGAGTTTTGATATACACCACCTTTAACACATTTCCTAGGTCCTAAAACTAGATCTTTTTAAGCTTCTGGACTTTGGAAACTTGCTTCATTTGTCTTCATCACAACATTCTTCATGAGCATTCACAATTTCCCCCTTTTTGATGATGACAAACACTTAAGGAAACAAAGAGATAAGTTAAGAGATTATGCATTCATTTCATTTCAAGGACTTTTATGACATTTCAAGCTTTTTGTGCATTTCTTTTGAAAACACGTATGCATTCATGATTCCCCCTTAGTTCATGCATTCATTTTATTTCATTCCCCCTGAGTTTATGTATTTTTCAACATTACCTTTCAAAAGAAAATTCCCTTTGTTACCTTTTGATGAAATGTAAAAAAAAAACTTGGCTTGTCCTCTTTATTGTATTTAGGAAACTTATCTCGTAATTTTCCTTAAATTCCTTTTCCCCCTTTTGGCATGATCAAAAAGATATAGCGTTTAGTAATGCACCAAGATAATTGCAGTTAACATCATAAAGAGCATTGTAGCTTCGTTAAAAAAAATATGTACCATAGAACAGTGAGTTAGAGTGCAACATAAGGTCAAAGCATAGAAAGTAACCCTAAGTAGAGTGCATAATGTCAGCAAAGGCAAAAGGATGTAGGTTAGATACAAAAAGACATCAGATGTACACCAGAAGTCCATAGAAACACAGAAATAAGACAGTCAACATAAGTAAGCAAAATATGGCAATCACTCCAACTCCGGCTCAGTGCGCTCATCATCATCATCATCATCAGCATGGGCCACCTGATCAATGGCCATGAGAGAGGGAGGTGGTCCCTCAGAGGGCATGGTGGAAGGTGAGGGCACAGGGCCGAAAAACTGATAGCGAGGAATGTGTAGATGATCACAGATAGCACCCACGTCCATGTCCAGACGATGAAGGGTGCTCCGATAGTAGGCCAAATCCTGAGCCATGGAGACACTGATGGCATCGAACCGGCTCATGATGAGCTCCATATGGGTCTAAAAGGGATCTGTAGATGGACCAGCAGATGTGGAAGGACCCAGAGTCGAGGCAGGAAGAGTGGAAGATGAGGCAGATCGTCGTTGGGCTCGGAGAGTCTCAGGAACGTCATATTCGAACCGGTTGGTGTTTTTCAGAAAGATGTGCATTCGGGCTAGGCATCTGATAAGTCAATTTTGTACCCTAAGTTATTACTCTATAAGTGAGCAAATGCATACTAAAATGTGTAGGTTTAATACTTAATCGATATGTTTTTACACATAGTCCTCTTTTGAAAGAAATTAAGGAAAACGGCAAAATAAGGTATTAATTCTCTTCGAATGTAATATTTCTTTTGTAGTTTTTCTATTTTAAATTACAGGGAATGAATGTCTAGGAGGATCATTGAAGATGTGAAGAGAAGATTTGGATCAACGAATGCAAGATCAAATTCAAATCCAAAAAGATTTGGTTAAAAGATGAGCTGAGAATTTCTGACACTGATTTTCCCATTGATTTTGAGCCATGATAGAGATCTAATCACGATTTGATGTCAACTACAAAGTTGTATCTCTATCTCTTAGCTTTACGTGGGAATTTGAATCACCTCAATCGGAGGTCGGTAGCTGAAGATATTGCAGTTTTACTGACTGCTGTGCAAGTCAGTCCGCTGAGCGGGATTACCAATCCGCTGAGCGAACTAGCTTCCACAAACTTCGCCAGCTGGCGCCAGCTGTCAAACCGCGTCCGCCGCCAAACCGCTGAGCGATGGCACTAAACGGCTGAGCGATTTCCCCCCAGAAAATGCCTATAAATAGGGGGGCCAAGGCATTTAAGGGGCATTCCTTTCCATTCTCTTCCACCCCTCCCCCAAGGTCTCCTAGGCCTAAGAACCCTTCTTTTCCTTCCATATTCTTCACTTTTTCCATTTTATTTCAAAGCACTTAGGCTATGTTAAAGTGCTTTGTTTTCTTTAAAGCTTTGTAACGAAGTGCTGCCGAATTAATTCCAGGTTCTACTGTTTCATTTCTTCTTGCCATCTACTCTTTCATTCTCTTTATTTACTCTTTCTTGCTTTACATTTGCTTTAATCTTCCATTGCTATTTACATCCTTCCGTTTCTTTATTTACTTCTTTGTTTCTCTTTATTTACGTTAAGTTTATTTACTCTTTCCATTTCCTTTTCCTTTACTTTTATCTTTCATTTACTTCTTTCTATTTTCCTTTACTCTTGCCTTATTATTTACTTTTCCTATTGTCATTTAATTTTCCTTTCTCTTTATCTACTCTTTCTTTCTCTTTATTTACTTTGAGTTTTAATCCTCCAACCATGGAGGAGTAGTTTCTTAATATCTTGCATGCGGTAACTCAAGATTAAGATTAATTTGAGGTCTTGCGCCTAAAGAATATTCATGACTCGTTCCACCCTTAACTAATGACATAGCGATTGCATGTTAATGGTTAAGGTTAAATCTAAGTTAATGAATCTTGACGATTGTAAGATTTATTAAACTATGATTAAGGAACTTTTGGAGAACTAATCAGATCTGATTAGGTTGTGCAATTGGTGCTTAATTAATATGGGTTTTAATGCTGAGATCTTGGTTTTAATACCTATATTAACAAATGCTTAAGGAATTGACGATCGTAGTTTCTTAAGTAAATTGCATATTAGTTTGAGATCTCAACTAATAAACAACATCTCCTTTCATGAATAATTAACTAAGAACCGATGAGAATTAATCCTTAATCTTGAAACGCCGTATGCAGGATATTGCCTTTATCATTATTGTTTTACTTTTGTTTTAATTGCTTTCAAGTTATCAACAAACAAACCCACCCCCCGATTTACTTAACTGTTGGTTTGGTTCTAAATTGCTTCTTTGGGAAACGACCTAGGTTAACCCCCTTTACTACGTTCTCGGGGTTTACTTGGTTTATAAATTATTATTTGGCCGCGCACTAAAATCTAATGACGTTTTAGTGAGCGTCAGCATCCTAAGTCAATCTTCCAATTGCCTTTTGCCGGCCATTTTACTTCATCGGTAAGTGGTACATCGAAGTGTTTGAGAATGGCCGTCACATGCATGGCATAGGGTAAAGCACTGCCCTTTGCTCTAGCTTGATGCATGTGATGCATCACATATAAGCCCCAATTTATCTCCTTCTTAGCCAGGGCCCACAGAATTAATCCATCATCTTTTGATAGCATGGAGTGATTTCCATTGCGAGGAATGATGGTATGGGTGATGAGATAATGAAGTATCCGCTGATCAATGGGAAGCCCACCAACCTGAGGGCGGTTCTTGTGGTTTCTAATACCAGAATGGTTGATAGCTTCGAGAGCAAGCAACTCACTAAACAGAGTTCCCTCAAAGTTTACAGCCCAGTCAGAGAGTCCACCTAGCAAACTATGGCCACTATGAGGCAATTTTAGAACAGCACCAACCAGATCGAGAGGCATTACAATGCTAGTCTTGTTTACTTCAGAATAAAGGACGTTATCAATTAACTTGAGGTTGGAATAAAACACCCTAACCAGCTGAGGATAAATGACAGATTCATAGCAAACAAATTCTAGTAAACTAGCAGTGTCTAAAATGGAGGTAACATCGCAGTGAGTACTGGCGAAAGTCGAGAGATCGAAGAACTTGGGCTCCATGAGCTCGCCGTCCTCGAAATTACTCTGGAACAAGCGCCACTACTCTTCGGTTGAAAACCAATGGGGCATATCGGCTGGAGGAGAGCCGTGAGTGTGCTTGAGGCGAGTGCACCTGGAGTGGAGGAGGAAGGAGGAGGAGCAGACCGGCGGCTCATGGTGGCTGCAGGGATAAGACAGGGTTACGGTTGGGGAATTGGGGGATAGGGTGGTTGAGGAAGAGGGCGAGGTTGAGGGAATGGTGGGTAGGGTTTTGGTTATGGTGGAGGAGGATGAGAGAAGGGGAAACCGCGGATGAGGGAGAGATGGGGCTGAGGTGAGGAGAGAGTGCAGAGAGGAATGGGGCTGAGGTTATGGAAGACAGTGGAGGCCACGGGTTAGGGGTGAAAGGCTGGAGAGGAGGAGAAGAGTGGGCCACGGATTAGGGAAGGAAGAGAGGGAGAGGAATGGGGAAGAAAGGAAAAGGAGGAGAGGAGGATGGAGAGGGTGAAGGCTGCGGGTTGCAAGGGCGAAGGGAAGAGGGGCTCTGTTAGGGTTTGGAAATGGTAGGAAATGAAAGTGAGAAGGAGGAAGGAGGGAAGATTGTGATTTAAAAAAAACTTCAGGTCGCGATTCATTCGAATGACCAGGGGGGTTCCATTCGAATGGCGAGGGAGCAAGGTGAGACCTGAGAGTTCAAATTGTTGGCATTCGATTAAAAGAGGAGTATTCATTCGAATAACTCTAGAGACTTGGCAACCAGAGGCTTAAAAATTTTGGCATTCGATTGAACTATGGGTATACATTCGAATAACTCTGGATAATTAGCAACCAGAGACTTCAAATATGTGGCATTCAATTGAAAGATGGGTATACATTCGAATAACCATGGAGAGTTAGCAACCAGAGGCTTCAAAAATTTGGCATTCGATTGAACTAGGCAATACATTCGAATAACTCTTGAAAATTTAGAACCTGAGAGTAAAAATTTTAGAATTCGAATGGAAAGGGGTGATTCATTCGATTGTTTTTCACAAAGTTTCAGACCTGTGGAAAAAGATTTTGGAATTCGAATGGAGAAGGATGATTCTTTCGAATGATTTTCACAAAATGTCAGACCTGAGAAACAGGGTCCTGTCATTCGAATGTTTTGTGCCAATTCATTCGAATGAATTTTAGTGCTGAAAAGGATTTTCTTTGTCTGCCTTATGCAATTCCTTGATCAGGTGGTGTAGATGATGAGACTTGATGATGGGATAAGAGGACCTGCAAAACAATTTAGGGGACTCTCCGATGCTCAAGTTAGTAAAGTATTAAAAAATGACAAGGATTATAAATGAATGAGTGAGGTTTATATGTCACAGGCATCAATTATACCGAGTTCATTTCTAATGCGAGAAAAGTTTTCTGTTGGCAAGGGTTTGGTGAAGATGTCTGCTAGTTTATTTGTTGTTTCAACAAATTCAAGTGAGACATCACCTTTTTGAACATGATCTCGGATAAAGTGATGTCGTATTTCAATATGCTTAGTCCTTGAGTGTTGGATCGGATTCTTTAATAGATTTATGGCACTAGTGTTGTCACATCGAATAGGAATACGATTAAGTTCAAAGCCATAGTGACGAGCACCAAACCGTCGTTAGATTTTAGTGCGCGATCAAATAATAATTTATAAACCAAGTAAACCCCAAAAACGTAGTAAAGGGGGTTAACCTAGGTCGTTTCCCAAAGAAGCAATTTAGAACCAAATCAATACTTAAGTAAATCGGGGGGGTTTTGTTTGTTGATAACTTGAAAGCAATTAAAACGAGAGTAAAACAATAATGATAAAGGCAATATCCTGCATACGGCGTTTCAAGATTAAGGATTAATTCTCATCGGTTCTTAGTTAATTATTCATGAAAGGAGATGTTGTTTATTAGTTGAGATCTCAAACTAATATGCAATTTACTTAAGAAACTACGATCGTCAATTCCTTAAGCATTTGTTAATATAGGTATTAAAACCAAGATCTCAGCATTAAAACCCATATTAATTAAG
>QANU01038315.1:0-10816 GCA_003254905.1 Nissolia schottii | reverse complement strand
TTCCTTTTGTTTTGCCTACGCCGTGAAGATTGGGCCAAATTCCTCTAGAGGTTCATATCACTGCGGTGAAGTCGCGTGGGGTGAATCGACGCAGTTACACTCCGAGCACTCTCTTCCTTGCTGTGGTGCGTCACCCTCATCCTCGGACAGGCGGTGTAACTAGCTCTGGATCTGTAGCTGGCTTGGGCACCGGCTCTGGCCCTAGCCTCGGTGGCGGAGGAATGATAAGTGGATTTGGCACCCTATCTTATTACTCTATAAATGAACAATGCATACTAAAAATGTGTGGGTTTAATACTTAATCAATATGTTTTTGCACATTATCCTCTTTTGAGAGAAATTGAGAAAATCGGCAGAATAAGGTATTATTTTACTCTTAGAATTCAATATTTCTTTTGTAGTTTTCTATTTTGAATAACAGGAAACAAATTTTCAAAAGGATCAATGACGAAATGAAGTGAAGACTCCATCCTTGAAGAATGAAGCAAAGGAGCAAAAGAGGAGGACAAGCATATAATCGCTCAGCGGTAAGCAAGGAACCGCTCAGCGATAATCAAGATAGCGCTCAGCGCAACTGAATAACCGCTCAGCGATAATGAAGAAATCGCTCAGCGGTGGTGCCCTAGCCGCTGAGCAAAAGTACCCACTTGCACCGGTGTAACAACCCGATTCTTTCATGTACGGAAAGCCCGCGGGTTAGCCGTCATGGAGAATGGAAAAGTATTTCGAGGACCCCGAAGGGGGAATTTAACTGGTAAAATCTTCAAATCAGTGGCGGGAGTTAGGTTGTGTTGTCCGGGAAATTTTCCAACGCATCCGGGAGAGTTTCGACTCAAACGGAATTCGTTTCGGATACCAGGAAACGCTCGTGGGATTTTTGCATACGATTAAACGGTCAAAAGTTCCCGAGTGGTAGCTCCCGGGTCGAAGGGAAAAATCAATGGGTCACGGCGGTATGCCCGGAATATTTTAGGGCAACCGAGGAGTGAGAAATTGATTTAAACGCGATCGAACCAGACCAAATTGACCCTGGAAGGAATTTAGCTCCTTCAGGAGGTAATTAACTCTTTTAATATAAATAAATAAATAAACAAATAATAATAATAATAAAGCAACAAATAAAGAAAAGATAAAGAAAAGGAAAAAGAGAAAAAGAAGAGGGAAAAGGAAAAAGGAAAATAGCTATAAATAGCCACTTCAGAGGTCACTTTCATTTCGTTTTCACAGAAAGTTGGTCCCGCTCAGGAACATCGCGGAAGCGCTTTCGGACTCCGGAAAAATTTGTGGGAATGCACTACTGTGAAGGGAAAATTCTCTACTCCAATTCCACCGGATCGGAATCTCCATCCGAAGTGGGTAACTCTAAGCCCACTGTCTATGTGGTTTGTTTAATGATTGTTTAAATGCATTTCTGTGTATGTGAATGAAAAACTGTTTTATAAAAACTATGGGAAATGAGTTAGGGAAGCTAGATTTGGATGATTTTGAGGTTTGGAAATCATAACTGCATGGATTGGATTACTGTAGAAGCGAAAAATGTTACGCGGAGCAAACCCTGGAGAATTTGCTCTCTGGGGCGATTTTTTTTCTGTAGCATTCGATTGAATTCCCACGGATTCGAATGAAAGAAGATTTTGGATTTCAATCGAATACTTGAGGATTTCACTCGAATGCAAGACCGCGACAGATTTCAATCGAATGAAACCCCGAGAAGGATTTCAGCCGATTGAATCCCTAAGGGATTCGATTGAAAGAAGCAATCGAATGCACAGCTTTTAAGCATTCGAATGCCTACTGGAAACTTATGATTTTAAAGGTTCTATGGAGTCCAGCCTGCATGGTTATGTATGACTTTGTGTAATTGGAGCATGCATCATGAGGAAAGGCCGTCGTAAGAGTTAGGACGACCTTAGATAATTAGAAGTTTACGCTAAAAGTTAATGAAGATCATAATTGAACCCTAGGAAATAAAGAAGGTTAGGAAGGTCCCGACCCCAGTTGGTACGGTAGACCATAGTTGAGGAGTCTAGTTATATGATTAGGAATCCCTATTCTCTTGGCAAGGTCTTACAGACACGCCCCTCGCCAATTTGGCAAGACAAATTGGTTATGAGCAACGCAGGTAAAGAGACCTGACCACGATACGTAAGACGGGCATAGGCCCAAAGATGCAAAGCAGGCATAGGTCTGTATAAAGGAAATGATGATTAAGGGGCCCCACTAAAAGAGGAAAAGATAAACGGATCGAGCCATAGGGCCGGTCAAAGCGTGTCCACGCCTGATCATTCATAGGTCTGATCCCTCGCCATTCCAGAAAGAGGGGATAGTTGCGCTAATTGCATTCGATGTTTACCTCCTATGAGCCTTGCATGGTTAGCTACCATACCGGTAAAGAGCACTGCCAGGTCGATGCAATAGTGGCAAAAAGAGGTTGTAGGCCGAGGCCACGGCTACAAGGGTGTAAGGACTAAGTAGGACGCAGCCACAAAGCGCATAAGAGATTCC
This sequence comes from Nissolia schottii, assembly GCA_003254905.1. Lineage (NCBI taxonomy): Eukaryota > Viridiplantae > Streptophyta > Magnoliopsida > Fabales > Fabaceae > Nissolia > Nissolia schottii. The sequence goes on along the minus strand of QANU01038315.1, from coordinate 8,311 downwards.
CAGTTCCCTCATGCACTATGTAATTAAATGTATGCAATGATGAATGATGATATGATGATAAATATGTATGTATAATTGCTTAAGCATTATGTATAACTGTTCATGCACTACGTATCGTCAAGGGAACTTCCCAAGACGAATAGTATGTCTCGAAGTAACAACGTACAGTTAACAAGCACGAAGCCCAGGTAACGACAAGATTAGAAACCCAGTCACCTAGTAAAATAGATAAAGTTGCTCAGGTTGTAGGTACAAGATAATAACTGGTAGGATTTAGTATTGCATGAAACGTAGAGGTTTCCCTGAGTGGCTGGAGAATGCCCGAGTAATTGAACTATTGTAGCCACGTAGAGTTTCCACTAAGAACGTAGTCGTTCTTATCCCCATTCGTGTATGGCTCCAGCTGATCAGCATGTCTTCACCGCCACCCAAAGATGTCTGGCTATTTATGAAACACCTAGCTAACTGTTTACCCGTACGTAGTAAACAATGTTCACTAGGTTGTTTTCTACTTTGGTGGGGTTACTTTTAGCCCCTACTTTTAACTTGGAAAATATTTCTCACTTGAAAATATGGACCATTTTGAAAATTATTCTGTTACTGTATCAGTTTGCAANACCCCTAGCTAACTGTTTACCCGTACGTAGTAAACAATGCTCACTAGGTTGTTTTCTACTTTGGTGGTGTTACTTTTATCCCCTACTTTTAACTTGGAAAATATTTCTCACTTGAAAATATGGACCATTTTGAAAATTATTCTGTTACTGTATCAGTTTGCAAATTAAGAGCCGTGTGTGAACAAGAAAACATATATGTACAAATGCTAACGTACCTGTCAGTTAAGGTAGTGAAAAGCTGGAGAAATATAACTATACATATAAGTGCAATTCAAGGTCCACCAGATAATTACACATTGCTTATTAATAGGTAATGATACAAACAATTTACAATAGTCATATATCATAGTACAAAACATCTATCAACCTATTGCTGACGTCTTCACTTGGCTTCGGCCGGGAACTGTCCTGTTACGGTCGCTCTTCGATCCCTTCGCTTTGCATACCTGGACCCATAAGGAGTGGGGGTGAGAACAGTAGGTTCTCAGTGGCAGTCTCTTCGTGTCATCTTTCGTTCATTACTCCATTATCTTCCAGGCCACCAGGAATACCTCTAAGTGTCATGCATACTAATACCCCTACTGATTATTGTCTTTGCCTAGATCCCGAATGGCTTTATCTACTTTACTATGTGATTGGATACTATTCTTATCATTACTTAGGCTTCGTGCTCATTAACATGTCATTACTGCTAAAGACATAATAGTCATCTTGGGACGTTCCCTTGACGATACATAATGCATAAACATATATAAATACATACATACTTGCATACATACTGACATACATACATTCATTCATTCATACTGGCATGTTACTACTGACTACATAGTGCATGGGGGAAATCTGGGAATCTCTTACGCATACCAGCTTACCCGGGTTAGCGTCCTTCTTCTTTTAGTCCTTCCACCCATGTAACCGTGGCTTTCGGTTACAACCTCCTTCTATTCCCTATCATGATGACCCGGCAGCGCTTGAACCGGAATGGTAGCTAACCACATTAAGCTCATAGGAGGTAATTCATCATCATGATAAGTACCACCACCCCCCTTACCGGGATGGCGAGGGACCGGCCCTTTGGCGCGATTAGGCGTGGACTCGTTTCTCTTTACTTTAGTCTTAATTCTTTACTTTCGGGGTCCCCCTTTCTTTCTTACAGGACTATTCCTGTTCTTTCTTTCAGGCCTTTGCCTGTTCTCTTTACTTTCATATTCAGGTCTATCTACCTGCGTTGCTCGTAACCAATTCATCTTGCTGAATTGGCGAGGGGCGTATCTGTAAGACGTGCCAAGAGAATAGGGATCTTCCTAACCATATAACTAGACTCTTTAACTATGGTCTACCGTGCCAACTAGGGTCGGGACCTCCTAATCATTCTTTGTTTCCTAGGATTCCATTATGATCTTCATTAAACTTTAACGTGAACTTCTAATTATCTAAGGTCGCCCTAACTCTTACGACAGTCTTTCCTCATGATGCATGCTTATAACATTCAAAGGCATACATAACTATGCATGTTGGATCCCATAGAACCTTTAAAAATACAAGTTTTCAGTAGGCATTCGAATGCATAAGGTTTTCGCATTCGATTGATTCTTGCATTCGAATCCCATGAGAATTCATTCGATTGAAATCCTGCTCAGGCTTTCATTCGATTGAAAGCTCATGCATTCGACTGAAATCCCTTGGGAATTCATTCGAATCCCTTGGGCATGCATTCGAATCCCACAGTGAAAAATCGCCCCGAGAATAACTTCTCCAGGGGGTTTGTTCTGCGTAACATTTTCGTCTCCACAGTGATCCAATCAGTACAGTTATGGTTTCCAAACATTAAAATCCTCCAAATCTAACCTTCCTAACTCATTTCCTATAATCTATACAAAAAGGTTTTTCATTCACAAATACAGAAATGCACATAAATACTCATAAAATAAACCACATAGACAGTGGGCTTAGAGTTACCCACATCGAAATAAGTTTCCGAATCGGTAGAAATGAAGAGAAAAATATCCTCTTCGCGTGGGTATATCCATCCTATTTTTCCGGAGTCCGGTAGCGCTTCCGCGATGTGCACGAATGAGACAAATAAAGAAAGAAAACGTAATGAGGAAGCTGGGAGGGGGAAGCGTGAGTGGCTTCAGGGAAAGTGAGTGGAAAGTGGGTCAGGGGTATTTATAGGAGGTGCAATTGCTTACTGTACAAGATATTTTTTTGGTTTTATTATTACTTTTATATTATTATGTTATATATATTAATTATCTTATATTATTATATATATATATAACGTAAACGTAACAGGCATACGTTTTAGTTACGTTTTAGTTTTATTGTTATTAGGATTATTATATTATTATTATTATTATTATTACATTTGATTATGTATACATATAGTATATTTCCGTTGCTGGGGAAATGTCGGGGGGAAATACGAATGCTTCGTGTCTTATTCGTATTTATTATTATTATGTTATGTATATTCTATTATATTATTATTATTATTATATATATATATATATATCTATATCTTTATCTATACATACATATACATTCGTAACAGCAGTGGCTGTTACGACTTTATTATTATTATTTTATATTAGATATATATATTGTATTATATTATTATTATATTATAGGTTAGGGGAATGTATCTTATTATGACTAAGGTCATATGATCAATTTGGATCATGTTTGATCGCGTTTGGGTCCCTAATCGTTCGTGTATGGTTATTCCAAAAATATTCCGGACATACCGCTGTGATCTACTAATTTTTCCTGGTTATATGAGTATGCCAGGTTAACGTATTCGTGAATAAATTACCCAGGGGCAATTTTCATAGATTCCTTAGACACCTACCGAAATCCAAATTTTCGGCATAATTTAGCACAGACCTTGCGGCACTCCGCGAGATCGAGAAACAATTATTTGACTGACATTTGAAAGCAATTAATTTTCTAAATAATTTTCTCAGTCTAAATAATCGCCTCTAATGCGCTTTTAATTAAGCAAAATTAGGATTTAAGCGAAATCTCCATAAGGGAAAAATTTGGGTTGTTACAATTTACGCGCTCTCGACAGCGCAACTATCGGACCTATACCTTATTGGAGACCAGCACGTTCGCCCCTGCGAACTTCCCGGGAGATAGCTCAGAGCAGGCACGCCGTAGACTTCGCGGGCTAGGGTCATCGCCTATGCGTCCCATCTGGATAGACGAGCGTCCAGGTAGCAGCTCGCGTGATCCAATCCATGTTGACGGAGAGGATGTCCCTTCATTGCCGAGACCAGAGCCGCCGCTGAGGCCCAAGCCCGAGACGGAGCCAGAGCCAGTTACACCTCTGGTCCGAGGACGAGGCACACGCACCACCGCCCGCAAGAGCGTCCTTCCAGTGCGACTACGCAGGTTCGTGCCCCGCGAGTTCACAGCCGTGACAGGTATCTCGAGCGAGGACGATGTGGATCCCGCAGAGCTGGAGGAGGATTCCGATGAGTAGGGTATCAGGATGTCGCCGGAGATGCAGCCGTAAGAGTATGTAGTACACGAAATGAATAGTACTCATCCGTGTACGTAGGGTTAGTTTGCTTGTCCTAGGGTATATATAGGTAGTATTGTATATATATATATATATGAACTGATCCAGAACATGTATGTCCACAGTAGGACAAGGATGCTGGTTGTTATAAAAATGTATAATTATGTGTGTGCTATCTGTGGGCCGTATGTGTATTTTCTTCGGGTACTCGCCGTACGCCAGGTATGTACTCGTGCTTCCCTTCTTTCTTTTTCGATACACTTATACGATGTATGATGCGTATGGCTCGGTATTTTCATAGTATGATTCAGAGAAGTTTTAAATTGGCCTGCTATTTTGTAAACCCTAATATTATACTAGGATATAGAATCATAAAGGTTCGCAGCACCAGAGGAGAACCACCTAGCCGGAAAGTCTATGACTTAAGCATAGGCCTACTAGCTAGGGTGTTTCAACCGGCACATTTAATGTGCTAGCCTGGCGCCAGCTCAGATTACGGCGCCGCCCCTGCAAAAGCTGGCCGGAGTATTTAATGAAGCCACGTAAGCCGCCGGGATTGACTCAACCGCTCAGCGATAACTCCTCGCCGCTCAGCGAAACCTGTCAAACCGCTCAGCGATGGTGCTAAACTGCTAAGCGGTGCGCTCGAACCTTGGCCTATAAATAGATGGCCAAGGCACTCATTTGAAGATATATCCCTTCCACCATCCACCCAAGTTCTCCTAGGCCGAGAACTCCTCCTTTTCCTTTCATTTTCTACACTTTTTACATTTTATTTTTGAGCACTTAGGTTTATGTTAGTAGTGCTTTGTTAGAAGTCTTCCAAGAATTGTAGCGAAGCTCTGCCGAATTAAATCCAGGTTCTATTGTTCTAATCTTCCATTGTCATTTACTCTTTCCTTCTCTTTATTTATTATGAGTTTTCATCCTCCAATCATGGAGGAGTAGTTTATTAATATCTTGCATGCGGTAACTCTAGATTAGGATTAATTCGAGGTCTTGCGCTTAACGATTATTCATGAATTGTTCTGCCCTAATTAGTGATATAGCGATTGCATGTTATTAGTTAAGGGTTAAATCTACATTAATGAATCTTGACGATTGTAAGACTTATTAAACTATGATTAAGGAACTCTTTGGGAAACTAATTAGATTTAATTAGGTTGTGCAATTGGTACTTAATTAATATGGGATTTTAATGCTGAGATCTTAGTTTTAATTCCTGTATTAACAAATGCTTAGGGAACTGACGATCGTAGTTTCTAAATGAATTGCAAATTGGTTAGAGATTTCAACCAATAAACAACATCCTATTTTATGAATAATAAATTAAGAACCGATGAAAATTAATCCTTGATTTAGAAACGCCGTATGCAGGATATTGCTTTTATCATTGTTGACTTATTCTCATTTTGTTCTTGATTTTACTTTCATCAAACCAAACCCCCCGATTTAGTTAAACTTGTAATTGGTTCTAAATTGCTTCCTTGAGAGACGACCTAGGTTAACCCCTTTACTACGTTTTTGGGGTTTTCTTAGTTTCTAAATTATTATTTGATCGCACACTAAAATCTAATGACATTTTGGTGAGCGTCAAATTTGGCGCCGTTGCCGGGGAAGCAATTTAGCCAAACTCTTCTCCTTTCTCTTCTTTACTTTTCCTTTTTGTTATTTAGTTTCAGTTCTCATGTATGACTCGTTCCTTGCCTGACCTTACCTTAGCCGATTTTGATCCAGAAATCGAAAGAACGCTAAGGAGAATTAGGCGAGAATTGAGGCAACAAAGAGAACCCCCTTTTACTACTGATAATATTATTTCTGTGACAGGAATCATGGCAAATCCCGCCCAAACCTGGGGCGAGTTAGCAGCTCCTGACTACTCTTATGAACCATCCGGTGTGGTTTTCCCTGACGATGCCATGGACTTTGAAATAAAATCCAACTTCTTACATCATTTACCTAACTTCCATGGCTTGCCGTCGGAAAACCCACACCGCCATCTGAAGGTGTTCGTTATGACATGTAATACCATGAGATCTCAGTCCGTGACCCCTGACTTGGTCAAGCTTAAAGCTTTCCCATTCTCTCTAGAGGGTGTGGCCCGCGACTGGTATTACAGTATTCCTAACCAGGCAGTGAACAGTTGGCTGGGCCTGAAGAAACTTTTCCTTGAAAAATACTTCCCAGCTAGCCGAGTATCCGCTTTACTGAAGGAAATTTCTGGAATCCAACAGAGACCTGATGAGACCTTAGGAGAATATTGAGAGAGATTCCAAAGTTTGTACGACATGTGTCCTCACCATGGGTTCACTAATGTACAACTCTTGGAACACTTCTATGTAGGTCTCAGTCTCCTGGACCGGAAATGGATTGATTCAGCTGCTGGTGGAATTTTGAAAAATAGAAAAACACCAGAGGAAGCCAGGCAGTTGATTAGTGAAATGGCCGATCATTCCAGATACAAGATGCGAGCAAACTGACATACCCGAGGGGAATACGAAGTTAATGTTGACCACCCAAATACTGAGTTAGTGTCGCTCACAGAAAAGCTTGACAAGTTGGCAGACATGGTCAGTGTTTTGGCTATGGGACAACAAACCCAGACGGCTTGCTCTCTGTCCTGATGATATTTCTCACTCCCCTGAGCAATGTCCACTTCTCAAGGAAGATACTTCAACCGTTACCGCTATGTTTCCTGGTAAGCCAGATTAGTCCAACCAGCAGAGGTATGATCCCTACAGTAATACCTACAACCCAGGCTGGAAGGACAACCCAGCATTTAAATGGGGTAACAATTCCAACATGCTTAATCCACAAACCCAAGCCAAACCATTTCCACAGCCACAAAGAAGATATGTGCCTCCTCCGCAGAGGTCACAACAGCAGTTCCAACCTACTTCCCAACAGCAGTTCCATCCTTCTCCACAACTTCCACAAGCTGCCCCTGCACCTGAAAGCCCTATGCTACAGGAAATGTTAAAAATGATGCAGGACATGCAGGCGTCACAGAAGAAGTATGAGGCTGCCTTATCAGCAATATAGAATGAAATTCACTCCAATAAGCAATCACAACCATGCAGCTCATCTCATCTTCCTTCTCAGACTGTACCAAATCCTAGGGCAAATGTAAGTGCTATTACCTTAAGATCTGGTACTATTTTACAGGTGCCGCAAAAGGAAAACTCTGAAGACTCTAGCGGTCACGCTAGAGGAAAGGACTCTGAAAGAAAACCTGAAGAAGAGGACTCTGATGATAACACTAAAGCAGAAGGCTTGAAGCAGACTGAAGGACCTAATCGGTGCCCGGAACCACTGCAGACAGGAGAACCACCTGTCCTACTTCCTTTCCCTCACAAAGGTCCCAAACCTAAGTCAACTGCTGCACTTCAATTGGAAAAGGAGTTCTTAGACACATTCCGGAAGATAGAGGCAAACATCCCCTTGCTAGAAGTAATTAGACAAATTCCCAAGGATGCCAAGTTCTTGAAGGACTTGTGCACCAACAAGGGAAGGCTAAAGGACACTGCACAAGCCAGCATGGGGGCAAATGTGTCATCCATCATCAAATCCAGCCCATTACCTCCCAAGTGTACAGAACCAGGTACGTTTTTAGTTCCTTGTGTTATAGGTCAGAGATTATTCACAAAGGCCTAGGCAGATTTAGGAGTAGCCATCAATGTCATGCCGAAGTCCATTTACAAATCCTTACACACGAGAATCCTCAAGCCGACTGGATTAATCATACAACTCGCCAACCGTAGTACCACCCAACCAGAAGGTATCTTAGAAGATCTCCTAGTTAAGGTAAACGATTTAATATTTCCAGCAGACTTCTATGTATTAGAAATGGAAAATGACAATCATGTCAACCAGCCAACATTAATCTTAGGACGCCCATTTTTGAAAACTACAATGGCTAAGATTGATGTACACGCTAGTACATTATCCATGGAGTGCGGGGATATGCATGTGCAATTCGGTTTACCTGAGGCCATGCATTACCCTTCGGAAGAGTGACGAGCACCAAAACGTCGTTAGATTTTAGTGCGCGATCAAATAATAATTTATAAACCAAGTAAACCCCGAGGACGTAGTAAAGGGCGTTAACCTGGGTCGTCTCTCAAGGAAGCAATTTAGAACCAAATCGATATTTAAGTAAATGGGG
>QANU01038264.1:630284-654752 GCA_003254905.1 Nissolia schottii | reverse complement strand
TAGTTGGTAAAGGATGCTATAAGTTAGTTACATCAGATTTAATTCGTTGCAACAAGTGTTATCAAAATTTCAATTTCACTTCTCAATTCAAGAAATGGAAACAATTCCTCAAATGAATTCTCAAGATTTCTCAATAGTGAGTAAAAGAGATGGTTAAAATAACAACTAAAAATTGCATAAACATAAATTGAAACTAAATTATAGAAGCAGAAGAAGAACTAAGTAAGATTGGGTAAGGAAAGAAACATAAGAGGGGAGAAAATACATAATTAAAAGAACTAAATGAAGAATGGACGAGAAAAGAAATGTAGGAGATTGAGAATTTACATGAGGGGGAAGAAGAAGAAGAAGTGGGAATGAAGTACTTGATTTTTCTTTATTGTGTAAGATACTTCTCAAACAATTCCAATACAATCTAATTATAATCTCACTAGTCCTATTCATAGAAAACCTTAATTTCTAATAGCCTTGAGTGGTTAATTTATGCACATAACTTCTCGTAACTTCTTGTAACCTCCATGATTGAATTTGAAATTGCTGAATCCTTGTGGCCACATTACTGCATCGATATGCTACATGCGTTTCCTTTCTTGTAGCCGACCCTCATGATGCATTAGTGCCTCTTGGTTAATGACCCTTGTCACGTTAACTTGCTACACTTTCACTTGTATTTAATTTGCTTCCCATTTGGTGCTTGTCTAATGCTTTCCAAGTCTTTTTATTTTTCTTGCTTGGCAACTCTTTCAAGAATAAAGTAACTATTTGAGTTGTATGTCTTCGACCCTTATGGCATATGCAAGTCGACCTCTTGGCTGCCTCAACATTTGGAAGTTCTTTCTTTAATAAGACGTGCATGTTGCCTCATTTTAAATTTGAAATGCTGAGTTCTTGTGCCACATTATATTACATTGCAGTTCCATAACTTCTAACTTCTCCATCATTTAAATGCATAACTCTCACATAACTCCACAAGCACTTTGAATTTAAATTATACTTGCTTCCTTTAATCTTGTGGTCGACCCTCAACTCCTAAATTGTAATTCGCTTCATTGATTAACCCTACGTATAGTCGACCTTATATACGTTATGTGCTACCACTATGAGTCTATGACAATTTATTATTAGTTGTCGCATGGACATCATTGGGCCGCTTCACAACCTGGGACTTAGGGATTACTTTCTTAACTTAACTAATTCTCGGTATAACACAATGATAGATGAATCATATGGGACGGAACAATATAAGGCATGACAACTTGTTTTCCTTTTAATTGCAATGCACTTGAATTTAGTACTTGTTTCTTGGACATGTAAATTCTACTTATTTTATTTATGTTATTGAGTGATGGGGGGATTAAATGGAAGCATAGAAGGCACAGCAACAACAAGGTTGAATGTCAAAGTGTTAGTGATATCATAATAGATTCTCCTTGCTGTGTAGATGCAAAATTGGACACTAGTGGAAGCAATAAGCAGTCAAAAGAATATAGAAAAAAATAGAAGATTGACGCTGAGAATTTTTAACGTGGAAAACCGCCTCAACTTGAGAAGTAAAAAACCCACGGGACCTAGTACAGAAAATATCTCCACTATTCTCTCACACTATGAGGATAACACAATCTCTCACTACAAGGATGGTGTAGTGTACACTGTCTTTCTAATTTCTCATTAGGATTTCTAGTCTCACTCTATGGTGGATATCAATTCTCTCATGTAATCTCTATATGCTCTTTTCATATTTTTCTCTTCTTTATAGTGAAGGGGAGAAAGGCTTCTTAATGGATCATTAATGCTTGTCACATTTTCAAGACACTTTGAAAAAACTATCTTCAACTTTCTAGATTGAACTTCATAGTCTTCAATAATCAAGGAATAATTCCAAGACTTTGGAATAACCATCATTGAATGTATTCAATAGATCATCTACCAAGATTCATTGGCCATGGTCTCCCATCAATTAAGGAGGGACTCCCAACACAAAGTTGAGGAAAGTCAGAAACATGAACTATCTACTACTTTGAGAATAGCGGGAGGAGGTGGAGGCAGGGAAGGAGCCAGAGGAGTCTGGCTGAGTCAAATTCAAATACTCTAGTGCATCAATGACTCTCCTATAATAAGTTCATTAAGTTGCATCAATGAAGTAATAAGGTTTGCCTGAATTCATCATAGCAAAAAGAAAAAACACAGATTAGAAAGGCCATAATAAAGCTATTAAGAAACTAATCATTATTTTCAGCAGTTATTAACACATCACATGCTAGAGTGCCATGCATTAAAATAAACATTATCACTGAACATTTCTACATGCATAAAAAGTTGTACAGATCCACAAAAACTGTAGTTAAAAAAATCCAAGTACTTTGAATAGTTCAATAAAAAATTAATCTTGCTCATTCTTGTGTTTTAATAATGTTATGTTAGATCTTTTGAATGTTTGTGTTATATAAATAGCATACTAATTTTTCTTTTTGGTTAGTGAAGCACGAGGAATCTGTTAACGACATCTAATTGTTGCATCAACCAAAAGGCAAGAGTGACAATTATTGTGGGGTCAGGTGCGGATATTGTGGACTTGTGGGGTTGGGGTGCATGTGGTTTGCCATTGAGGATTGGCTAAGTGGCAAGATTATATAGTAGGAAATTGGTTTCAAAATTGGAGTTGGGATCCGTGGGATTAGGATCCTTTCAAACTTTTTCTTCAAAGCAAAAAACAGGAAGGAGAAAAAAAAAATAAATCTCCATTGCTTTAACAAAGATGAAGGTAATGACATTTCTTGTATTGTATTTGTTGTTGTTCCTACTCATTTCAGGAACTCAGGCCATATCAACCTCAGCTTCCAACACAGATTCCACTTCCAAGGACACGTGGCTAATCCAAACCAATGGATATGCAAAGCAACTTCTTGGTACAAATTTCTTCTCAAACTACTAGCACATTCCCTTAATTGTTCCTTAATCTCACCAATTTTTGTTACGCACCTTATTTAGTATTTTTTTTAATCACTTTCACATGTAAATCTTGAATGATAGGGAAATTATATGGAAACCATAGAAGGCACAACAACTTCTTCTCCTTAATGTTACCATTTTTTTTTAGTATCCTATTTAGTGTTTTATCACTTTCACATGTATTTTTCTACTTAGTGTATTGATTTTTATTGATGTTATTCAATGATAGGGAGATTATATGGAAGCATAGAAGGAACGCCAACAACAAGGTTGAATGTCAAAGTTGAGGTAGGTAGAAATGAGCACAAACATGAACTATCTACTACTTCAAGAATAGCCGGCGGGGGAGGAGGCAGAGGAGGAGGAGGTAGAGGAGGAGGCAGAGGAGGCAAAGGAAGCAGCGGAGGAGGCAGAGGAGGAGTTGTAGGATTGGGAGGAGGCGCAGCAATTGGAGGAGGCAGAGTAATTGGAGGTGGAAATGTTAATCTCCAACATCACAACTCACCTCCATCATCGTCATCAACATCATCATCATCATCAGTGACTAATTTCTGGACCTTATCAACATTGATTTTATATGTAATCATGGTTGCTCTCATAGTAGTAGAGTCCTAGTAGCAAAAGATAATCAGTATAATGTTTAGTCTTTTGAGATATTTATATGAGGAATGCATGTTTTAAGGGATTAATTAAATTAGGTGAGTAGTTTGTAAGTGTGAAAATTTGGTTAACATTCATTTTCAACTGCATGTTTGTATATCAGTTAGTATCAAAATGTGATGTCGAAAGCTAGTAGCTCAAGCGGCACTCCATAATAAAGTGGTGGCCAATTCGAATTTCCTGGAGGACATATAAAGTGTCTAACCAGTCCATAATATCTTCGGGAAAAAAAAGTTATCAAAATGTGAATGAACATGGTTGTGAGTATTTCTCCTCTCCCCTACATGGTTTTGTTCTGTTCACACAAGTTTCTGCCTTTAGCTCCTATATATCCCAAGATCTTATAGAGAAAAGAAAAATAAAGTAATCCTGGTTATCATTAAGAAGTTTAACATAATTATTCTAGGCCACAACAAATGTTATTTGTACTTATTTTAGTATAGACCCCGTGTCGACACAAGCTCGTCAACCATACCATTAGATGAGATTTCAATGGTTCTCCTCTAAGCATCCATATGTCTACATTCCCAAAAGGAGAAACTCATCATCCACTCCACTTTTCACATACATTTCCATTTTTGGTTAATTTCCATGCTTTTCTAACTCCATAGTTTCCCTTCATCTCCTTAAAAACACTTTAACCATACACCACACAATTCAGAAAAGGCCATCACCCTAATCCACCTTTCCCCTTGCCATTTTTCCGTACACAGAGAGATCACTACCAAGTATACCAAATTGTTGGCAAAGATGAGGGTAAGGTTTCTTACATGGTTCCTCTTCTTTGTTTTATGCATACAAGCCATGTTATCAACCAGCAATGTGCTGCAAACACAGCCTTCTATAGGTAAGGGTTTCTGTATCTTATCAAACAATGTGCATCATCAAGTTTCCTGAAAATTGTTGAATCATTCAGAAGATTGATTTTGGTTCAAACAGAATAAGAATTTGTTGGCTCTCAATTTATCTACCCTTTTTTTTCTTCTGAAGAAATAAACTAATCTTTTAAAGGCTATATATTGATTCCAATGCATTGAAAAATTGCACACCAACATGCCCTTTAATTTCTCCTTAATGTCACCAATTTTTGTTAAGCATCTTGTTTCTTTTATTTATTTTTTAATTATGTTATTCAATGATAGGGAAATTATGTGGAACAATAGAAGGCACAGCAACTTCTTCACCTTAATGTTACCAATCCTTTTTTCTCTTTGAGCATCCTCCAATTTTTATTGATGTTATTCAGTGATGGGGAAATTATATGGAAGCATAAATGTCAAAGTTGAGGAAAGTATAAATGAGCACAAACATGAACTATCTACTACTTCAAAAGGTGAAGGCGAAGGAGGGGGTGGCGAGGAAGGATCCGGGGGAGGCAGGGGAATGAAAGGTGATGGTGGTGAAAATGTTAATCTTGGACCATCCCAATCTTATCATAACTCAGCTTCATCATCATCATCATCATTATTAGTGCCTAGTTTCTGGACCTTAACAACATTGATTCCATATGTGATCAGGTTCCTGTCATAGCAGTAGAGGGCTAGTGGCAAAAGATATCAGTTTATGTTTAGTCTTTTAAAAATAAATATGGGACAGGGATTAAATATGAAAATTGGTTATGACATACATGTTCCTTTGCATGTAAGTGTGAAAATGTGAATGAACTTGGTTGTGAGTATTATTTCTCACAAGTTTCTTCCCTTAGCTCCTATATATTCCAAGATTTTCTACAGGGAAAAAAAAAAATTCTTGGTTAACATATATATATGAGAATGACAGCCAGAAAAAGTGTTACTGTCAAGCCCTTTCACCTATAGTTTGCCAATTTATTTCACTCATTTGGAAGTGATCTAGTTGATTTTATTAACAATCGAAACTTCAGAGACAACTAGAAATGTAACCATTATGTTAGAGTAATGTACTGAAAGAAATATGCAGAACTTAAAGAGCAATTAATAGCATGTTCTAATGCTGATACACTTAACCATGTCACTCTGTCAGTATTGCACATGGTTTGCAACTCAATAATAATAATAATAATAATAAGTAACTATCAAACCACTGAGATAGAATTACAGATCTACTTCAAATTTTGATATACAAAGGAAAAAGAATAAACCTCAAACTTGAGAGAGACTAATTTGGTCGACTTAAAATTCTAGAGAGACTAATTTGAGGTATTAGTCTCTTCTCCAAGCAACCATATTGTCTACATTCCAAAAGGAGAAACGGATCCTCCACTCCACTTTCCACTCATTTAACATGTCCAAGTAGGCAGTTTCTATTAGAAATAGAGACTAACGGGTCCTACTTTTAAATTTGGTAGGGATCAATTTGACCAGAAAACTTTTTCAAGACTAATTTCCCTGACTTCAAATTCTAGAGGGACCAATTTGCGGTAATAATCGCTTCTCCTTCTCCTCTAAGCAACCCCAAAGGAGAAAAACTAATCCTCCACTCCACTTTCCACATACATTTCCTGTTTTGGCTTCCATGCTTCTAACACCATCAAGTTTTGTAAGGGTTTCTGTATCTTATCAAACAATGTGCATCATCAAGTTTTGTTCATAGCAAATTAGGGAAAAACTCCATTTGTTTTTTTTTTTTTTACAAAGAGAATCATTTCCCTCACTTCCTCAAGCCCTAAGATGAAGCTATCATTTCTTGCATTGTATTTATTGTTCTTACACATTTCAGGTACTCAAGCCTTATCAACCTTATCTTCCAAGGACACAGGACTGATCCAAAGCAGTGAACATGCATACCAACTGCTTGGTACAATTTCTTCTCAAACTAGCACATGCTCTTAATTATAGTCCTTAATGTTACCAATTTTCTTTTTCTTACTTTTGAGGCTCCTCCAATTTAGTATTTGTTACTTTTCACATGTAAATTGTACTTATTTTATTGATATTATTCAGTGATGGGGAGATTAAATGGAAGCATAGAAGGCACAACAACAGCAAGGTTGAATGAAGAAGTTGATGAAAGTAGAAATGTGGACAAACATGAACTATCTACTACTTCAAGAATAGCAGGAGGAGGCGGCGGATCCAGATGAGCAGGCAGAGGCGGAGGCAGAGAGGCTGGAGGAGGTGAGGAAGGAGAGGAAGGAGGCAGGGGAGGCGAGGAAGGAGGAGTGATAGGAGGCAGAGGAATAGAAAGAGGAGGCGGCGGAGATGATGGTGGTGGAAATGTTAATCTCCGGCCACCCGAATCTCATCACAACTCAGCTCCATCATCATCATTATCAATGGCCTTAACATTGATTCCATGTGCAATCATGGTTTCTCTCATAGTAGTAGAGGGCTAGTAGCAAAAAAAGATAGTAGTTGATGTTCAGTCTTTTGAAAATAAACATGGGAAGGGATTAAATTAAAAGTAGGTGAGTAGTTTAGTTGGCAAATGTTATGAAAATTGGTTATAACATACAATCATACATGTTCTATTACATGTGTGTATATATAAGCAACAATAGAAAATGTGAATGAACTTGGCCATGAGTATTATTTCTCCTCTCATACTATGAGCATCTATGCTTGTTGATTTCTATTAGTTGTGTTGTGTCTCCCCCTTGATATCATTTGAAGATTCATTGAGTAGATACTATTATTAGGAGGGGAAAACCAAAATGCAAATATGAAAAATTGTCTTCATAATTGATATGAAATCACCTCAAAAGGAAAGAATTTCAGTCAAGTCAATAGTTGATATGCTAATATGAAAAGGTTGAACTTGTGGAGTTGAAATTCTAGAGTGAATCTGTGGTTTGCTACTTGGTACCAGAGAAGCATAATAAAGGTGCCAATTTAATATTTTTCTGCAAAGATAAACTGTTAGTTAATTCACCAAAGATAATCCATGTTGAGCAATCAATAAGATAGTTTTATTTTATTTTATTTTTCAAAACTTGCTTTGGTTAGCAGAACTTTAATATGAAAATGACAGCCAGATAGTGTTACTGCCAATCCCTTTCACCTATAATTTGCCAATTTATTTCAAAATTGAAACTCAATTGGGAGTGAACTAGTTGATTTAACAATTGAAATTTAGAGACAATTAGAAATGTAATCATTGTCAAAGTTGATATATGGTGAACATGAGACAGGTAATGTATTAAAAGGAAATTGCAGCAAGATAATGGCATTTTAAGAACCTGAATACAGAAGGCATTATTGATAGTGTGATAGGGAAGGCATTATTGATTAATCCAAAGCTTGACAGTTAAATTTTACTTATATTGATGTTAATCCAGTGATAGGGAAATTAACTGGAACCACAGAAGGCACAACAACAAAAACAAGGTTGATTGAGGAAAGTGAAAATGTGCACAAACATGAACTACATAGTACTTCAAGAAAAGCACATGGAGGAAAGGCATCAGGAGGAGGAGGAGGACAGGGAGAAATGAAAGGATTTAATGCTGGTGCAAATGTTAATCTCCAGCCACGCCGCTCTCGAAACTCAGCTCCATCATCATCATCATCATTATCAGTGGTGGCTAGCCTTGTGGCCTTAACCTATTTATTCTATATGTTGTAAGCTTGAACTTAATCATCTTCTTTCCGTGCACCAAGTCTGAAAAGCCTTCTATATATGGAGAAAAATTTTGATTAACATATATGCATATGTTGCTTTTGTTTAATGCATCTTTACTTGTTGATTAGTTGTATTGAGTAGATATATGAATCTTTGACTATTATTATTAGGGGAAAAAAAACAAAAACATAGTCTTAGTGTCATGCCTTTTCGCCTATAATTTACCAATTTAATTGAAACTTTGGTTGGAATTGAACTAGTTGATTTAACATATGAGACATAAGGCATAAAGATGTCTGGTCAACAAGAGACCAGTAATGTACTATAAAAGGAAACTGCATTTTGAAAAATGGGGTGAAAAGTTTTTATTTTTCTCTTTCTGTAATCTACTAATGCTGCAAGATTATGCCATTCTAAGCACCAAAATAAATCAAAACTTTGCATTAGAAATTAGTTTTGATCATCTTCATTCTGCTATAAGTTGTGACAGAATCTTATTTCCTGATCCAAACAGAAAATATTCTGCTCAGATTTTACCAAAAAAAAAGGAAAAAAAGAAAAAAGAAAAAAAAAGGACATACTATTAGACTTGATCAGTAAGTTTTCTTGTGAAGATTACTTTTTTCTATATTCTTGTTCTTGCTTCCACTAAATGGATTTGTAGCTTTTAAGCTGCCGACCAACCATTGTGATAGGATTACAGATCAACTTCAAATTTTGATGTAGAAAGAAAAAGAATATACCTCAAAATGAGTGAAAAAGAATTTAAAAAGAGCTTGCAAGTTTGAGGCTTGCATATTCCATTTGCTAGTTGGTTTGAGGGAAATCAATGTCTCCGACTATCTTAGATGCAACAGAAAAAATGTGGTGCTTTGTTAATGTTTAACTCCTCATTTTTGTTGTCATCATTTTTTCATGCTATAACCAACGACGGATCCAGAAAATTTATATAATCGGGCAAAGACAATACATAAGCATATTAAGAAATTTTACATAATTATTTTAGGCATAAAAAGTATACCAAACAAGTTTAACATGAAAATATTCACGTTTACCGGAAAGTGTGTATTCTTCTAGTGTAATAGATGAAGTAAAGAACAGAGAAACATGTTGATTTCTTTCGATCACTTTCTTTTTATCTTAATGTAGAGTCAAACTTAATAAAATAGTAGCCGCAAAAATACATACATGTATATATATACACACACTTATATGATCATAACAATCACAAAATTTGGCAAAAATGCATTCTCAAGTGTTCACCAATGCTGAGATTATGTCCACCTAAGCTTAACAAGCATCTGATGCAGATAGAGCGAGGTAGAAAGCTCCATGATTATGCCACACCTAGCTTCTCCTCTAAGCAATCATATATGTCTACAATTCCCAAAAGGACATTTCTTTTCTTTTTATTTCCCCATGCTTCCCACACTCTCACCTTTTTTCTTTCTTTCTTTCTTTTCTCATTTAAATAGAGCCAATATAAACTCTTTTCTCAACTAGACACCACACAATCCAAAAATCATCACCCAAATCCACTTTTTTCCCCTTGCATCATTCTCCACCTACATAGATCACTGTATTGTGTGTGCAAATAACCTTAACCCACTCCCTAGACCCTAAGATGAGAGCAAGGTTTCTTACATGGTTCCTCTTCTATGTTTCATGCACACAAGCCATATCATCAATCTCAGGTTTGCATACAAGTCTAAACTCCTCAACCAGCAATGTGCTGCAAACACAGCGACCTTTTGGTGAGTTTCCTGAAATTGTGGATATCTCACATTTTTTGCAAAAGGGCTAGATAGTCAGAAGTTTTGCTAGAATTTAATTGACAGAATAATGTGACATACTTATTGGTAACCGTCATGATTTCTGTAAAAAATTCTGGACTTTCTGGCAATATTTTTTTGGGCTATGTAGTGCTGCTCTTTACTGAATTGCTTATTGGGTTTCAACTGTAGAAAACTATGGGAGCATAAAGGAGGAAATGAGGTTGCACAAAGAACCATCTTATGCCACAATAAAGAAAGCAGCACATGGAGGAAGAGGAGCCGGCGGGGGTACAAATGTTGATCACACCCATCTCCGCTCTGGAAACTCCATGCCACCATCATTGTTACCTTGGAGCTCAACTGTGTTTGTAAGCCTTGCCTTAATGCTGATGATGTTCTTCTTCCAATTTAAGCTGCTCTAAATATTCAAAGTCTCTAGTATCATGTGTTCATTCTGTTTAATGTTTAGGCCTTGTTTTTCTCCTTAGAGCATCTTTGTACTTCAAACTAAGATTGTTGTCCTCTCAAGTTCTCAAGAACTT
Organism: Nissolia schottii; assembly: GCA_003254905.1. NCBI lineage: Eukaryota > Viridiplantae > Streptophyta > Magnoliopsida > Fabales > Fabaceae > Nissolia > Nissolia schottii. The sequence continues at coordinate 644,287 of QANU01038264.1, read as the reverse complement.
CATTTATAAAGTTATATCATGAATGAATGCTAAAGTTATGTGTGCCTAATGTTCACAAAGCTTTGCATAGCATAAACTTTGTTACGCTAATTACTAACTTCAGCAAAATAAAAACAAAAAAAGGAAAAAGGTATGATAAACTATAACCTCTCAATTATGGCAGCATAGCATTAGGGACATGACGTTAGCTTGTGTTGTGTGCTAACAATCCTGAGATAAAATCTTATGCAAGATGTATGATAAAATTAATAATACACTTGTTTCTAAGGTCCATTTATGTTTACAGATTGTAACACTTAGCCAGAGCAATGAAAGCATACGCAGTCTATTGTGAACTATAAAATAAGTCCCACTAACACTTGCATACCTTTTTTTTGCTTCATCAAAAGTACCTAAAAGAAAAAAGAGAACTAGGAAATCAAATGTCATAGAACAATTCCTTGAACACCTTCATGTGCTCAGGCTGCAGAGCTATGGCCACAGACAAGCTTCCATCATTCGCGGAGCTGGGAATTATGAAAGACAGGCCCTCATAAGCAATCCCACCAGGCCCCATGAAAATAGGCCTCCCCCAACCGAAGTCAGCATCGTGGATCGGAAGCCTAACCCAGCTGGTAATGCCAAGATTAGGACACTTGAAAGTATGAGCGCCGCGAACCAGGGCCTTCAAATCAGGCTGCAGCTCCAGGTAATCAAGGGCAGATCTCAGGTACTCATTGTCCATCCTGGCCAAGGCATTGTGGATCCGGCTCGCGGCGTACCAAGTAGGCCTATCCATGAGGTCGCCTGCCACCGCGATCGGCGTGGTTGTGAAGATCACATTGCCAAAATAACCTGGCGGGAGCGGCGGCTGCAGCCTAGACCTTCCATCGGTCGCAATGTACAATTTGGTCTCCTGGTCCTCAGGGAGTGACCTTGCCTTGCACACACTCCTCCAAACATGGCCAGCCAGCATCTCATAAGAACTATAACTGAAACTATTGCCATCTTCTCTTGACTTTGACTTCAAAATGTTGAGCTGATCCTTGGTCAGCTTGAAAATTGAGACTGATGCAGCTGGAAAAAAAAATGGCAAAGATTATGGATTTTGAAGCGTAAAATTACAACATTATGGTACTTTTTATAGTATTAACAAAGTATGGACTTTTTTTTTTAATAAAAAGAAATCGAGGAATAAAATCCTCAATTTTCATCAGGGATTTTTTTCCACAATATTAAGAAAAAGTCCATACAAAAAGCGAATGAGGCGAACCTTCTGAGCCTTGTTTTTGGTTCTGTTGCGGTGTGTTTGTATTTGTTTTCATGGATGGTGGGGGCTTGTATTCAATGTGTTCAAAGACAGGCCTTGGAGAGTCTCTGGCCTTGAGGAGTGTCCTGTCAATGAAGGGTGGGATGGAGACATCAAGGCCACGGCACACATCTGACCATGTGTTGATGAAGTGGAGGCCTGAGGCTCCATCTGCTACATGGTGCTGCATTCCTACTCCTAGTGACACCCCTCCACATTTGAAATATGTTACCTGCATAAAATATAGTACAAGGTCCAAAGTTGGTAGGTAAGATATTGTTCCTACATGTAGATGAAGGTAATTTTCAAAAACGGAGAGCAAAGTCTACGCTTTTTGTTCACTTAGTTAGTATTTAGTTCATGTCTTGAGACAAAAGAGATAGAGCTATCATAGAGACAAACATGTTTAAAAAAGAAGGTAGAAACATAAAAATAAAAAACTTATAATTACTCTTATCTCAAGACAAGTTTTAAATTAATGTCTATACATCTGAAAAGAAGGACAGTGAGAGACGCTTTTATGGTGTCTTATTGTCTTTGTCCTTTCATTTTATAACAGAACCCAAATGCTACCCAGTTTTTTGTTTTTTTCAGTTTAACACCCTAATTCCTAAGAGATTAAATGCATACACGTAAATTGTATGCAATGAACTAAAATGTTAAAAGGTCTAGTGTGTTGTGATTTTTCTTTACTACACAGACTAACGGGCATAACACGAAATCTTTCAAGAACTAAAGTGTTAAAACAAAGAGCTTTTTGAGATGCCAAAGGTAAAATTGACTCAAACAAATCTCTAGAGTGTGGAGTTTTGCCATAATCTAGTTCTTGTAATGATACAAAGTTACCATAATGATACAATGATATGGGATGAATTTTAACTTTTAGAAGAATAAGTTAATCATATCATTCCATCTGATAATATTTGTCAATTGATAGCATAGATTTTATGTTTAGCAAATATAACAAATACTCTTTGGTAGTAGAGACATTTTGTGGAAGTAAAAAAAAGTATGAATGCATTTTAAATTAATCAGAAAAAGAGAAGAAGAAAAAATGATTAATACTACTTTTGGTCGGTGACCGATTACTACTTTTCGTACAAAATTAGAAAAGCATTTTTCATAAGCAATATTCAGTCATACTATGTTGACTTATTTTTATTTCAGATAGACGCTATTGCAATTTGCAATGCCTACCCTGCAAGAAAAAATAAATAAATAAAAATAAATGCTCTAATGGATATTAAAGTCATGTTTGGTATTAGGAGTTCTAGAAGGTGACCCGCAACCACTTTTGAATCGTAAAACTTCGACCAAAATGGAAGCGAATAGTAAAAGTAAAAAACTCATACTATTTTCAAAAATTGCACAAGGTGTATACTTTTTTAAAAAGATGGAGTATTAAAAGTTATTAAAATTGTGTTCTCATCTATACCCGAAAAGAATCATAAACTAATCAAACTGTCATATTTCCAATGTTGGTTCGTCGGCGGTCTATATCATATTTCTTAAAAAATTAAATAAATAACATTCCAATTTAATAGATTTTGAAAGGGAAATAAAAAAAGCTATAAAAACATTCGAAAATTATAACGATATTATTTACAGGCATAATGAGCAGCTTAGCCACCTAAAAGTTTAGAATATCTTAACAGATGCTCAGCCACCTAAAAGTTCAAAATATATAACCATTAAAATTAGCTGTTTGACCTATAAAATTGCTAATTATTGGTCTTACACAGTAAACCTGGAAATGTAATGTAGCTGCAAAGTGCAGAAATCTAACATTAAAATTAGTCGAACTCGTGCACCTTTACAGTATTCATTTATAAATAAAAACATTAATTATTTGAAGAAAAGAAAAGGGTAAGTATTCTTCAATTTTTAAAAACATAAAAATACTATAGTTCATGTTAAATAATTCTATAATTGTTTTATTTGTAAGAGCTTTGCTCCAGATCAGAAATCCGCTGCTTTTGTCATTTTGCTTCTGCGCAAATATTCCTCTCATTACTAATATAACACTTGTTTATGCTGAACTAGTTGTACACTTGTTTCCCCGCTCATCGTTGGTATTCGGTATTCATTCGTCTGTTGAGTTGGCAATTGGCATGATCAGCCAAATGAGATTTCAACAGAAGAATAATTAACATAAAATTAGAACAAAATTTGTTGGGAGCATCAATTGCATTGTTCAACCAATCTACACTTAAACCACCTCCCCCCATTCTTGAAATTAGAGTATCCTAGTCTACTACTAGTCAAAGTGATACTACTACTAAAACAAATCAAGTGTCACCTCGAAAACATTCAAACCTCTAATTAATCGAAATTAAATACAGATTCCATTAATTCATAAATTATTAGCGGTAAACAACTTGACAAATAATGCATTAATTGATAATAAGTTCTTAATAATTAAAAAACACAGCAATAAAAACGCACCTGGAGAACTAGCAGGGGATAAGTTTCGATCCCTTTGGAGTAATCGACGGCGGGGATCAGCTGCCGGAGCTGCAGCGTCGGAGCGAAATCCCCGAAATCGTCGACGACGCCGCGTGTCTCAGCCTCCACGAACAGAACCCCCTGCCCGCCGCAATCGATCTCCACGCGCCCGTCGTCGTCGCGGCGGAGCCGCCCTGCCATTGGGTAGAACGGCACCAGCACCTTGCTCAGCGCCTCCTTCATCGCGCGCGCGTCGAAGAAGTTCGACGCGCCGTTCGGCCTGTAGAAGTACACGCTCGGCGTGTGGAAGTTGGGCACCACCAGGTCCACATTCGAGTTCCACACCGTCCGTTGCGGCGGCGGCGGCGCGCCCTCCGCCGGCCGCACCATCGTCGATTCTCTCACCGTTATGATCATCTCCGTAAATTCACACACACTGTATCATCCACCACAACATTAATCATATCAATTAACTCCTATCATCATATATATAGATAGAAGAGATTAATTTGTATAATAATAAAAATTCGTCAAAGTGCAAATTATGGTAAATAATAAGTATTCAAAGATTTCTTAACAATATTGATACGTTTTCCTTTTTTATTTATACTACCCGGTAGGGTAAAATTATTTTATAATGTAATTGGTTCCACCCGTAATTTTATAATTTTAGCAAAAAGAATTTATGATGATCAATATGAAACTTAAAGTTGTCCATTATATTTTTTTATCCGTAAATGAATCCAAATTGGATCTATCACCACGTACACGATGTCGATAGGAAAAGGTTTTTGGCAATTACATACTACATTTCTCTTATAGCAACTCACATCTCGTCTTTAAATAAATTAAAATTATGCTTAATATAACGTAAAACGCTAATACAATGTCGAGGGACCCCACAAATAAAAAATTGTGTAATAATTTGAAACATTAGATGACTTACATGACTGTTAAAATGGATGTTTAAACGGTATAGTAATGATAGCAGCAACAGATAAATTAACCTCAAAGCAATCCCTGTATTGAAATTAAAAACACAAGAGAGAAATTTATGGTGAGAATTTTCATGTGCATATGACGATGAATAATGGATCAAGGAATTGGAATGAGAAGGGAATTGCTGTAGTTTGAGTTATAAGATGAAATTGAGGAATAGAGAAGATGCTGTCATTACCAAGGAGGAAGAGAGGCACAATGCAAATGTGAAGATGATGATGGTGTTTGTGTTTTGAGGGGTGGGTCTTTATTTATGGGTTGGGAGTTGGTGAAGTGTGTTTGTGTGAGTGTTGTGTTGGTTCAATTTGAGGGACTTAGCCTGCCTTTTAAAGGCCACAAAAGATAAAAGAAAAAAACAAATGGGTTGAGGTCATTCACCAACCCCCGCCAACTACGTTTCAGCCAATCATAGAATGCCACCTCAGCGGTGATTCGTTGACCCTTCTTACTTCATTTCCCATTACACCTCAATTAGAAGAAAAAAAATAAGAATAATATGGAAACCATTTAAAAGAATTAGTCTTTAAAGTGTGAAGTTGATAATAAAACCTCACATTTCTTAAGTGATTCTCATAAGAAAAATATTATTTATATTTATTATATATAAAATATTTTATTGATTTATTACTTATTTATTAAGTAATAAAATTTAATTAAATGTGAGTTATATTAAAATTTTATTTAATAATAAATATGATGTAAATGTATGTAATATCTTATATATAATAAGCCTAAATAATACACCATAAAGTATATTTTATCATAAAGTTATGAGTTCTGCTACATGTACATTAAAAATCATACACCACACATACACTTCGTACTTATATACATAAAGTTTGTGTTTTAACTCATGTAATGTTTGTTCACTTAATTAAGTATAGTTGAGAGTATCATTTTCAAGTTTGTAATATTTGTGTACTCGTGAGAATAAAATTTATGTATTATTAATAGTATATGTATAAGTGTATAAAATTAGGTGTACGTATAACATTTTTATAAAGTTATTACAGATAATGACAAGTTGAGAGAGCAGAGAGTATAAAGCAGCACACAAGGACACACTCAACTTCGAGATTAAAAGTTGGTAAGATGGTGACCTGCCTCTATCAATTTGTTCCACTTCATGACACGCTTTCCTTTATTTCTTAAAAAGAAGTTTCAAATACAAGAATAAAAAAATAAAGGACTCTTCTTAACCAACGTCTTTACTTAATAAATATTTTATTAATATTTTTTTAAACATATATTTTATTGATATGCTACTATCCATATGTTTGAAGAATCTGATTACACTTTGAAAGTTATATACTAAAATAAGATTTTATATGTTTTAATAAGAAAAGTATTATTAATTACCACTACCAAAAGAAAAAGAAAAAGATTATCACCTTATATTATTATATTAAAAAATGTGCTATAATATCATTCACACTAAATGGAATATTATTAAAGTAGTCTGATAGTAATTATTTTTTATTCAAAATGTATCTAGACACCAGTTTATATAATAGTGATTCTTATTATTAGTAATATTTTACAAACAAATATTTAAGAATCTTAATCGAGAAACAAATAGAAAATATTTTTTTAAAATGCAGGTGCTTAATATACTTATTAACAGTGTAATGATACATCCATCTATTAAATTAGTCTAAACATCTTTAAAATATCAAATGAACTATAAATTAATTACTTTTTAAGATTTTAATATATTAATTATATATTTTTTTTTAACATTTTATTTGGCATTTAGAAGTATATTTTAAAAGATAAGATTAGCATTGTGAGAAATTTATTTGCATAGTGTGTCAATTTGATTTAAATTAAATTAAGTAGAGTTTAGTAAAGTTTAAATATTAATAATTTGGATATATTTTAAATAAATTTTAAGAGGATAAATAATACACACATCATTATTCTTAACCCCCCAAAAAAATCAGGGTACCGTGCAAGATAAATCTGCCTTGATTTTTCTGGTGTGTTCGATGCTCGAGTCCTGTAACTATGATTGCTTAGTGGTATTGGCTTCACCAACTCTTATCCTCCCAAAAACCAAAACAATTGGGTAATTAGGTGGGTCCACAGCATGATGGTGATGTGGCTGAAGTGGGAGCAATTATGGCAAAGGTGGGTTAGGAAGCGGTGGGTCCCTTTAATTAAGCTAACTAATATACAATTAAGGAAGGAAACAAGTCATTGCCGATAATGTCCCCTCTCACATGTTATTTGATCTCTATTCAATCATCAACTTTTTTTTATTTTACCCTTGTGTGTTGCGCATGAATTTATCATTGTCAATTAATAATAAGAAACTAAACACAGTTTAATCATATAATAGATTTATATAAACACGATGATTTGAACTCTTGATTCAACAAAGGTGATACCTGCAACATTCTAATGCTCAATATATGAGTAATATGAGGTGATGTTGAGTTAAAGCATACTCGAGTTGATTGTGATTCATATTTATATACTCTATGTAGATGACTTCTGTTCTGTCCATTTGGGATGTTTCGTAACCGTAACTGAAATCATCGTGAGATTATTAAACTCTTATTTATGTCTTAAATGAACTAATGTGTTCATTATATTTCACGAAGGCGAATTGGATTACTCTTTTCTCAATAATTTATCGATTACAAAATTAACTTTTAACTGATACTTCAGGCGTGATCATGATATCCAATACGAGGACCCGAGATCCTCTTGTAAAAATGGACTTATAAAAATGTTGACCCACTTATATTTATAAAAATCTCGTATTTAAGATTGGAATATAACATGACCCAGATCTTAATTAAGTGATTTGTGCTTATGCAAGTGGTGGTGGAACAAGTGAGCTTAGACGGTGGGAACTAGCCTAGATTATATAATATTGAATCATGGGATAGAATAGCAAGTTTTGAGGAATTACCCAACCTCATTACCTAATTATTATTAACGTGATTCTTAGACCATGGTGGTCGCCTTGTCCCATCACCTACCCTTATTCCCTTTTAAGATTAGGGGGGGGGGGGTTGTCAATGGAGCTGGCCGGTTATGGTTTGGATTGTGTTTTGGTAAGCAAGTTAAATGGGTTAGACAAACTTTTTTTTAACAAGACAATGAATAATTCTTTCACACTGTAGGCTCTTTAAAGGAAATTTAGTGCTGACCACAAAACTTTTTTTATACACACGGTTAGAGATCAAACTTATAATTAGATGCTTGAGAAATTTAGCTAAGTGTTAACTGTTTATAAACACCATAGGGTTAGATAAACTTGAATGTAAGTTAAATGGGCTAACAATATAGTAATCTAATTGCAATAACTATTTTAGTGGGCGATTACTAATTTCTCGCAAATGTTCAAATAATTTAGAAGCATGAACTCACCCAAACTTTTTAGGGAATGAACAGTTTGATTTGTGCTTTTATTTTTTATTTTTATTTTATATTTTTAATCTATTGGTTATTTTTTAAAATTTTGTAAAGAAAATAAGTAAAATAAAACATGAAAATAGAAAATATGATCTTTTTTTTACAGTCTTTCAGAAATTCTAAAAACCAAAAAAATAAGAGAAAACAGAAAATGAAAATGCAAAACAAACCAACTCTAACTTTTCTTGTATAACTAAATTTACTCGCAGCTGGCATATTTTAACCTAATGAACCATAGTGTACTCATATTATTATGCTAATGCTAATGCTTCACGAAATTGGTTAATGATTGTAGATTTTCCAGCTAGGAAGGTTCCTAATTGTTGCTACCAATTTATCAAGAGCAGAATCCGGTATGTCGATCTTCCTAGAGTTACCATGTTATTTTTTACATATTTACTGTTGTCAACCGTCAACATGTTTAGACCTGCTTAAAAGAAAAACCTGTTAGAATGTTGTACTAAGAATTACTTTATTACAATGCTATTTTTTTCAAAGTATTGGTGACATATCCGGTTTTTATTAACTATGGTTACTCCATGAAATTTGTGAGGTTAAAATTTTGATAGAATTTATTCCCAGATTAGGTGTGGATATCCTCTGATCTCAAATGATGAGTGGCGGAAAGAGAGGGGGGGGGGAGGGGTTCGACCTCGTAGTGAAGAGGCAAAAGTCATAGATGAAGGAGGAATTAAGAAGAGACAGATTTGATAGTGGGTGCTTAGTGTGTGTAATAAAATAAATAGGTGAAAAGTTACTTACAATTTAAGTTGGGTCTAATAAGTATAAGTGACTCAATTAATCAAATAAATTATGGCCCCCAATTGTTATATTAAAACAAGTGACTCCTATTTTTAAATGTCACAAAAAGAAATTGAGCCAAAACAAAAATAATAAGACAAAACGCTTAATCAACGATATGACAAACTCGGAGGAACATCTAGTTTGTTGGCATTTCCCTTCACCTGGATGGGTGGTAGCAAACTGTGATGGTTCGGTGCTTAGCTCTGGCAGTGCAGGTTGCGGGGGTCTGATTAGAGATGAATCAAGAAGCTTTGTTAAAGGTTTCTCAGTCAAATTGGGTTTGACATTCATTACCATAACCGAGTTGTGGGGCATTTTACATGTATTAAATATTGCTTGGCGTGGCGGTTTTCAACAAGTGCGACTTGATTGTGATTCACAGAGTGCTATAAAGCTTATCCGGAACTGTCAAAATCGCTTACACCCAGCTGCCTCGATTATATCCCAGATTCGCGAACTTTTATCAAGGAGTTGGGTGGTGCATCTTCAACATGTCTTCAGGGAGTCTAACCGAGTTGCTGATTGTCTTGCCAATCTAAGTCACAACCTTGACAACTTTGAGATCGCTTATTTTGATGTGGCCCCAGCGGCTACTCGCACATTACTTTTGAATGATCTGGTTCAGATCACGTGGCTTCATGGAGGCTAGTTTTTTTGTTTTTTCTTTTTCTTTTGGGCTTTTGCCCCTTTGTCTAAAAAAAAAAATGATATGACAAGACCCAAATTTATATTACTTACCTGATAGTATTAGTATTAATCTGTGAACTAAATTTATATGTGAAGGCATAAGCTAACAGAGACTTTTTTCCTTTCGTGAAACCAAAAACTAAGTTTAAAGCCTAGATAAGGAATCCAACACAAACACCTACGTGATTCATAACTGTGTCCCTAATAACCATCTGTTTAATAAACTTCCCAGAATAGTCCAATTTCTTTTGTGTAGTTTTGCTTGCAGTAACATTTTTGTTTTGCTTGGATATATCAAAGTCCAAACACGCACGCACAGAAAGATTTATTCTCATCCTTATCATTTGTCAAACGTGTGAATTCCTGAGGTGTCAACGAGTGACAACCAGCTAGCATGTCTATAAAAGTCATCTTCTAGAGACGGTTGGTAAATATTACGAGTGCGTTACATCACTAAGGTCGAGTACACTTTATTAGATAAGACCCAATAACATTAAACACAACAGAATAAGACTTGATAATATAATATAAAAAATATATTGTATAAATTTATATATGATTGTGNGCGACTTGATTGTGATTCACAGAGTGCTATAAAGCTTATCCGGAACTGTCAAAATCGCTTACACCCAGCTGCCTCGATTATATCCCAGATTCGCGAACTTTTATCAAGGAGTTGGGTGGTGCATCTTCAACATGTCTTCAGGGAGTCTAACCGAGTTGCTGATTGTCTTGCCAATCTAAGTCACAACCTTGACAACTTTGAGATCGCTTATTTTGATGTGGCCCCAGCGGCTACTCGCACATTACTTTTGAATGATCTGGTTCAGATCACGTGGCTTCATGGAGGCTAGTTTTTTTGTTTTTTCTTTTTCTTTTGGGCTTTTGCCCCTTTGTCTAAAAAAAAAAATGATATGACAAGACCCAAATTTATATTACTTACCTGATAGTATTAGTATTAATCTGTGAACTAAATTTATATGTGAAGGCATAAGCTAACAGAGACTTTTTTCCTTTCGTGAAACCAAAAACTAAGTTTAAAGCCTAGATAAGGAATCCAACACAAACACCTACGTGATTCATAACTGTGTCCCTAATAACCATCTGTTTAATAAACTTCCCAGAATAGTCCAATTTCTTTTGTGTAGTTTTGCTTGCAGTAACATTTTTGTTTTGCTTGGATATATCAAAGTCCAAACACGCACGCACAGAAAGATTTATTCTCATCCTTATCATTTGTCAAACGTGTGAATTCCTGAGGTGTCAACGAGTGACAACCAGCTAGCATGTCTATAAAAGTCATCTTCTAGAGACGGTTGGTAAATATTACGAGTGCGTTACATCACTAAGGTCGAGTACACTTTATTAGATAAGACCCAATAACATTAAACACAACAGAATAAGACTTGATAATATAATATAAAAAATATATTGTATAAATTTATATATGATTGTGGGATTTCATAATTAATCAAAGATGATAACCAAAGAAGATAATAAAAAAAAAGACAATCAAGGATTCTATTCTTTAATCGGTATTGAGTACAATAAGTTTAGGCTTATTTATAGGCTTATGAGAATAAATCAATATAATGACAAAATTATGGTAATATCAAATGAAATCAGAACTAAATCAATCTAATATATTCTAAATTTAATATTATTCTTAACAATGGTCATGTATTTGGTGTACTACATATAATTATATGATTTTATCTTATTCAATATTTGTGATATCAAATTATCATTAATACTGAAACCAACAAAAAATAAAAAATAAATATTTTCTAAAGCATAATCTCTTACGATCATTTGAAAAAAAAAAGATAAACCTAAAATAACATTCGACGCGTCCCCCAAACAAATTATTATAAAAGACACTAACTTTTTCACTAAAATCAAAAAGGATTTATTGTAGAGCTTAAAAAATAAATGATCCAAAACAAAGTTCTCAAATTTTGCATAAACTCAAATCAAGAAAGAAAAAGTTATTTTTCTGCAAAAATAGATTTTTATTTCTTTGAGTCAATTTGATAACTAAAAAAAATGAATATGAGGTTTGCGAGTAATTTTTGAATTAATATGTGCAAAATTTTTTGCTCTATGTGCTTTAAATTACCAAAAGGTTGAAAAATAGACAAACAAAGATAATAGCCATGAGAGAAAAAAAAGAGAGAGGAAATGATAAAACAATGATAGTGATTAATGATTATGCCATGATAAAAAGGAAAGAAGAGGATAATAAAAATATTTTAAGATTGAGCAAACAAAAATTATACGATCAAATTTAATCAGGCGTCAAGAAACATGATAAGTTAATATGACAATCATAGAATAAAAATGAATGAAATCGTATAAGATTATACTATTCTATATTACACCAAACATAAGATGAAAATTAATTTTATAGTATTAGTTAATACTATCAAATCTTATACCGCGTAACATACAAGCAAAAAATCAAAGTTGTTCTGCTACTCCTTTACTCTAGCCATTTGCAACATTAACAAAATGATTTTTGGGTCGCTATTGATGACTTTATTTGATAAATTAAAATTGAATTTACATAACTCATTTTTTAATTGGTACAAATATAATTTCTGATCTTTTTATTCTGGGAAATACTTGTTTGGTCTCTAAATTTTTATTCGTCTTATTTGGTCTTTAATATAAATAAAACGTTAAAGTAATCTCTGACATTTTTTGTCGTTGTCTTTGCTAATCCCTCTGTCCGTAAGCTTAGTGATGGAGGGTGAGCTAATTGTTAAGTTTCAATTTAACCACCTCTCTCTCCCATCGATCAATTTTTCTTTGTCCTAATCATCAATGAGTCTCCTCCTCCTCCACTCAAACACCAAGTGTTGCCTTCCTTAGTCCCTCTATTTGATCCTTGCTATAATACGCAATACTCTATTTAGTTCCTAGTGTTTTTCGTGTTATTAACGTTGTTAGTCCCTCCGTCCAAATGGCTCATGCACGGATTGGATGGAGGGACTAACGAGGTAAATGACAAAAAAGGTTACAAACTACTTTAACACTTTATTTATATCTGAGATTAAATAAGGTAATAAGTAAAAATTTAGGAACAAACAATGTATTTTCTCTTTCATTTTATTTTTTTTCCTCTTTGTCCAAACAATGTTAGTATTGCCATGCAGGATAAGTGATAAGGGCTTCTTATTTTGTGGTATGTTTGTGCAAGTTACAACTCTATTATGTACTATGACTTCTTGGTGATCTTGCTTCACCAACTCTTATCCTCCTCAAACTAAAACAATTGGGTAATTAGGTGGGTCCATAGCATGATGGTGATACATGTGGGTGAAGTTGGGGCATTTCTGTTAAGAGGGGTTAGGAATTGGTGGTACCTGATTGGAAAAATTCTTAGACGTATCCGGAACATCACATGAATAATACTCATATTTAATAATAAAATAACATGTTAAATAAGAGTGCTAGTTAGTGAAGGATATTAACTTAAAATGACTTTCTACACAAATTCACGTGACGTTTTACATGTATCTAAGAATTTATTGCATGCTATACTGCTAGCAGAGTTGTACTAGTACTAGTACAATGAAAAGGTCATTGACTCATTGTGCATGCAAGTGAGCTACAAGATGGGACTTAGATATACTGAATCAATCGGATAGTCACCACCAATTTATTGTGATTCTTGGCGGCCATGAATGTTGTTTCGATCTCCATCACTACTCGCATTCTTCTTTAGATTAGGGGTTAAATGAGTTAATCTAGTTGATTTAATTCTAACTATTTTGGATCAACAGTTAAATTAATTAAACTAATCTTATAATCAGTGGGTAATAATATATTCTCCTAAAAATCTTTTTAATTATTAACTAAAATAAAAAATAAATGTAATCAATTGTTAAAATCCAAAAAGAAAAAACCCTAAAAAATTCTTTCTTCATTTAAAAATATTTGTTAATACGATGTATGATTACTTTTTAAGGTAAACCAAAGTAAGTTTAACACTTGCAGTAATCGTTAAAACAAACAGGCACTAATTCACCACGTGTCCCCCATCAACGATCATTACAAAAGTTTTCTAGAGTAGTCCAATTCTTTTGTCTATAACTCAAGTCACAATTCGATTCCTCTTGTGCATATTTGCTCACAAGAAGAACATTGTACACTTACTATAAAGTTTGCTTAGATGTTTCAAAGTTCAACTTCAAAGTCGAAAGGCGCACACATGGACAAGTACCCTCAACGTGTGAAGAATTCTCGAGGAAACAATGTGTGGCAACTAGCTACCCTACACTACAATTACATCAGCTTCTAGATTTTGGGATATATATATATATATATATATATATATATATATATATAT
>QANU01038264.1:618645-630262 GCA_003254905.1 Nissolia schottii | reverse complement strand
ATAGCTTTTAGAGTTGAGTTAAGTCAAACTCAGTTTTCTAATAATACAGTTGTCACTCGCCATAATTATAAGTGGCTACATCACCATAAGTTCAAACAATGTTAGTTTCAAGTTCAAGGTATAAGTGCAACTTAATTTATACTTGTGGATAGCCCTTAGATTATAATTCCAGTCCTCACTTATAGAGTTGGTGTTATCAATTTAAATTTAAGGAGATCTAACACAAAAAGACTAGTTTATTAAGTGAGAGAATTTTCACCCTTAAGAAATCACGCCATCAGAATATGGTACTTACGTGTGAGGTTTCTTCCACTCAATATACTAATTTTTTGGATTGAATTCTTCTTTGGACTCCTGTCTTTGATGTTGGTGTTTTCATTAAAAGGTCGACTTGAAAAAATGCTATTTGGAAAGGTCAAAGTGAAGTTACTCAGACTGAGTTGCCGTGACACAGAGGGGACAACCTAAAAAAATGAGTGATTTGGAAAACGACTACCTAAAAATATTGAAGCAGCTCAGAGTGGACGGCTTAAAGTGTATCGTTGTTGTTGCTCTTTGAATGGGTGCCAATGTTACCATTCCTACCTTAGAGAGTCATGCCATCAAAATACCATATTTAGATATTTAAGCATGAGTGATCTGCCCAATAAGCTAATCCTGTTAAACTCTCACACTTGGCCCATAGCAATTTGAAGAGGCCTGGTTTAGTTTACCTTTTTCTTAAGTTTTTTGGTCAAAGACGTAGTTTCTTTAGAATTGTTAGTCAACCCAGCCGGATTTGGCCCTGGCATAAACTGCCCCAACTGAATTGGCTTGATTAAAAAATAGGTTGGAAATGGGCTGAGCCCATTATTAAACCATTATGGCCTAACATGTTGAGTGGGCTCGAATACAATGTGGCCTGCGTTACTCTTCATTTCCTGACAAAAACAGGCTAATCTTCGAAAAATGATAGAATGCAGTCATTGACTCATTGTTCATAAAACTACGTAAACTCTTTGAGCAAGGAGTGAGGGTTGCTTTCTGCTTTTGGGCCTTAGACCCCATTGTTTGCCCCCAAAAAAAAAAACACTTTAGAGTAGTCTTTTACTTAAAAGCTCATAACAAAGCAGAAAAGTGGTTTCAGATGTTGCTTTTAGCTGTAAGGTCTTTCTAGTTACCAACAAAACAATAATTGCAGTGGTAAGAAGCTCCCAAAGCATTTAACTAGTAGTCTCGGATTAGAGAGAGATTGTTACATGTAAGACAAAGGTCAACAAGAAATCAATGGCTAGAGACAAAAATAAAATTAGAGACGTGTCTCTTGTGTCAATCAATTTTAAAAGTATAGTAAAGATATGTCCTTTACATCTCAAACATTTCTTTTGTACTTTTTTTAGATGTATAAAAATTATTTGAAAAATTATCTTAAGACAAAAGTAATTTTAAATTTTATATTTTTGTCTCATTCTCTAAATATGTTTATGTCTTTATTGTCTATGTATTTTCTATACTAAGACGGTTATTAAACCCTGCCTAAGAGAACACGGAAAGCGATCTTTGTTTTTGTTTTACATTGCTGTGCTTTAGAATTCACTATACATTTCCCAGCCTTTTTTATGAAAAAATCTGATTGCTGATTTTGATTTTCAAGTTGAGATTTGTGAGTAGAGCCATTCAAATTTGGCGGAATTTGAAATGACAAAGACAACAAGAGAAAGATAGAGCAACCAAGAGAGTTATCCTTCAAATGGATTTTGAGAGGGTGAATCAATGATGATTTTAGCCATATTCATATATGATATTTTCTTATTAATTCCTTTTTAATATGTATTTTGTCTGAATCTCATCTCCTAAATTACTTGCAGAAAATCACATATGACTAAATTATGTAAAATTTTCACATGATTCATCCCATCACTTGGTTGTCTACCAACTTGTATGTACAATATATTTATTTAGTTACTAGCGCTAATCTCAATTTTTTTAAAATTGATTATGAGATGTCGGGCATTAGATCTGCACACCTGGCAATTTAACAATAAACTGATAATAATTATTATGTACTTTAAAGATGAACCAAAAACACCTTTGAAAGTTTCATTATTATAATAGTAACCCATGTTCCATTATTGGTTGGAAGAAGAACTTTACTCGGGATAAGGATAAAGGGAATATAACCAACGGGGGTTGGTCTAAGTGGTAAGCGGTTTGGTATCGCTTAAGCAAGGTCCCGAGTTCGAGACCTTGTATATGTAGTTATCCCCGCTGGGAGACTCACCCGCCATAGCCAGGTGCGCGACCCGGGTCGATCCAGATTAGTCAAGGCTAAGCCTTGGATATCGGGTAGGCAACCTAAAAAAAAAGGGAATATAATATAATTAATAATAATAATAGTATTGTCATTAGATTAATCTTTCGATGATTAAAATTATCAATCGTCTTCAATGTAGTGAGCATTATATAATCGGAGGACCAAAGTATATTTTTCACAGAAAAATAGTAATCCTTTATTATAGTCATTAATGTTTGTAGCACCGATCATATCCATCCTCTTGTTAAAATGCAGTCCTTAATTCTCTGATCTGATCACCAATCAATTAAATTAACCATTTTATATTAGTAAAATTAATCTATAATTATGAGGGGTAATGTGATTGTAGTTCACTTTATTATTTAATCATGTTAATGCAAGTTTGAATTTTATCCATTGAAATGAGAAAACGCTTTTATGGTCATCAATCTATCATTTCTTGTGAGTTTAATTATTATGAAACGATTAATTATTATTTTTGGCATTGAATGCTCTAAGTACACTCAATGACCATTTGGTTGATATTTGACAATAGTAAGGATCAAGAAGGGTATTTCCATAATTCATAGACTAGATTGTCAATGTTAATCTCTAATTTTATTTGAGTAAACTTTTAAATTCGTATAAAAGTTGTTTACATTAATCAGGCTGGTCTCAAAAAATACCAATTCGTTATTAAAATTGTCAAAAGTCAATTAAATCAATCATTTTAGTGTCACTCAAACTCATCCAACTCAAATACTAATTTAGTCAATTTGTGATGAATTTGATGCTTAGTTTGAGGAAGCTTGGGAAGAATTTAAAGATATTTTGAATTTTATTTTATTAAGAAAATGAGAAGATGGAAAGGCTTTCGTGGCCCGCTGGTTTACGCAACACACACATGAGCAGCCTTTGTTACCCGAGAGGCAATCAAGCAAAAGCAACGATCATCCTCCCTTCCCTTCCACACACACACATACAAAAGAAAAAAAGGAAAATAAATTACATAATTTCTCTCCTATTCTCTCACTCACTCTCTCTCCCACTTCCTGATTCCTCCTTACGGACGCAGAAAAGGTGGCTGCTCCTTCAAACCCTAATTCCTCAATTTCGATTGCTGGATCTTTATTTTTGAATTCCGTCCTGTGATTGAGACATCCTCATTGCTTTTTTCCTAGCACTATACCATTGATTTCGAAGCTTGTCGAGTAACTAAATCTATGTCTGATATGCATTGGATCTGTTTTGAATTGGATCACATTGCTTTGCTTCTTCTGCTACGGTTAAATTAGCGTTTTTAGAATCCCAGGTTTTCTGCGGAGTTCGCATCGCGTGCTAACCAAATATGGCTAGATTTGACTTTTTCCGGGAATGGTGCGATGTCGTGATGCACAGTATTATTGTGATTTGTTGCCTTTTCTCTCGATTAATTTTGTTGCAATCTCGCTGTGAAATGCTCTGGCTTATGAATCAGTAACATATTGTTGTATCCGTTACTGTTTACTTTAGATAGTTAGAGTAAGAGTTTGATCGTGTGGCGTGGCATGATTGAATTGTTGTGTACACATTTTTTATATAATGACTGTCTGTGAATCAGTTTTGTTTTGTTTTGTTTTTCTCCTTTCTGGTGGGTGCAGTTTGAAATGGGGATATACCTGAGCACGCCAAAAACAGAGAAGGCCTCTGAAGATGGTGAGAACGACAGGCTGCGCTACGGTCTGTCTTCCATGCAGGGCTGGCGTGCTTCCATGGAAGATGCTGTAACTAACTACTTTCTATCTTGATTCATTTGTTTTTGTATGTTTCTAACTTTCTATCAACATGTAAGTGGCATGCTGACGTGTGGTGCTGTTAATAGTAGACTTTTGGCTTGTATTTGACATGAGGGGTGATTGATATTGTAGAAAAGTAGTCGGTTTATTGGCATTACTATCAGTATCAGACTAGAGTGCGAGGTGTAGAGGAAATCCTTCCCTAGATTGACTTATCGACGTAATAGTGAATGATAAGCTAAGTTTTTGTTATTTGCACAATTAAGTGAGTGGATTGTGAAATCATTAGTATCTCATGTCTAAATAAACTTAACGGATTTTTACCATTTTCCCTTGTTGATCTGCTGTGAAGAAGAGTGCAAAGCTATCATTTGTTTGTAGCTCTTCCACGAAAGTTATTTCAGTCAACCATTGATGTGAATGTGCAGATTTAAGTATTGATTTTTCCATGAAAACACGAAACTAGGGATAAACTGCCCTCCTCTAGCACGCATACACACACTCATGAGAAATTGCTTCTATTTAATGTTTATACTAGTTGTAACTCTTCTATTATACTTGTCAGCATGCAGCTCATCTATATTTGGACGAGTCTACATCTTTCTTTGGTGTTTATGATGGCCACGGAGGTCAGTATGAACTCTGAGTTTTGCATAATATTTTTATAATGTCGACATGGCTCCATGCTTAGATTTGTGTTTGGACAGAAACGCCTTTCCAATCCATCCACTTATTCACACCTAGAACGCTTTTTTAAGCCCATATCTCTTTTTGTTATATTTTATAAATTGTGATTTATGTTCTGCTGTCTGTCTTAAAGAGAAGAGGATAGGAAAATGGTGGATAAATAGCTGTTTTGTTTTTGGGTGCACTTTCGTAGCATTATCCCATTCCAGTTTCCATTAGTATTGATTAGAGCTTGCTCAAGGTCTTAGAAATTTCTACACATCTCAATTCATTCCAAATTTAATGGGGTGGGGCTAACATATGCATCATGCTTATTAGCTAACCTTTGGTTTTACATTCCTCAATATGGCCTCACTGATTTGCAGGAAAAGCGGTTTCAAAATTCTGTGCCAAGTATCTACACCAGCAGGTGCTTAAGCATGAAGCTTACTTAGCTGGAGATATAGGCACATCTTTACAGAAATCTTTCCTCAGGTAATTTTTTTGTTTTTCTTTAGACTTTTCATTTTACTTACTGGGTGCTAATAAAAGCCTAGGATGAGATAATAGGATAAAAGTCCTTCATCTGTAAAAACTAATTAGGTAGAAGCTCAAGCTTGTGATACATAATGTTCAACTGTTGCACCAAAGTATTTACCTTAGCTAACTTATATGCCCCAGGGGAGGTTTGGCATCCTGGTCTCTTCAAGACACAAATATAGCTGGAAACCTAGAAGTTATGCACAGTTACGAATAGTTTAAAACACTTTTCTACTTTTCTCTATTTTCTCCTGTGAGTCATTAGAAGTTTTAAAGTTCTTCTTTTATCTATTTTCTTTGAATCTTATTTTTAGTCAAATACTACATCTCAAATATCAGAAAATATTTATATAATAATATAATAAAATGGTTTTAAAATTTCATGCATGTTGATGTTCATGAAGAATATTTGCAGTATCACCCCCTTAATTAACAGTCATTTTTTGGTAGTGATAGTATTCATTTTCAGCATTTATTTGTTTACTTTCATGGTTAAAATCATTTGTGCATCTAAGGATTTATAGATGTGAAGTTCTTATGCCCGATAATTGAGTTTACGATATGGAGTTTAGACAGAAAAAGTTCTGTTAAAATTGTGTCCCTTTCGTGAAATATATTTTCCTTCATATTGAGGCAGAATGGATGAGATGATGCGCGGACAAAGAGGGTGGAGAGAATTGGCAGTCTTGGGAGATAAAATAGATAAGTTGTCTGGTATGCTAGAGGGGTTTATATGGTCTCCCAGGGGTGGTGAAACTAATGACCATTTCGATGATTGGGCTTTTGAGGAGGTAACAAATAAGGAACACATTTTGTTTTCTTGCTCCACCACTGTTTGTTGTTCTAATTTAATTCTATTGTTCTAAATGCATGTTGATAAGGTTTTAATGTATGTGAATATAAGCTTATACTCAATATATTGGAAGCTCTTAAAGTTTGCTCTATTGTGTTCATATATATATGACACCGGCTGTGAACCATGTTTATCAATGTATCTTAGCATTTTTTTTAAAACTTTTTGGATAATATTTCTGGGGATTTATGATACGTGTTAATTGCATAGCTATCTCATTAGAACCGCTTGCAACTGACCAGCATTTTCCAGTTGCCACTTACTAAAACCCTTTTGGTGCTACTTTGCTAGTGTTTGGATGTGGAATAACTTCTCTAAATTACGAAGTGGTATGAAACTTCAATATCTCAGCTTTGTTTCAATTTTTTTCTGAATTTTCTACCTCAAATCTATCGTTCTTCTCTGTGATACGCATAATATGAATGTGAACTTAAGTAATTCTTGGAAGATGTTATTGTCTATGTTGATGTGACAGAAGGTCCTTTCTGATTAAGTAATTACAAGTTACAACTAAAATTATAAGGTCTGATGTGGGGCTTAGACCCTCTGAATCTCTACTGTATAAAAGATTTATTTTGAACTGAGGAAGAGTTATGCTGCAAATTAGGGACCCCATTCTGATTTCAGTGGACCAAACTCTGGAAGTACTGCTTGTGTGGCTGTCATTCAAGGAAACAAACTTGTTGTGGCTAATGCTGGTGATTCTAGATGTGTATTATCAAGGAAGGGCCAGGTACTTCCACCTCCTATTGTAATTTTTTAATCATCTCTAACTTTACTAGGCATGCCATATATGGTACAGCCAATGAGTGTGCAGGTTCATGGTGATAAGGTTACTAATTCAGAATACACTATTTGTATTCTGAGATAGATATTTAAGTATGGATAAACTTGCACATTTTTAATGTACTGCATTTTATTTTTAATAGTTTTGAAGAAGAGTGGGTTTTAAGATACGTTGACTTGTTGATTTAGTTTGTGTTAAAAAATTATTTTGACGTAGATTCATCACTCCAGACTGTAGGTCTCTCCTGCCCGTCATCTGAGATATTATATATTAGTGACTAATGTATTCCGAAATTATAAATGTACTCAATTCAGTGTCTACAAATTGATGATTAACTGCATTGCGGCTTTGCAAAATCCGAATGCTTGGTTATTTAATGAAATTTTTTTTGTAGGCACACAATTTGTCTAAAGATCACAAGCCTGAGCTTGAAGCTGAGAGAGACAGGATTCTTAAAGCTGGTGGTTTCATCCAAGTCGGACGTGTCAATGGAAGTTTAAACTTGGCTAGAGCAATTGGTAATAGAAATTCGTTTTGGTATTAGTTCTTAATATAAGGAAAAATGTGAAAGTTCATTATTCTCCTGAAATTTTAATAGTTGCTTTCTTGAAATTCTTTCTTGAATCTTTCCCAAGTGTAATAAAATTCTTTCGATTACAGGAGACTCAGAATTCAAGCAGAACAAGTACTTGCCTGTTGAAAAACAGGCTGTGACTGCTGATCCGGACATAAATTCTGTAAGTATTTGTTTAGTGCAGCTAATATTTATGGAATGATTAGCTTTTTTATTTTTTGTTTGCATGTGCCGAGTTTTTTATGCTTAAACGGTAAAAAAAGACTATTTATTTGAAAAATAATTATATGGTGAGTTTCTTATACTTCTGGCATCCTTTAAAATGTTCTTTTGTATTGTTTTCTGTTTTCTTTGCTTCAGTTTGAATCTTTTTTCATATATACATTCTTTGCAGGTTATGCTTTGTGACGAAGATGAGTTTCTGGTAATAGCTTGTGATGGGATATGGTAGGCTACTTGGTTACGTAAATTTCCTCTAGGAACTCCATTGATTTTACCATACCAAATTCATATAGATGGCAATATTCCTGTTTTATTTCTGTAATACTCACTATAAATAATTTATTATTATATAACCTGTTGTGTGCGTAGGGATTGCATGTCAAGCCAACAGCTTGTGGACTTCATACATGGACAGTTAAAGACAGTAAGTTCTCTGTGATTGCTTTGGTGTATTTTACGGATAAGAATAAGATTAACTTGAAAACAGCATTCAGATCGTTGCAAATCTGAAATCTGGCTGTGACTATGCAGGAGAATAAACTTTCTGCTGTGTGTGAGAAAGTATTTGATAGGTGCTTGGCACCAATAGCTGGTGGTGAGGGATGTGATAACATGACAATGATCTTGATTCAGTTAAAACATTCTTCGAATCCAAGCACTTCTGATACAAACCAGCCTCAGTCATCCGCCACCAAACCATCTGAAGCCGATAAAAGCTCGGGGAAAACAGAATAAAAGCAAGGAATGAGTTTCTGACCTGACTAGATCGCCATCGCTTTTCCACTGCTTGTTGGAAGCGCATTGGTGAGAAGAGGTCCTCGGGCACTCATATATTCATATATTTCAGGATGTTGATTCTCAATAGGGCATTGTAAATTTGTGAAAATACTCCTGTTAGTTCATGGGGCTTGGCTTTGTACATTAATAAGTGTGGGGTGGTAGGGAAAACAATGGAATGTTTCAGCAGGTTCCTGGTTACTTTGAAATTGGCAGAAAGTTTGAAATGAGGGTAAACTGTTGTAGAGACCTGTCTTACTCCATATTACATGACAATCTTTAAAATTTAGTTTCAGTGACTTTTTCAAAAACTTTAAAAGTTCACTGTTTCTATTTTTTATAAGTTCATAAGGTTAAGTGTGTGAAGATCTCAAGGGTGAATTTGGGGTGGAATTTTACGAAATTACTGTGATTGTGAGTTTAGGGTTCATTAGGTTAAGTGCGTCACGATCTCAAGGGCGAATTTGGGGATGAATTTTTATGAAATTAATGTAAGAGCGTTGATTTATAGCCTAAAGACAATTTCGTGAAATTTTCACGAAGGTCATTGATTTATTGTCGTTTAACGAAAATAAATTCGGCACATTGATAATTTTCCTTAATGTAATTGAGAGTTTAGGAGTTATGTGAGATGATGAGCTAAGGGAGGTCTTCGTCATTAGTTTGCTTTAACGTTGAATTCTTAGTGGGTTTCTAAGGTAACTACCATTTGAATTAAACAATAAATAAGATTCTAATCTGCGCGATGCGTGGGCAAATTAGAAAGTAAAGGTGATTTTTATAGCTATGAAATTTGTGAAAAATTTCTAACTTCTTTTTTTCTAGTTTTTTCTCTCCCTCAATTGGGTCCTCACATTTTCTCCTCTATTTCCTAATTTGATATCTTATTCTGTTTTTTATTTTCATATTATCTAATCTTCCTTTTAACGGGTGACTATCTAAGTGCAATTATGCTATTGCAATTAATGCTCAATTCTTTAGTTACTCTCATATTTTT
Organism: Nissolia schottii; assembly: GCA_003254905.1. Classification (NCBI taxonomy): domain Eukaryota; kingdom Viridiplantae; phylum Streptophyta; class Magnoliopsida; order Fabales; family Fabaceae; genus Nissolia; species Nissolia schottii. The sequence continues at coordinate 620,799 of QANU01038264.1, read as the reverse complement.
GTGTTTGTTCTTTATAGTGTTCTATGATCGTTCTATTGATGCATAAATACTTGTTACATATGACTTACACAAATGAGAGTTAAGAAAATATTGAAACCTAGAATAAGGTAGCTACTTTATAGGTTTTGTCTAAGTTACACTAGGCAAGTTCAAGAGAATGATGCATCAGGTGATAGGGTGTAAATGCATTTAGTCACATTTTTAAAATGTGGCTAAACACATATTAAAAATGTAGTTAAATTTTTCTCAATTTTACCATCTCCCCTCTACCACACCGTTGCCTCTTTCCCCACGCATTCATCCTTGTCTCCCTTCCGAGCCCCAACACTGTCTCCTGCACGAACATCCTTGTCGTTGCCACTCGCAATCTCGTCTACCTCATACGCCGGTCGCGTATCCAAGTCTACCGACGTCGACAACAACCTCCCAAAACCCACCATGCTAATGTTGCAGATCATCGAGATCTTCGCCAAGAAAGGGTTCTTTGTCCAGGAAATGGTGCCCCTCAGCGGGGCCCACATTATTAGGTTATCCCACTTCAACAACGAGATGAACGTCATTTAACCCTCCCCTTGCGCAAGGGTTCCAGAAGGCTTCGAAAATGCACGTCAGTGCCAATGAAATGCTATAGTGGTGGCAGCAATAGTCTATTTGGCCAATGAGTAGGGTTCAATTACAATAAGGTCCTTGTACAATATGGTAGTCCAACTTCTTTTTTTTTTTTTTTAACTCTTTCATCATTCTCATAAAGATTAGGGTGCAAGCTAGAAACCTCCTACTTTCATATGTAGCACATAAACACAATTTCAATGAAAAGAGTAAGATAAAATTAATACTCTAAATCTCAAGAAAATGCTTTGGATTTACATTATTTAAGATTAACTACAAAATGAAATGATACATCTTCACAAAATTACAGAAACCAAATACTTAAAATAGTTGCTTGGCATCTAAAAAAATATGAATATCAAACACTTCATCTTTTCTGTTTGATGAGCTCAAAGATACAAACATCTTTAGAAAATAAGGATCAGCCACTGGACAATATTCAATTTGTTATAATTGTAATAACAATCACAAATTTTTCTAGTTACATTTTTTTAAATTATTTCTAACCACAAAGATTACATGAACGCCTTCTAATAACAAATAAAACAAAAAAGTTTTAATAGTTGTGAAGCACCATTCCGATCTAGTTATAATCAAAAGGAAGTCAAATTCAACAAGGACATAGCTCACTTAATAACCCGTGCGACCAGCCTTTGGAAAAGCATCATTACAAAATCCTTTTATCAATCTTTCTAACAACTATTATGAACGAAAGTTGGCATTTTTGAGGAAAAAATAGGACGAAAATTGCCAAGTGTTATTCATTGGAGTTGGTCAAAGGTTTGGTAGAAAGATTAGTAGAAATATATATAGCCTTTGTTGACATTAAAGATGAACACTACTTTCTTCGTTAGGAGTTAAGAATTATTTACAACACTATTCTCAAATTTGTTTGTAAGTGATCCCTCAATCCAACCAATCAATTGTTTTTCATGCAAAAAAAACTTCATTTTGAGGAGCTTGCGGTATTACTCAATCCTAGTTTGACCAAAGAGAATACACAATAGAACTTGTTCGTGTTGATGTTCATTTGTAGCAAAACATGTGATTAGTGTAACTTTTATGGTCTCTTACGTTAAAAAAAAAAACTTGATGAAGTCATTATCCTAGCATTTATGTGCTGAAAACACATCAAAATTTAGAATGGATTAGTAAAATCATGGTTTTTATGTGAATACTAATCTATTCTTTACAATTTTTTATATTAAAATCTGTCTTTTAATGGTGTCACCATGTAAAAATGTATCTTACCTCTTCTAATGATTTTTCATAAAGAAATCTTGAAGTTTCTAGAAAGCTTTAGTTCCAACCAATTAGGCATGATTTTAGAAAATATAGAAACTTGATGACATGCCTGATAGTGAAACCTAACAAAAATTAAATAACAAAATAAGTTTTAGGAGAAAGAATGAAAACATTTGGAGCATGTTAGACCAAATCAATACTAAATAACAAAATGACTTGAGTAAATTACCTGATGAGCCTCGGTATTTGATGATGCTCGTGCAAGATGCCTTACTTTTCTCTGCGATGATGGATGAAGGA
>QANU01038264.1:599146-610906 GCA_003254905.1 Nissolia schottii | reverse complement strand
AATTTAAAACGGGTTTGGGAATTGGATGGGTTTCGGGTTAATTCAAAATTTTGAGTTATGTCACGTGTGCCACGTGGCATGCTACGTGGCGAACTTAACGGTAACGTCAGCTTTGTCTAGCTCAAATTGACAACAGAAATTAAAACGAACAAAAAAAATTTACAAAGATTAAATCCTAATAAAAAGAATTTCGAGAAACCAAATACAATTTTTTGATATTACAGATATTAAAATCTTATTTAATCTTATAATAAAATATATGGGCGTGGTGCGGTGTGTCAGAGGCTGAGGTGGCATTTGGCAATCTGTATTTTCTTTCTTATCATCAATCATCTCATCTTCGTGTTTGTTGAGAAAGAGAATGGGAGGTGCTGCGGCCATGTGTATCCGTGGAGTAGGGCTTACCACTGTAGGCGTGGGGCTTTCCAGCTCTGCCGTCCGAACTCGGACTCCTTCCGTCACAATGGCTGTCTCCGTGGACGAGAAGACTAAGAAGTCTCTGACTCTGGGAAAGTCCCAAGAAGCTTTCACTGCTGCCAAGGTAGGGTTCGGTTCTTCTTCTTCTTCTTCTTCTTATACTAGTTGTACTCTGCTGCTCTGCTCTATGCAAATAAATTCTCTCATGAATTGATGTCAGGAATTGATGCCTGGAGGTGTGAACTCTCCTGTCCGGGCCTTCAAATCGGTGGGTGGGCAACCAATTGTGATTGATTCGGTGAAGGGATCTCGTATGTGGGACATTGACGGCAACGAGTACATTGACTACGTCGGTTCTTGGGGTCCTGCTATCATTGGCCATGCTGATGATCAGGTGGTTACCCACCTCTTCCTCTTTCTTTTAATGTCTGACTGTCTTATTGTGTGTTTATCAATACCTCCACTCTGATTGCTGCTACTGTATGCTTGCTGTTTAGCAACCTAGTTTTCAGGTGGGTGAGAAGGAACGGGGCTGTTGACAAAATTGTCCTGCTGATCTCTTCTTTTTTCTTTTTCCCCCTTTTAACTGTCAAAACATTCATTTCTCTAAACATGATCCTGGTGGTAGTGATAATGGAAGATGATGATCCGTTCATTTCTTAGCTCTATTTTTGGGTTAATATGAGACAGTGGCACTTTGCTGCAAAAGGTTACATTTTTCTTTAAATTGCAGGTGCTTGCAGCTCTATCTGAGACCATGAAAAAAGGAACCAGTTTTGGTGCACCTTGTCTGCTGGAAAACGCTTTGGCAGAGATGGTTATCTCTGCAGTACCGAGCATAGAAATGGTTCGCTTTGTTAATTCCGGCACAGAAGCTTGCATGGCCGTGCTCCGCCTGGCTCGGGCTTATACTGGAAAGGAGAAGATCATCAAGTTTGAGGGATGTTATCATGGCCATGCAGATCCTTTTCTTGTGAAGGCAGGTAGTGGAGTTGCCACCTTAGGACTTCCTGATTCCCCTGGTGTTCCTAAAGCTGCCACTTTTGAAACCCTTACCGCCCCCTATAACGATGTCTCAGCCGTTGAGAAGCTTTTTGAGGACAACAAAGGAGAGATAGCTGCAGTTATCCTTGAACCTGTTGTTGGAAACTCTGGTTTCATTGCTCCTAACGCTGATTTCCTTAGCTACTTACGCAAAATCACCAAGGAGAACAACTCCCTTCTCGTCTTTGATGAAGTTATGACTGGGTTTCGTTTGGCATATGGAGGTGCTCAAGAATATTTCGGCATAACTCCTGATTTAACAACCCTGGGAAAGATCATTGGTGGGGGTCTGCCAGTAGGAGCTTATGGAGGGATGAGGGATATTATGGAGATGGTGGCACCTGCTGGACCCATGTACCAAGCTGGGACCTTGAGCGGGAACCCCTTGGCCATGACTGCAGGGATTCAGACTCTGAAGCGCATTAAGGAGCCAGGAACTTATGAATATTTGGACCAAATTACAGGTGAGCTTGTTCAAGGCATCATTGAAGCTGGGAAGAGGGCAGGCCATGCAATATGTGGTGGCCATATAAGGGGGATGTTTGGGTTTTTCTTCACAGAAGGACCTGTGTACAACTTTGCAGATGCCAAAAAGAGCGATACAGCCAAGTTTGCGAGGTTCTACTGGGGAATGTTAGCCGAAGGTGTATATTTGGCACCTTCCCAGTTTGAGGCTGGGTTCACCAGCCTGGCACACACTTCTGATGACATCAAAAAGACGATAGCGGCGGCAGAGAAGGTTTTCAGGGAGATCTGAATCTTCTTAAGCTTCGGCTCATTGCTAATAGTGTTTTGGAAGGTGGTTTTTATCTTGGCTTAAGACTAGTTTTTTGTAGGTCAATTTAGACTGTTATTATTATGGAGGTTGCTTTGATTTTAACCAGTATCATTTTCGGACCCTGTATCTTCTCAGTGTAATGGATTGAATTTGAAGCTTGTAACCATTTGAATTAATGGATAGACTCAAATCTTGCATCTTCATGTAATCGGCCCTGAACAGCTAAGCGTTTGCTACCGGGCTTCTCAGTTTATGACTAAAAATTGTTCTGTTTACATGTGGAGTGATGCGTGGTAAATTTAACTTTTAAATTTATATATCAATTTACATACTTTGAAGAATTACACTTGGCATTTTAAGAGATAAAATAAATAATAAAATATCAATTATAATTCATAAGTGTGTAAATTGTTAAGTTAGTTTAAAAATTAAGTCTATCAAACATTACGTATGCTTTGTAATCTGTCGTTTGAAATGATATGATATTTTTCTTTTCAAATAATAATGTTTTAAAATTGATGGTAATTTGAGTTAATTCTCTCCCAAATCATAATTATTAAACTTGGCATGGTTTAGCCAAGTCAAACCAAAACCCGATGACCTGACGATAGGACTGAGTCAAGTTGGGCAGTTGGATCGGACATGTACACAGCCCAAAACGAACTGGTTTGAATCAATGTGAACAGGGTCAAGTCAACGTAAACCGGTGTGAACCAGCCAAGTCCACAGAGCTTCAGCTGGCCATTTGCATTGTGTTATATCATTAAACTAATTATATATACTAGTGAAGATGCAAGCACACATTTAATAGCAATTTTTATCGGTTATAAATAAGACGTTAGTAACATCTTTTTTTTAAAATTGAATAATTGGTAGTTTCATTAAAAAATAAAGAAAAAGAGTAAAATGAACCAAGCCAAATGTGATCAAAGGCATGAAACAAAACAAGTAGAAGGGGGAAATCTTGAGATGCGTGTCAGGAGGAGAAGATTATCTTGATACTTCATACCTGCTGCGATGCGAGTCAAACCTCTATACTTAAAAATCAGTTATAACGAAGTTGTTAAATTACGACCTCAAATGTTTCACAACCTTCACACGAAATGTATAACGCAGTTAAACTAAATTTGGTCTTTATACAAAATTTGGGTTTCAGTCTGCAGCCTCTGTCAAGATGCTCCGTATGGGCTTCAGCAAGCCGGTCCCGCAAGAAGTCCAAACTAACCTGAAATTGAGAGACTAGCAGTTAAAACTAAATATAATAGCATCAAACAGTAGTTCATATACTAGTAAAATATCCTCTTCCAGAAAAGAAATCGCATCAAAAAATACAGAGCAATCAACAAAAACTACCCAATGACCTATCTCGAGGTACTGAATTACTAAAATTAGAGGCCCAAACGCTGAATTCACCCTTTCCCAGATAAACAAGTAAAATCCAAATCTCCAATTCTGCTGTAGGCGAGTAAGAATACAGGTTCTCTTGGCCTATTTAGTGGATATTTTGAATATACCCACGACATATCTATTGAACAATTTTTGTTTTCTGCGGCAAAGCAAACAAGAAATATCTCTAAAGGTGAATCCATGGCATGCAACTGAAAAATAGACAGTAACTTCTAAGCAAAAAGTGGTCAATTCCCTGGCTCTGCTACAAAATTTCTCTCCTGCACAGTTGGATCATGAAGCATAATGTTTAAGTCTGACATTCAACAGTATAAAACAAGTAGAAATCTTCAAAGACTAAATAAACTCATAACAATACATAGCAATGATAAATACATTGAATTGCTGATAGAGAGTTTGTTATCTAAAAGTGAAATAAAAAATGGATTGGTGATAGAAAATCAATGGTCATGACAAAAGGAGGAAATATAAGTACCCCATCAGCTTTGTTTAGCTGAAGTTTACAATGCGTACAGTATATACGATTGTGATCCTCTTTAAGCTCTCCTTGCTTACAAATGGGACACCAAATCTCTTCCCGATGAGCCTATTATCAATTTCAACAATAAAATCAGAGACTTCACTCCAATTAAATGAAAAATGAAAACTTGATTTTTAAGGATAGTATTATGTTGACAATAGCATGAAGACACTACAGTTAAATAGACATCTATTACAACATAGAAAACTCTGACTGTTGTCCTTTGTTGGTGGAAATCTTTACATAGTCGATCCTAAGCTTGAATAAGATGAATGAGGAGCGTTGTGTTATGGGGTCAACAGCCAACGTAAAACCTTGTTACATGAAATAGATCAATGATGTGATTGTGTTATTTGCAACATAGCACAGAATTAACATCCAGGACATTGATTCTATGATCAATGTCAAATGGAAATGCCACTCAAAATGAAGTAACGTGAGAAGTCAAGAGCAGGAGTGGCCATAGGATACTTAAGTATCATTATACTTGCAATTTATAAATAATGGTTGCACAGATACCAAATTTGAGAACAATGACAAAAGAGAGGCATAAGCGCAGAATGAAAGCCTAAAGCTGCTACTATTAAGAGCTGCTGACACTCATTTAGAAGATTTTGTGTGTGTCCATCCGAAGTCCATAATTAGGCATAAAATTGTGGCGTAGTGAAATTCATACCTTATCTTCATTTAGCTGCATGTGCTCATAAACTGCACGTGCCAAGTACTCATCCACTTCATCCTCCCAAGTATCAATTCCGTTTTCTAAACGTACAAGGAGATGGTTTCAAATAAAGAAAACAGACACACGTGATCAAATATGCAATGCAGTCACATTGACATAAAGCGTACGGTGTGATGGTCATGTAAATTGGCATCATTAGCAATTAGTACCTTGTTCTAAGGGCGATGGCTGGGAATTGAGGTCTTCATAAAATATCCTTTGCATCTCTAAGAGTATCTCTTCGCATTCTCCCTCCTCGTAACAGCTATGAACACCATCGTACTCCCATAAGAGATCATCCCCGGCACATGGGTTGAGGGGGTTATCTTTCATTTTGTGGAATTCATCAGAAACAATATCCTGAAATGCGGATCTGACAATATCAACATGCTCTTGCTGCTGTTTCTGTTGAGGGAGCCTCGTTCTAAATCTCCAGAGCATGCGGCTTCTCTCCTCTCTTACCCTTTTGTAGCAATTCTCCCTCAGCTGCATATTATTTACAGCAATATTGATATTAAAATTAATTAATTAACCGAATAATATTTCTGCTTCTGGAATCAACGGGGGATTCAATTGGGAACGACGACCACGACGACGACAACAGTATTAGAGTAGGAATTAGAGAAATAGAGAGTGAGTGAGAGGGGGAGAAGAGAAGAACCCTGTGCTTCCAGTTGCTGAATTGAGAATCGGATTTGAGAGAAGGGCGCGTGGGCGTGGGCGTGGGCGGAGGCGTAGACGACGTCGCTCCATCTCTCCCCATCGCCTCCCGCTACCGCTAGGTTCCGCGCTTTCCACTGACCTGCCTGCCATCTCCGTTTCTTTTATATTCTTGTAAAACTAATACTAATGGTTTCTTTTCCTTTTTACTTTTGGTAAGTTCTTTTATTTTCCTTTTTATTGGACAAACTAATGGAATATGGTTTCATTGTTTACAACAAAAAAAAATAATAATAATAATAATTTTAGGTATTATTATAAATTTATGTATTTACAGAAACTGTTAAAATAAAGAGTTACTAAAACCTTCAGGAGCTTAACTGATAAACTTAGTCAACGTCTATCGAACTAGAAGGTGTCCTCTCTTTCTATAGCAGGTAGGTTGACTCTTTACAAGTCTGTGATCGAAGCTAGCCCCTCTTATATTATGCAGACTTGCCTCCTCTCAGTTAAAGTCTGTGACTTTATTGATAGATCTACTAGAAATTTTCTTTGGGGCTCTGTCGAAGGGAATAAACGAATAAGCTTGGTCTCTTGGAGCTCTGTCTGCAGGCCGAAGATTGATGTCGGGCTTGGTCTCTGTCAAGCTAGATTGTCGAATATATCATTCTTGGCAAAACTTGGCTGGGGTCTTATTGCTAATAAGGATTCTCTTTGGGCTCAGGTTTTGAGGGGTAAATATAAATGTGGGGAAGCTACCATAACTGATGTCAAGCCGAAGAAAAACCAGTCGAATGCGTGGAAAGGTATTACGAAAGCTTGGCAGCATGTCCACGATAACATCATTTGGCGAGTGGGTAATGGGAACACTATCAGATTTTGGAAAGATCATTGGATTCCTGGTTATACATCTCTGGATGCATACACTTTAGTTTCCTTACCGCAGTCTGACCTCCATCTCACTATTGCCCGCTTTGTAGATGACAAAGGTAATTGGGATTGGGCTCGCATTTCTCCTATCTTACCTGGCAATATCTGTAATCTGATGTTAGCAATCCATCCCCCTTCCCCTAGCCTAGGTGACGATCATGTTGCCTGGGCTCCTAGCCATGATGGCTCGTTCTCAATTAAAACTGCTTATAATTTATTGGGTGAGGATTCTACGCACATCAGAGACCCCCTTTTCAAGCTTATTTGGAAGTGGAAGGGAGTGGAGCGCGTCAAATCCTTTCTTTACCTGGTGTCTAGAGAAGCTTTACTGACAAATGCTAATCAGGCTATTCGTCATCTTTCTTTGGACAGCTCTTGTCCTCGATGCCCTAACCATATTATGGAGATCATTCTTCACGCCCTCCGAGATTGTGAGGTAGTATCAAGGTTTTGGAAGAGGCTTTTGCATCCCTCTCGCTGGCATAACTTTTTCGAAGCACCTCTTCACACATGGCTCTCTGAAAATTTGAAACAAGGTCATCATTTTGGTTGGTCCGGTGACCAGGAATGGCGCTTAGTTTTTGGTCTAGCCCTTCATTATCTCTGGTATGTCCGAAATGACTTTATTTTTAACAACTCTTCCCCTAGTACTGGTGATCTTTGGTTCACCTTTGGATTGAAGCTCAAACACTACTCTCCTCCGGTCCATATATACTCTTCTTCTACCTTTTCTAATTCGGAGGATCAACTGGTTTGTTGGCATTTTCCTCCACCTGGGTGGATGGTAGCAAATTATGATGGATCTATGACTAGCTTTGGTAGTGCAGGATGTGGGGGTCTGATTAGAGATGAATCAGGAAGCTTTGTTACAGGTTTTTCGGCAAGATTGGGTTTGACATCCGTTACCATAGCAGAACTCTGGGGCATTTTACATGTGCTTAATATTGCCTGGCGGGGTGGATTTCAGCAAGTGCGGGTTGATTGTGACTCTCAGAGTGCCATTAAGCTTATCCATAACTGTCATAACCATTTGCATCCAGCTGCCTCGATCATATCCCGTATTCGTGAATTGTTGTCAAAGAATTGGGTGGTGTGCCTTCAACATGTGTTCAGAGAATCTAACCGTGTTGCAGATTGTCTTGCTAATCTAAGTCACAGCCTTCCCTCTTTTGAGGTTTCTTATTTTGACATAGCGACTGCGGCTACTCGTCCTCTTCTTCTAAACTATCTGATTCAGATTGCGTGGCCTCGTGAAGGCTAGTTTTGTATTTTTGTTGTTTCTTTCTTTGGGCTTCGGCCCCTTTGTCTACCAAAAAAAAAAATAACAAAAATACAGTCATGCTTTTTTATATCACTAATTGAGATTTGGTATAACGATAAACGATTTATATATCATAATAATATGACGAACGACGATTTAAATCTTAGCTAACGGAAAAACTAAAAATATTATTAAAAATGTTTGATTATTATTTAATTTATTATATCTTAAAACTCATACGCACATGTGATCTAACAAAAAAAATGTCATAAATAGAATTATATAATTAAATAATAATATAAAATAGGTACACCATCGTTATAATAAAATTAATATTTTTTTTGTCTTACTCTAGTACTCCATTTAAATTTAAGGGTGTCAATATGCTATAATAATTTGTAAATAAAAAAGTAATAATATGTCTCACTAATTTAAATTGTTTATTATTTTAAGCCTATAAATAAATCATAATCGTTAAAATACAAAAAAATATTGATATCCTTGTGAAAACTTAGACACCCTAAAAAGAACACTCACACATATATATATACACTATTATTACTATTATAAAGTTGTTGGCAAAAAATAATGTTATTTGGTAGCAATTTAAATTTGTCTATTATACTATTAAATCAACAAGGATGCACTATCCTACAACCATCACTCCTCCATTTGTGTTTTGTTTTGTTTTTTGTGTAACAAACTCAAGGACAGTGCTATTTTTTTTTTAATCTTAATTGAATCATTAGCATCTAGACCCTATTATCATGAACCTGATTAACCTAACAAAATGTGATTGAGGTCCATTAAGGATTTTTTCCATTCTCAGACTCGAACCTAAAATTTTTTGGTAAAGAGTCAAGGTTTCTGCCACCTTGACTAATCCCACACATTGGTGGACACTACTTACTCCATTTTTACTTGCATTTTTTTCAATATCAGAAAACCATTTTTAATAATAAAAATGCAGCTTGTCAGGCATAAAAGTGTCTGTCATGCCCATTAGTATGTATGTATATACATAGAGAGAGAGAGAGAGAGAGAGAGAGAGAGAGAAAGAGGTGCATTGAGGGAAAAGTAATTTTTTATGTAACGAAGAAGAAGAAGATGGATTTTTCAACTTTTTAAGTTAAGATTAATCCCAATTAAAAATTTATGTGACTCTTTTGACATATCTTTAACTCTACATCATTTTGAAAAAAAAAATCTCTTTTGGTCTCGTATTTATACTAAAAAAATCCCTTACTAACGGACGATGCTAATTTGACAACTAATAATACTAAGATGGCTATTAAATGAGCCAAAATGACATCGTTTTGGTGCCTAAAACTTCTTTTTATTTTTTGTTTAAGAAACATTAGTCACAATTAAACTGTAGCCATTATTTTTTTTAAATAATTAACACTGCAATAATATTAGTCATGGTTAAAATGTGGCAAACATTTTTTGAAAATATTTTAAATTTTTTCATCAAAATGACATCATTTTAGCATATGAAAGCATTATTTTTTTTGGAAACACTAACCCACTTTGACTATTTTTTTTTAAATGAATTAACACTAAAGCCTTAACCAGGGTTAAAATGTGCCAACCATTTTATTTTTATTTTTACATCTAAACGACATTATTTTATGCGCACGTCAATACCATTTGTTAGTAGAATAATTAGAAAATTAACGGAATGACCAAATTGTTAGAAATTTAATAAATACGAGAATAAAGTAATTTTTTTATATAATTATGAAAACAAAATAGAGTTTTATGCTATTATTTTCAATTCCTCACACTTCTCCCATCATCCCCCTTTACCCACCCCAAATTTAGGAATCTTCTTATTAATAATCCAGTATTATATACTATTGAATAATTTTTATTTTTTTAAAATAAATATTGAATCTCATCAATCTAATAATTTAATCACCAATAGTAGTTTCATTTAGTGATAAAGAGGTTAGCCATTACAATATAGTGCACCACAATTCAAATATTGGTTGAAAGAATGGTTTATTTAAGTGTATCACTTTATTTGATCAAAATGTGTGAACCTCTTATTTTTTTCTAAAATAAGATCGTCACTTTAGATAATCTAAATCTTTTTTTTTTTCATTTTCTTTCCCTCGTGACCTTAAATATCAGAATAAAAAAAGTGAGTAATCACTTGTTCACACAACGTCTCATATTAAAGAGAACTGAAAAAAAAAGGTTGAATATGTTTTTAGTCTCTCAATAATTGTGAATTTTGTATTTTATCCCTAAAATATTTTTCGTNGGGTCCGGGAGCTATAGCCCTCTAAGAGGGAGACGAGCTCCCGTTCTCTAGAAGGCCCGAGGGGCCCAACCCGCTAAGGAGCAGAAGAGGCTCTCCCCACCTGGCCAGACTGGCCCAAAGGGAGGGAGTCTCGTGGACCTTAGGAGAGGAGAAGGTCGCAAGCCCAAAACCTCCGAATCCCGTTCGGCCCAACAAGGCTAAGAGAAGGTAGCAGCGACCTCTCCTCCCCAATCCGCAACCAACTCCTGGATAAGCGGGAAAGATAAACTGGGGGGAGATAAGCAAACTCCCTCGGCTTATCTTATCTTACCTCTATCTTTGCACTCCAAGCTCGTCTATAAAAGCACGCGACCCCTTGGGTCACCAGGTACCTCTCATTCTACTCATAGAATACACTCCTAATCCCTGTGCTTACTTGAGCGTCGGAGTGCCTTTGCAGGTACACCCCGCCGCCACCCTCTCCGAAAGGAACCAGCTTGGAGCTCTCGTCCGAATCCCCGAACCAGCTCAGAGCTTTCGCCCTCAAGACCTCGAGCTTCTGTCAAGGCGCCTTCCTTATCGTCCAGGTAACCTCGTACCCTTTACGAATTACTTGAGAACACAACCTTTAGTGAACTACCACCATCATCCCCAAATTAAATTAGGTTACTCTTATTCCTCACTTCCTCATCCTCTATGGCAGAACACAACAAATACAAAATAAACAACAACAACAACAACAACAATCAACCTCATCATTCTCGTAGAGAAGCAGAGAAGAAGCCAACGGAGAAGTTGATAGTGGTTGAGAAATTGAGATGAGAGAAGAATGGATGGAGCATTGCGATGTGAGAAAAGAACAAGTTGTGGGAGTGGAAGGTATGGAGCTTGCTTCGAGGCCTTCGATGGCGATGACCTTGCAGTTCTGCAACAACGTGGTGGCAGCAGGCATATCTAATGAAGTTGCACATTTGTTGGCGAAGGCTCACGATCCACCACTTCAGCTTACAGTCTCTACGATCTTCTAAGTGTCATTCATGGATTCGATTTGTGTTGTAAGCTCTCCCAGGTCACACTATAAAGGGGGAACAGATTGGTGGTAGTGGTGGTGGTGAGAGAGGGAAGCACTTGGTGATGTAGTGGTGATGATGATTAGATGCGACTATAAATGGGGGGAGGTGATGATGATTTGATGTAGTCGTGGGAAATGGTTATGATAATGATCGGTGAGCATGAAGGCGAGAGAATTGAATGGCTAGTCTTTAGTTTTTAATTGTTTTTTATTTAGTTTTTAATTAAGGGTAATGGGTCATGCGTTAAATACATGCGAGTTGGGTTTGAGTTAGGGGTGTGATTTGTGGAACTAGGTTTCCCTAGTTGTTCTAATTATTTAATACAATATATTTTGATGTTGACAAATACAATATGCTCTAATTGTCCATGCTTATTGTCTATGCTTATGTTTGTAGAACTAGGTTTCCCTATTTGTTTTATTTAATTCAATATATCGATGATGACAAATAGAACATAACAAACACATAATGACAATTGGAATGTCAAATGATGTTATATGCTAAATAGAATACATTTGATCTTGTATGATTGAACTTGATGATATCATATAGCTTACACATCGTACAATGATATATGAGAAATATCCTTTTGAGGACACATCCAATAATGAATTATATGTGCATTGAAGGATTAACTTTGGATATGTGTATATGCATGAATATCAAGTGCTATAGTGTTAGAATGCATGCATGTTAGGCAA
>QANU01038264.1:581601-598886 GCA_003254905.1 Nissolia schottii | reverse complement strand
TCTCTAAACTCTTAGAATGATGCTTTTAAATGATATTTTGATTCTAGGAACTAAAAATGGTTAAGATTGACAATAGGAATCAAAAGAATGGGAAAAAGGATGATTTGGCTCGGGAAAACTTTAGTCATTCGAATGACCAGGGTTTGTCATTTGAATGATCTGGTAAAAAAGTCATAACGACTATATTTTATTGAGTCATTTGAATGACTAAGAGGTGTCATTCAAATGACCAAGCTCTAGAAGCTAAAAACGGCTAGTTTTCAATGGACATAAATGAGAAATTAATTAGGTAACGACTAGTACACTTACAAACTCTATAAATACTCATTAAACTCACATTTCTAGCTAAGATTTTCACTCTCATCATCCTTCTACTTCACACTATCAAGGAATTAATATTTGTCATCATCATAAGAGCAAAAGAGAGATATTATCAATACTCATAGTAGTGCTTCAATTTGTATCATTCACTATTTGAGAGAGTTTCTTTTTTTACAAAAAATTTGTGTACTTGTAAAGAGGGTGAGGTGTCCCTCTAGTTACTTAGGGTGTGGTATTCCTAAGGATTGGTTCTTGAGGCTCAAACACAAAGGTGGAGAATCCTAAGTGTGAGGAGTGCTCTTGGATGTAAAGGTTTTTCAAGCACCTAAGTTAGAAGCTTGATGATAATGGAAAAATCTTGAGCAAGCCACTTGGAGACTGGACGTAGATCACAAGGGTGGTCGAACTAGGATAAATCACCATTTGCAAGATCTCTAACTCTATCTCTTTATTTATTGCAAACTTATATTATTGTCTTGCATAATTAAGGATTGCAATATCATACATTTGTTGATAATTGTTTGTAAGTTGCTCTATTGATCTTATTGTTCAATCAACATACATAATTGAGCAAGCTTATAATTGTCTCATTAATTGATATATTCCGCTGCATAATAACTTTGATCGCATGAAAATGTAATATTTGTCAAAATTGAAATAATTTCTTAAATACCCAATTCACCCCCTCTTGGGTATTGGTTGCCAAGTCTAACATGGTTAAGTGTGTCACGTGCATTGCACGTGACCTATCACGTGACAAGTTAATTGTCGCGCTAGTAGTTAACGGCTCAACATGATTGCAAAGACTACCAAAAAATAAATAAATTAGAGGAATGATTTCCAAACAAAAAATTTTGAGGGGTAAAACACAAAGTTTGCAATTTTTAGGGACTAAAAATATATTTAACAAAAAAATGTGGGGAGAGTTTTTACCCCATAATAGAAATATTTGAAAATGCATAAAACAAAAAATTGGTACAAAATACTTGATTATTGATAAAATTTATTCAATGTAAGTATACAATAATAATTTGTTAGAAATAAGATTTAGATACTCTCATATTAAAGTTGGTTACGTTTAGCCATGTTTAGAGGGAACCTTCTAACCTAGATCGGGCTCCTTTAAGGAGTAAATTGGTCTAGACAATATTTTATTATTTGTTAACTTTTAAAATTACTTTTCTCTCCTTACCCTCTCTAACTCTCCTCCTTGCCTCTCCTTTTCACTTTCTTCTCTCTCACCTCTGCACTGCCCCTCCGCTTAACTATGTTGCACTACCTTAAATTGTCATCCTTCTTTCTCTCTGACGGTGGTATACACGATCACAACCCTAACCCACCGACCATCACCCACACCTTCACAGTCACCATTTGTTTTGTTCATCATTGTCCTCGTCATCCACACACCCTCCATCCTCGACTCCTTTATCTGTGCCAACATCGTCACAAGAATTAAAGCAGATCTATTTTTTCCTCTTTGTTTCTCAAATCTCTTTATTTTTTTGTGGTTTTATTTTTTTAATATATATATATATATATATGTAGATCTAATTTTGAAGATGACATATGTACAAATTGGGTATGCAAGAATAGGGGAACACATAAGCAGGGAAAAAATATGTAGGGGAGCCATCACTAGTGACAATACGGCTGACGACCGGCAGTGGTGGAAGGAGGTTGTGCCGACGGTGGCAGTGATGGCTAGTAGGGATAATGGTACGTCGGAGCAAGGGTTAGAAAACATGAGGGGTTGAGTGGTAAAGTTGAGATAATGATAAAAATAAAGGATAAAATGGAAATATCATATAAAATTGTTTGTTTAAAAATATTAAATAGAAACATAATTTATATATATATATATATATATATATATAATTATAGGTTTAATTTGAGCCGTTAGATTAGTTTTTTATGGTTAAGATTCAGGGACCAATTTGGTCCCTAAAGATACCTGGTCCATTTAAGTTAAAGCGTGTTTGAAGAGAGAAAGATATAAACATTTGAAGGGGATGGCTCCATCATATATCTAGTCATGTGTTGTTAAGTATGATTGATATTTTATCTTTAATTTTTTCGTTACTTATGTTATGTATGAGACTCAACTCATTAATTAATGGCCGGAGATTATACTTAACAACACATGACAAGAGAGCTTCACTTGGCTAAAGTTTTTTTTTGTATATTTCTCTTCCTGAAGATGATTAAACATAACTATTTTAAATGTGAGAGACTCCCGTAGAAATAATGTATGCGTTTGTTTGCGTTTCTAGAAGGAGAGAAGTACTATTTTGAATAAAGCACTTCTCTTATTTTTTGTGTCATTTGTTTGTGCTTATTTTGAGAAGTAGTTCCTTACCTGTTGCTGGTAGAATCAGAAGTAGTAGAAGAGAGTGTGCACTTCATAAAATTTAGGAATTGGTGTAGTACTAATCTATCATCATAACTTTTATAAAATTTTTAAAATGCCAATATATATAATTTTATAAATGTCCAACAAAATAAAAATAAAATGTGCCTATTGATAATTTTTTAATAAAAAACTAATTATATAATTTAACTTAATTAAAGTTAGATACATGCATTATTTTTGTCTTTACTAATGTTCGTGTCATTTGTATAGTTTTGGTTACATAGTCTCTCTCTTTTGACTGATTAATACAATTTAAAATTAATGTATATTAATAGTATTCTTCATAGGGACAAAAACATTCATTTTATTTTAAAATATAAAATATGTGGATTAATGTATCTTTGATTTGTTACATATAGTTACTTTCAATTAAATATTGTCATATTTTTATTTTATTTTAATTGATTTTTATTAATTATATATGTCATTAAATTAATTTTAATTAAAAATAAATAATAGAAAGTGATTTTAAAATTTTCACAATAAAATTTATTGCGTAGAATTATTTTTTATCAATTTTTTTATAAGCAAACTTTTATGTCCTTAATTGTAATTTTATAATTTTTTTTGTTACATCCAAACAATTTAACAATTTCTTATTCTAAAAATATGTATTTTTAAAATTACATCTAAATGTAAAATAGTTCCTGACTTCTGCTTCTACTTCTAATTTTGCTTTTAAAAAGAAGTACAAACAAATGCACCGAAGATATGGTTGAAGAGGTGTCAAAAGAGTCATGTGGGTGTTTTTTGATACTTTGAAACATAAAAACTCATGTATATTACCAAAACATCTCACCACTAAATAAATTCTAATAGCTTATTCACTTGCGTTTTAAAATGCAGAAAGTAATATTTAACTAAAAATAAAACATAAGTTAAATTTTTCACGTGTTAGCAAAACAATTAGTAAAATGTAATATTATTTGATTTTGGATTGAATTAGATCAATTTTAAAAATTTAATTTGAAATTAAATTCAATCCAATCGATATTTGAAGTATATTGTTTAGTTTTTCGTTAGAGAGGATCAAAATCAATTATAGAGTCTTAAATGTGAAAATTTTTCACTTTTAAGATGACCATTGTTAATAATATAATTGTAAATTATAGATTTAATTGATTCTTGGCCGTTGTATCTTGGTTGTTGTATTTTGGCCGTTAGGTTTCACCCTATTAATAGGCTTAGCCTACAATGTACAGAACACACACTGAATATACAGACATTCATATATTACTCTCTCTCCATTTTCTACATGGTATCAGTTAGCCATTGAATCCTTCTCCGCTGTCGCCTCCGTTTCTCCGTTGCTCCGTCCTCCTGTGCTCATCACAGCTCCGGCCCTGCTCATCGTGGCTGTGGTTGCCGCTGCCGCCTGCATCTCCAGCAAGAGGTGCGCTGCCCCTCCTTTGTTTCTCCGTTTCTTGGCACCGCCACCGTGACGGAATAGACAACGAGAAGCCTCCGTCGTTGGTCACCAAACCACGACGCCGCCTGTTCCTGTCCCTGCCCACCGCCGCGCTGCCGCACCACTGTCACGACTGGAGCAGTCTTTTATCACAACTATGCTGTGATTTGTTTTGTTACCTGCCAACCCACAGCTCCTCCGTCCTTCAGTTTCAGCCAAACATGCACTCAATTAGAGATGATAATGGAGCAGGGGGCAAGACAAATTTTCCATTATCCATTCTAGTCCCATTCGCTCAAATTTTGTCCCACTCCTCACTCATGCTCCAATAAATTTTTATTTTTTTGTCCCATACTCAAACTTTTGGATTTATGTCCTCCCCGTGCATGTTGGCATTGCCTTGCCCCAAATTTCTTTTTTATTTAAAGAAATTTTCTTTTTTTTTCCCCTTCACTATCTAACTAATCGACAAAATTTTAGGAAATTTCACACTTTTTATGTACGTCTAGACTAATAAAGAGTCTAGATTATATATAGAGAGAGAGATGTGGTTTCTCACATATCTCATAGAGTAAATATCTCATGTCACTTAATTTATCTATTTTTAATAATTTTTACAACTAAAATAATCAAATTTTATTATATTTCATGATCTAATATGACTTATTGATAGATTATATGATTTAATGTAATAAATTAATACTTTCTAATATAATATTTGTAAAGAGGTGCATCGTAAGCTCAAATAGTTCACAAATATCTAGACATTTTATAAGTTGACTCTTTTAATGATTTGACTAATGAAAAATTTATTGTTTGCGAGTAATTTGTATAAGGAATGAAGTTACCTGGACACAAGTAGAGGGTGAGATAGACGCCTTGACGGAAGCTCGGATGCATGGACGAAAGCTCTAAGCGGGTTCTTTTTGGAAAGAGTGTGGCAGCGGGGTGTACCTGCAAAGGCATTCTGACGCTCAAGTAAGCACAAGTGTTAAGTGAATTCTCTAGGAAAGGAATGAGTGATACCTGGTTACCTGAAGTCATGTGCTTTTATAGATGAACTGAAATGCTAAGATAGAGATAAAGTGAGGGGAGTATACCTAACCGCTCCTCAACTTATCTTTTCCCCCGCTTATCTGGAGTTGGTTGTGAGTTGGAGGAGGAGAAGTCGCAGCTATCTCCTTTTAGTTTTCTTGGGCCGGACCGGACCCAGAGTTTTAGGCTTGCGACCTTCTCATTCTTTAGGTGTTGTGACACTCTCTCCTTTGGGTCAGTGTGGCTAAGTGGGGAGAGTCTTTTTTACTCCTTAGTGGGCTGGAGCTCTTTGAACCTTTTAGGGAATGTGAGCTTCTCTCAGTCATTAGAAAATTAGAGCTCCTTACTCCCGATTTTTAGCTCGTAACATTTATCATGATCATATAAAACATGAAATAATAATAAAATTCAATAAATTTAATTATAAAAATTCTTAAAAATAAATAAATAAAATGATATGAAATATTTATTCCATAAAATATTTGATAAATCAGATAACCATTGAATTAAGTGACCCGGACTAGAGGATGGTGAAATTAGTTTGAATGTGAACAACCTTATCTAAAATTATGAAGCAAAAGGGGTAATGTCAGGAACCGGTTCCTTGGAGAGGTGAGACCGACCCGATCCGGCTAATGGCATACGAATTAATTATTAAATAATTAATTGATCGAGATATTAGTAGTATATAAGTTAAAAGGTCAAAGGAAGAAGTGCTCCCTCTCTCTCCTCTCTCCCTTCCTCGAGTTATTGTAACTCTTTTTTAACTCTTCTCTACCAAGCCAGGAAGGAAGGAGTTGTTGGAAAAAGGGGGGAGAGAGAGGGGAAGGAAGGAAGAGATGCTGGAGAACCTTCAGGCATCGGTATTGCCCCCAACAACGGAATCGGCCACTGTGGTCAAGCGCTATGCTCCTCCCAATCAGAGGTATGTCTCTCTCTCTCTCTCTCTCTCTTCATTTCCCCCCTTCCCCCTTTCATTTCATGCTTCGAATCGCCGCCTTCTCATTCTTCCTTTTCTCCAATTCCTCCCAGGAATCGCTCTGCCAACAGGCGCAAGTCATCTGGTTAGTTCACTCCCTTCTCTCATTGTCGGATTATTGCTTTGTTTAAATAAACCAGCTCATCTGCCCTATCTCCCCCTCCTTTTTGTTTCTAGTGTAGTAGTCCCTTCTCCTTCTTATTCCTTTATTTTTGGACTTGATCTCTCCTTATTATTATTTACATAACTCAAAAGTTTTATTCCATATACCTAGCTTAATCGCCTTCCTTTTTTTTGTCTTGGCATATTATTGCTTTAGAATAAGTTTCATCCAGATCTTACAAATCCGCAGGTCAGAAAATGAATTTAACCCCGTAACAAATTGTGGGCCTTAACAAAAATCGCAACGAAATAATCACTGCTGGTGCCCGTTTGTGTTATTCCCATGTAATAAAGCGTTTCACTTTAGATTTTATTATCTCTTTATTTGATCCTATGTTCAACTCAAGAAGACGAATCAGCTTTCAGGCCAGGGGAGTAACAGAGGGAGAAACTTTTTGGAATTGACTTTTTAAGAAATCAAGAGCGTTTGGTTTAAAGTGTAGATAATGAAAATTTAATGTAGTGCATTTTTCACCTAATATGGGCATTATTGTTACCCTACACATCATTCAAATAAAATTTCATCCATCGTCTTTGTTCCCCTCTCTCTTCTCTCCCCAACACATCTACACTTTTCTGTGCTGTTTTCTTTTCAGCACACCTGCTTTCAATTTAGGCGCTGTGTTTGAGGTTTTTGAATTGGTTGGCATTGCTGAGAAGAGCTTTGAGGTGAATCGATGGTGTTATCAATGAAATTCGAAGGAATCTATATTGTTATTTAGGTGGTACCAAACCTCTTTAATTTTTAAGGGGAAGAAAACTTATTCCCTTAATCTTTATTCCTGAGAATCTATCCCTTTAAATCTTTCTTCCTTAACTTTATTTGTATACCAAACATAACCTTAATGATCAACTTCCTAATCCATTCTAGAGTCAAATAAAAAAGGAAACAAAAAAAGTTTTGAAGTTGATGTCAATCTTGATAAAGTTTTCCCTTATTTGAAACTAGAGTTTTGAGGTGGAATTTCACCTATTATCCATTTTTTAGCAATTGACCTCAGATTACTCTGAAAAAAGTTTTGAAGTTGATGTCAATCTTGATAAAGTTTTCCCTTTTTGAAACTAGAGTTTTTGAGGTAGAATTTCACCAATTATCCTTTTTTTAGCAATTGACCTCAGATTACTCTGAGAAAAAAAATAGCTAACGAAAATACTCCTATAGTTTTCCAACCTTGATTGTATATTTGAAGAGGAATATAGGTTCTATCTGTCAAGTAAGTCTGATGTCTCTGATACAGGACAAGGGCATATCGGTTGAAGTAGATTCTTCTTTTTGATGAATCAAAACCCCTTCCCAAACTGTACAAGTTTCTTCCAAAGCATACGGCTTTCTGGATGTAGATGATGATATCTATACAGATGGATCTTATATATATATATATCGCACAATGAAGTACTGCATGAGGGGATATATAGGAATCCAAATCCGCCGAATCACTCATTTTATGATCTTCTACATCCTAGGTCTTCCTGTTCCTTCATCTGGCTTATAAATTAGGGGTTTCTTACAGTACTTCGGAGATTAGAACTTTTAGGGTTTGATAGGATAAGATTTGGGGACACAATAAAATTTAAAAATTTTTTTTGGTAAGACTGTTCAGGAAGAAATTAGCCTAGGCATTACACCTAAGAGACACATCACATATCTAATAGTCGTGGTTTCCTTTAAAATCATATCTTCATTCACTGATTCTTTGATAGACTGATAGCTAGATATATCACTTTATAGAATTACTAGTCAAACTTAAAGACTGAGTAGGCCATGACTTAAGGCTCATATAAAGCCCGCTAATAAATGTCACATGAGGATACATGTCAGTTACGTAGTCTTTAAAATTACTCTCAGTGTAAGCGCATCCCTTCTCTTTCTTCACGTATGTTTTGTTTCCTTGATTAAGGTTTATGGCGAAAAGAACAAAAATTAAAAAGGGAGAACATGCTTTTTCCAGTTACAGTCCTCAATAAGCAACATTACGTTGTTCATTTTCATTTATTGAGGCACATTTTCTGCCAGTTCCTGTTTTGTCAGGTTTGTTTATAATCTCTAGATGTTGATTTGCTTCTATCGAAATCTGTAGATCGGCTTGATCGAACAAACAGTGTTGGAAGTGATTTTGAAAAGAATCAAATTGCTTTGTCCAGAACTGTTCAAGTTCCAGATCAGGGAGATGCTGGCTGCAATCTTCTTAATGACAATCATGATTCAAGATTCATAACTTTGGAGGGTTGTAGCTGTAGTGCAGCTTCTCAGCTTCTTAATGATCGTAAGTATACCCCAAGTTCCTAACACTTGCTTGAGAGAACTTGTGTGTGTCGCGTAATTACTTATTCTTTTAATGTTCTGCTTTCTATAATTCATGTTATTTTGTTAGAGCATTATTGTAACAAATGAAAAATTGACAACATAGCATTGTGATATTCAGATTTTAAGGGGGTATATGGGTCACGGTGGTTTCTTTGAGCTGGTTGATGGAAAAGGATACGTAAGGCAAACATTTACTTGTATCTTTTTTTTTTTCCTGCTCATTTGTTCTAATTGAATTTCATAAGTTTTGTCTTCATCCCTTTGAGTTAGTTCCTTAAAGATGATGGTTAACAATTCCAAAACCAAAGAAATGTAAGAATTTTTTTTGCCTTATATTGAACACATGTTTTGCTTTAACCCTCTGTGAGTCTATACATGGCTGCATACCGTTTGTTTGATTAAAAGTTCTATCATCCTTATTATTTTAGCTGTTAAGCTCTCCACAACACATAATTTAATATATTGAATTACAGAGGGACAGGATGGAAGAAAAGAAAGGTTCGGTGGGTGGAGGGGTAGGAGGGGCAGGAGTTGTTTATTTACTGTTATGTCCATATCCTTGTTTAACATTACCTGTTATCTCTGTTGGTCATAAATTTCTTATCCAGGTTGGTCAGCTGCAATACAGTCCTACAATAATCCCAAAGATTCATCTGGTGAGTGGGCAACCTTAGAAGAAGACAAGCTATTCCAATTTATAAATGTTTTATACTTTGTTTCTAATGCTTGATGATGATGGAACTCAAACTTGTTTTGTGTAATTGTGTGTCTTGGAAGTTTTTGATTAATTGAATTCAGTCATTACTGAACTTATGAGGTAATTCAGACCAAGTAAGTAGTAGGCCAAATTTTGTAGCATGTTTAGCTGGCAGTTTTTTGTGAGTTTAAGTGCATTTTTACTAAATTTGCAAATGAAATGGGGGGTTAAAGAAACAGGTACTAGTAATTCATCCTAAGCTGGTATCTGGCGCCTATGACCATATCTGGTTATTTGCTAAATACTGATTAGATGAATCTAATGTCTTCCATGATTAAGATCATTGCCCACTTGAAAGTAGGTAGTTAGATCTGTTCGGCAGTGGTCTTTTATACAATTGTGATGCGGATGAGGGTATTGGTGACACAAGTCAAGTAACTAAAAGACGTCGTCCTTATCCATACATAGTAACTAGTGATTAATGTTTTTCTTTACCCATGGGTTTGCATCTCAAGCACGTTAGTAATTTAGCCTTTTTATTTTTTCCTTTTCTTTCTGTTCTCACATTTCAGAAAAGCCAGTTATGTATTCGGGTGGGGGTGGGACATCGTCAGTATGGACTCAGTTCAGACTCCCCCATCAGGTAAGATTCAATATTAATCTCCTTCCCCCTCCATCTTACCTTCTTCGCATGTGATACTTCAATGTTGTATTTTCTTTCAGATTATGTCCCCAGCAGCCGGTGCCTCATCTTCTGGGTCACAGATGGACTTCCTCGGAGAACTTCGCCGCCAAATGCACAGTGCTAATCCAAGTTTCAGCACATGATGGCTGGCTTGGATTATTTAATAAAGTTGTTGACTGAATTTCTTGAGAACACTTGGATGCTTAGCTACATGTTGTTTTGTGACTTTATTATGACTTTGATATGTTGAAACTGATTACACACTACATAGTATATGTAACTGAAAACCAGATTCTATCTACCACGCGATGTTTTGTGTGTAAATGGGAATGTCACCCCTTCAGGATTCATATTTAAAGATTTCCTCTCTAGTCTGTGAATGCCCGCTAAGAAAAGGTTTCATCGTATGCGGATGAATGGTATTGGTATAACAATTTTCAAGATTAATTATCATATATAGATCAACAAAGTTGTGTTTTTTTTTTTATCAAAAAAATTACCGGTCCGGCTTCTCTTCGATGACCTAGTGAATAAGGTTGTTAAACTCGTGGAGTTTTAGTAAATTCGTGGAGTTTCAGTAAGCTCACGGAGTTTCAGTAAACTCGTATGAGTTTACCTACGTAAAAGAATATGTTATAAGCAATATAATTAGGAAAGAAACTTGATTAAATATTATATTTATAATTAAAATTGAATAATGTTAATTTTACATTAAATTCATGAAAGAAATATCATAAAATATACTGTAATGCATGACACTTAGTGATTATGTCATATTTTGTTCAGGATCTGTATTATTTTATAGTTCAATAAAACATAACTCAATTATGATAAATATATGAAATTAATTAAATAAACTCAATATATATTATCTAATTATGTAAGTATCTAACAAAGTTACAAAATTTGTACATTTTGAGGTAAATTTGTTAACTCGTAGGTAGATTTTAACTCGTAAACTCGTTAGTAGAATTAAGAATTTCTTAAACTTGTATGAGTTTACCAAAAAAGAGTTTACGTAATTGTTAACTCGTTTTGTGTAATAAAATCATAAACTCCTAAGAGTTTACGAGTTCACTCGAAAGTTTAACCATCAACGTACTGTTGCTTTTGTTTTCTGCTGTGGGCCTTTATTGTGAAAAATTATCGTGTGTTTTTGATACGTAAGGCTTGCTTTATTTATGAATTGACATTGCAGTTTAAATTAAATAATTGTGTCAATCATTGGTTTGTGCGGTAATTGTTTCTTTAATTGTAATAAAAAGAAAAGTAAGATTGAAGTAATATATATGTATTAAGGTTAAGATATTATGTTATGTAGAGAATGATTATACTTGTATGTAATATGATTAGAATATAGAATAATAGTGATTGAAGCAACATTAGCTTCCTACGTATTTTTAACAAGCGTTAGCAAAACTCCTAAATGTGACGGGTCATATATTATCATGTTTAAATCGTTATTCGAGATTCATGGCCTAGAAGAGTGGGCTTGTGTTGGAAATGGGCCCAAAAAAGAAAAGGGAAAATTGCTATAATCTAGTATGATATGTTGTTTGTTATCTATACACATTGAGAGAGAATGGCAATTGTGGGAGTGGGTGGGCAAGGTGCTCCTTCTTCAAACTTGGTCTTCCAATCCAACCGCCACTGGAAGCGGTTGGAGTGGGTATCACCGTCACTCTCTCAACTGAGGCGGCCTACCAAGAAGAAGGGGCTCCTCCTCCTCCTCTCTCTTTCCAATGGCCTCAACCACTCCTCCTCACATCAACAATACGCCGCCAATAAAGGTGCCAGCCACCCTGAAACCTATCTATCTATCTTCCTTCTCAAGCCATTTGCTGCTAACATTTCATTTATGTTTTATGGGTTTCACTGACAGCTCCAGCCATCGCAGCCAGCACCACCGACTCCTCTCCAGCAACTTCAAGTTTTGGAAGACTGAAAGCACAGAAAGTGAAATCTCTGATCCACAGGGCCAAGCAGCACAGAAGAAGCAGTGCCAGTGATGATGATGATGATGATGATGAGAGGGAGACGGCACCAGTTGCAGCTAGACGCGCTTCATCTCGTTCAAGATCAAGAGGATGGGGGGACGCTGGATCTTCTTTCCGTGCTCTCAAGTCTCAACAACGTCAATCACATTCACAGCCCAAGTCATCATCACCTGACACCAACTTTTTCAGTGTTAAGTCTTTTAGGGAAGTAGGCTACGCTGACTATATGATTCAATCCCTTCAAAAACTCTCTTTCATCCGCCCTTCACATGTGCAGGTGCCTAATCTACCTTTTTATTCTATATATCTCAATCAAAACTTTATGTTTTCCAAGAACTAGCTTATATTTAGGTGACACCACTTCATTGCAATGCTTGGGCAAGATGCTCCAAAAATATTTGATAATGATAGCAAAAATTGAAAAGCATAAAATAGAGAAAGGAACACCCATGCATCGGCTCTATAGCATGTAAATGCAACCATTACGGAGGTGGCATTTGTCTCTGTCTTAGGCTGGGATAGTTGCTGGACGTAGCAAAAGGATGAACCCCAAATCTGAAAGAAACCAGTGAAAGGAAAAAGTATACCCATGTGAGAATAAGAGATAAATACTAATAACTTAAGTGAGTTGATTTGCATGTCTCGTTGTCCAGCCATTGTGTTGACTGACTTCCTGACTTGCTCCAAATTTTCTGATGCCGCAAAGATCACAATTCCAGAGAAAACTATCACAGCCATTTGCTTGTTGTGGCCATGTTCTTAGACTTCCAATTACCAAGACCAAATCGCCCTCCTTTTTTGGATTGGAACACATTTATTTTTGGTTTCGCTTCTATTTTTTCAAAGCATTATATAAATTTTCAAACTGTATACTTTTCAGAAAATTATCTTAGTTTCTAGTTTTTAGTTTTTATACTGTAACTTACCTCTATGGTGAATGATTTGATTATATGCAGGCCATGGCATTTGCACCTGTTATTAGTGGAAAGACTTGCGTCATAGCTGATCAAAGTGGTTCTGGAAAGACATTAGCATATCTTGCACCAATAATTCAGCGTCTTAGACAAGAAGAGCTAGAAGGACGTAGTGCATCCTCTTCACAAGCTCCTAGAGTTGTGATACTGGCACCTACAGCTGAACTAGCTTCTCAGGTTCAATATTGCTTATATTCTCAATGCGAATCTATCTCATTTTCCTTTTCTTAATTCTATTTCTTGGTTGATTAAGAGAAGTACATAACGAACTACTTGTTAACAAAATTATGGTTTAAGTGCAGGGAATTTCTAAGTCCAAAATACTAGTCCAGCCTATATTCAGTTCATTAGACATAAAAAGTCAAATCCAAGTCATATGTCTGCTTAATGAATTAGGAACTGCATTAAAAAATATAACAGAAAGAGCTCTTCTTCTACATTATTGTTTGAAGAAACGACTTACTATTTTTTTCTGGGACTTGACTTAGGTTTTCCCTTCTTTTTTGGTTATTTTTCAAATATCTGACGAGAAACAATCGGATTATTTTCTCGCAATTAATTTGATGTTGCTGACAAAAAGGATATTTTGAGCAAACTTTTGTGGTCCTTTTGAGGAACACTTGGCCTTTTTGAATGTAATAAGTGAATTGTATCATACCCATACTTCCAATGTGGGACTCAAATTCCCTACCTTGCAATTGGATCCTAACAAATTTAGATTTGTGGAATAAGTGTCCAAGACAAAGACAATGGTTTCTGGGTAACAATCTCTTGTATTATTTGTTGTCTGTTTAGTTAGTTATCATCATAAATAAAGCCGTCTTTATTTGAGTGTATTACTTGTATCCCACTGTTTTTATTACTATAAAAGACTATTCGTAAGTTATAGCCAGTTGGAACAATCATAATTTTATTCTTATTTGGAATTTTTGTGTGTTTCAAAATAGATAGACTAGTTGTATATTTTGTAACTTCACCTTCCAGAAATAAGAAATAGATGGGTTATTTACGAAACTGTGTTCCATGATTTCCTACCATAGTATTTAGTATTTAAAAATAGAAGCGCTACAATGATTTTACTTGAGGAATCATGAATATGCAGAGAGATAGCTCAATCATCTGACTGCACAAGCACAAGATCATCCCTTGCAGAGTGGTATAACTGTTGTTTGTCAATTTATCGCTTGCAGGTCTTAGATAATTGCCGATCAATGTCAAGATCTGGAGTTCCATTCAAATCTATGGTTGTCACGGGTGGCTTTCGACAAAGAACTCAACTGGAAAATTTACGGCAGGGCGTTGATGTCTTAATAGCTACACCTGGCCGTTTTTTGTTTCTTATAAAGGAAGGCTTCTTGCAGTTAACAAATCTTAGATGGTAAAACTTAGTCTTTTTGAATTGAAGTATTTATTAGACTTACAAGTTTCGAAGTTGATTTTCTGCTGTGTTGGTTTTATCATCAAACAAGCAGTGATGCAACTAATACTGTAATTATTTTATGATTTTGCTGAGCTAATGCACATCAATTCATACAAACAGTGCTAAAGTGGTCCTTGGAATTGCATAATCTATTAATTGGAGTGAGCTTATGTTTGATCTCTGACTCGCATGTTCTGACACTCAGGATTAGAGAGACCGGGACAGTTTTAAAATTGTCATTTTGATGTGCTACTAAATAAAATTGATCATAATTCATGATTAAGCCACAGCGAGATTGATTTCTTTTGCTGATTAATCTACTGCCATTATGGCAAAATGAATCCAACATGTGGAATTTATATTTTATTGATGTTGAATCTGCTCTCTGTGATCATATCATGAATAGATGTTAGCCACTGTGGATATATATGCCCATTGGGATAACGGACTTTAAAATTCTAGTTTAATATTATAACATTTTGTTGATAAATTGACAAGTACTAGACTTCACGCCCTATTGTTCCTCACTGTGGATATATGTTAACCGATCTATACCAGTTGTAGAATTTATTGTAAGAACAATGATTTGGTGCAGTGCTGTGTTGGATGAGGTAGATATACTCTTTGGTGATGAGGACTTCGAAGTGGCTCTTCAATGCTTGATTAATTCTTCACCGGTTGCCACACAATATTTATTTGTGACTGCAACTCTTCCAAGAAATGTTTACAGCAAACTGGTTGAAGTTTTTCCTGATTGTGAAATGATCATGGGACCTGGAATGCACCGAATAAGCCCTCGCCTTGAAGAGGTTAGGT
The DNA here is from genome assembly GCA_003254905.1 of Nissolia schottii. Lineage (NCBI taxonomy): Eukaryota > Viridiplantae > Streptophyta > Magnoliopsida > Fabales > Fabaceae > Nissolia > Nissolia schottii. The sequence goes on along the minus strand of QANU01038264.1, from coordinate 583,677 downwards.
TTCATTTGCAAAGTCTTTCATTTCCTTCCATTATCCTTTTTCTTGGACTGGCAGATGACGGCTTGACTGCTTATGAGAAAACAAACATAATTCCTTTTGTCTCCTACGAGATTTAAAATGAAGTATAATTTGTCAAGCTTTTTTTACTTTGTTTGGAACTATTGAACATGGCACTGCAGCTTGAAACAAGTATAAAATCTGTTTGGCAAACCTGTATACAACTCATGCTGTATATAATGCCCTCTCTTGATCACTATAATGCAAACTAATAGTTGCAATATAACTGAATTATGCACCATGTTTACGATTATTTTCTCATTTTTCCAGGTTATCGTAGATTGCAGTGGAGAAGATGGAGAAGAAAGGACTCCTGATACAGCATTTTCGAACAAGAAATCTGCTCTTCTGCAGCTCACAGAGGAACATCCTGTCCCAAGAACTATCGTATTCTGCAACAAAGTATTTTCAATTCTTACTTTTAGGAGTTATATCTTTGATAATTTTGGTTTCCTTTGCACTCTTTTTATTTTTTATTTTATATATATATATATATTTTGGTATAATTCTATAGAAATAAATTGCAGATTGAAACATGCAGAAAAGTTGAGAATTCTTTGAATCGTTTTGATAGAAAGGGAACTCATATACAAGTCTTACCTTTCCATGCCGCCATGACGCAAGAATCACGGCTTGCTAGCATGGAAGAGTTTACACGTTCACCATCAAAAGAAGTCTCCCAGTTTATGGTTTGCACTGATCGGTATTTTATCTGTTTAACTTGCCTTTTTAGTTGTTTATATAATTTTTAAAACCTTATTTTGGTAATCATTTGTTGCAAGTAAGTAAGGAAGTGATGAAATGAAACTATGGTAACAAAATTGTTGCAGAGCATCAAGGGGAATTGACTTCGCGGGAGTGGATCATGTCATACTTTTTGACTTCCCGCGTGATCCAAGTGAATATGTACGCCGGGTGGGAAGAACAGCCAGAGGTGCTAAGGGAGTGGGCAAGGCATTTATATTCGTGGTAGGGAAGCAAGTGTCACTTGCACGCAAAATAATGGAAAGAAACCGTAAGGGTCACCCTCTGCATGATGTACCTTCGGCTGCCTTCTGAGCTGAAAGTTTTGTGTATGGATGATGTATCAGTTGCTTGGAAACTGGAAAGGGTCAGGGTCAGGGTCAGGGTCAGCCAGGGCGAGGAGCGCGCTTGAGATCCATGGCTTTGCGTCATTATGGCAAACGCAATGACTTCATTAGTTACCTGCATCCTATTTTTGAAGTATACAATTGGGTTTTTTTTTTATTTTATTTTTTTATTTACTTATGGTGGTTTGCTAGAATCCCAAATGAACTAATCAATTTCCTAGATGTCGGGTCTTGTATGAAAAATAAATAATAGATGGATTGAATAAATAATGAAATGGTCTATGAATTAAACCGCAACTTCCATGAGTTGAATCTATTAAATTCATAGGTTACATAAAGTGAACTGAAAAATTCACATTTACACAAATCAATAAATTAACTTATCTTAACCCATGCTAATGGAGCAATCCACGGGTTAATCTTAGGTCTACACACAATCACTCATCATTGGGACAATATTTTAAGTTAAAACATTATCGTTTTGAAGATGGGAAAGTGGGGTTCATCAATCATAGTCAACAAGTTGTGGGTGACTGCAGGTGATGTTAAGGTCACATCCTCATCAAAGGTTTTTAAAATTTTGAGGAACTAATGTGAAATTTTTTTTGTGAAAGACGAGTTTGTTTGATTTAAAAATTATGAGGTCAATTTGGAATTTATTATTTATGTTTTTAATATATTGAATGCATTAAAAATATTTAAATTTTTCTATATTAAGTTTCTTGAAGACTTTAAACCCTAAGGCCGTCTGTTAACAAAATTCATAATCGTACAAAGAGTTGTGATAATTATAAAAAATAAAAAAAATGAAGTATATAGAGAGAGGTGAGAGTTGTCGGAGGGGAGTGGCGAGTTCCGTAAATATTGTTTGTAGAGAAAAGAAAGAATAGAGGGAGGGGAGGAATGGGCCTTGCCTTGCCTTGCCTTG
>QANU01038264.1:554160-573037 GCA_003254905.1 Nissolia schottii | reverse complement strand
GCGTCAGCGCCACGTCAGCCCAGTCAACCCTCACCCCACCCCAGGGACTAAAACCAAATTTTCAAATTTTACAGGGACTAAAAGTTACACAGAGGGACCAAAACCAAACTTTCTCAAATTACAGGGATGAAAAACTTAATTAACCCTTTTATTTTTGAATTTTCCACCAACCTTTCATAAGACACCAAGTTCCATAAGAAAAAGTATTTGGTAAAGTTTAATTTTTTAAATACTTTTGATTAAACAGATACTTAAGATTTTGGAGTATATTGGAGAAGAAGAAGGAAAGATATTATCACGGGACTTAGTCAAGAAGATAATTTTGAGGTCAAAAAACAATCTCCGCCAAGCCATTCGATCATTGGAAGCCACTTGCCTAAACAAGTAAGTCATTTACAAATACTCCTAATGTTAAATTGTTTTTATATATAAATAAAATGGTAGAAAACATTGGTCTCGACCAATTTCAAAAAATAGAGCATCAATGATGAGTTTAATTTTAATTTTGCAGGCTATAAATGCCTCTCCGTGCTCTCATGGTTTCACAATTTCTAATCAATTTATTTTATTTAAATAACTTTTTAATATTGAGATAACTCGGACTTTAGTGAAGAAATATTTGGAGGAATATTGGGTTCCCGCACTTGCGTATAATAATAGAATATCCTTACTTACACAAATGATTAATTACATTTTTTTACATAAATGATTAATCACTTTGCTTACAGGGATTCCCTGAAAGACGATGATTTGATTTTAACCGGATGGGAATATGATATTTCTAATATTGCCAAAAGGATATTGGAAGAACAAAGTCCAAGGCAGTAAGTAAATTTTTTGTCGCATTTCTTTTTGAATGGTTTGGTGGTATCTTTTGAAATATTAAATTATTTTAATAGTATACAATATCCATTTCGATGATCTTGAAGCCTAGAATAAGAAATTAATCGTTATTGGTGGTAGAAATTTTCTAGACAAAAAAAAATAGTAATAAAAAATATATATAATGAGATTACACTGAAGATTAATCAAAATTAAATTTTACTTACTTAACTGTCAATGACAACCAGTATTCCTTTCCATTAGGTTGTATCTCATTCGTAGAAAGCTTCAAAATCTTATGATTCATGATGTTCGCCCAGACTTCGTTTATAAGGTAATAAGAGTTGTGATATCTACATAAGTGGCTTATTTATAAATTCTACATAAATTTGTTTGTAACCAATTTTTTTTGTTTGCGTAATTTCTTTATTTTTAAGTTTTGTTCACGTTTAATAGATCATATTTTTGTGCACAATATTTATATGTGTAAGTAGAGAAATTATTTTGTGCTCTCTGCAAAACAAAAGATTTCATGTTTCACGTAATAATATCTAAAGGATTGATTTTTTTTTTCTCTCCATTATTTTTTATACTTTTAAAAATAATTAATGCTTTAAATATTAAGTGGAGTATGAAGATTTTTGCCCCAATAGAGAGAAAGAATTTCTATTGTAAGTAACATTTCTGTTTAGTTGTGTATTTTTACCTTTTTCAATTTGTCTTCTTGTCTCGGTTAATGCAGTCCTTGGTTGCAGAGTTAACAACTCTAATTGATGATGCCTCGCTACGTTCCGGGTTTGCCAAACTCGACAAGGAGTACAACGTAAAAGCTCAAAACTCATTGTTTTTACTACTTTTATTTTGAGTTTATTGTGAATTTATAGATTTATTTTTGTTCCTTATTTTCATATAATTTGATTTTTATGCATTAATGTTTGATATAAAATAAAATAAGATGATTTCTCAAATACCCCATAGGATAAATATCCCATACTACTTAATTTATTTATTTATAATAATTTTTGAAAATTAAATTCATTTAATTTTATTATTATTTTATGATCTAATATGACATATTAATGGATTATATGATTTAATGTAGTAAATTAATACTTTTCAATACAATATTTATAAAAAGGTGTATCGTAAGCTCACATGGTTCGCAAATATCTAAACTTCTTATAAGTTGACTCTTTCAATGATTTAACTAGTGAAAAATTTATTACGATATATAGAGCATGAAATGATAACAAAATTTGATGAATTTGGTTATAAAAATTATCAAAAATGGGTGGATTAAGTTGTATGAGATATTTAAACAACCACCATAAAATAATTTATACAGTTTTAAATTAGGCACGGTTACATCAATTTAAGTATTTGACTTTTAAAATAACTATATAAGAATCATGTATGTATTATTGGTTATGAAAGTAAGCTTTTGCCCCTGAGATTATAAAATAATAATAATAATACTAATAATATATAAAATTTTAATATATTTTTTATAATGATAATGGGGAAATTGACTATATATCAAAATGACTTCTTTAATTCATTTCAGAAAGCTAGTGAAATCGAATTTGAAACAGTGAAGCAATTCGGCTATGGTCAAAACAAACAAGGGGGGTCGGACGAAAGAAACAACGAGCCAACAAAAAGGAATACGTTAAGTTACTTAAAAGTGGAAGGTAAAGTACTTTGAAGTGTTATTTTTCCCTTAATATTTTGTTATGTTTAATTTTTGTTTCTTTAAGTGCATATATAGTATTTATAAAAAAACATAAGATAAAAAATATTATTCCGTATTTATAAAATAAATTTAATTATTATGCACTAATTAAATCATGTCATGCAAGACTTTTCAAGAAAAAATGTTTTTATGACACAATGATTAATTTTGTATACAAAAGTGTTAGATTCTCACATTATTTAAAGATATAGTCTAAATAATCTTTATAATTTTAAGACAATTTTCACTCCTTAAATTAATTTTTAGAATTAAATTAAATTATTCAATTATCAGTAGAAGGAACAAAGGTTTTGATGGACCATCCACTCTAAAATTCAGGCCACTTTATTTTTCGTTCTCCTTTTCATCTCTTCCTTCCTTTTGATTGGTTGGATGCATATTTTTACAAATTGGTTTTGGCCTACATGAATTTAATTGGTATATATTGATAATTTAGCAATTTTGTAATTTTATAAATCAACATGTCTAACTTACGTAGTTATTCTTTTTCCAGAGTTTATAGCAAAATTCATGAGCTGGTACAAGAATTCGACTGAAAAAAGTGACAGGCGTGTGCCACTTACTGCTGGAACATGAACAACTACTTGTCTGCTTGGTGTAGAGCTCAATCACTTCAAGATTTGGTAAAATATATTAAAAAAATGGCGATGAATTTAAATCATTAAATAAATATGTTTCAAATATCAAGTTACTGTGTGTAAAGATCAAATAAAATAAAGATACTTGTTGCTTGAGACATTCCTGAACTAAGATGTACAAGCATGTACGTTATATATAGAAAAGTGATTGAATGAAATAAAATTAAAAAACGAAAGTCATGGTAAAGTCTATTATAGATCCCTTTATGAGTATGGTTGTAAGATAAAATCAATTTTGGTCATAGCATCCCCCTTTGGCATACAGCCATCTTGTACTAGCATGTTGAAATTCGCATGACCACATGGATGCATGCTTGGAACGTATCAAGGACTTCAATTAATAGTCGTACATTTAGTAGGTGTACAATAAAATAGGTGTTAATGTACTATCAACATAATATTATACGTGTAAAATATTTATAATTAGTGGGTAAGTGAGGAATAATTATTTTATTAGTAGTGGGCCAAATGTGCATTTAAACCAATGATGACTATACGTAATCTCCCCTTTGTTTTATATTTCTTTGGTTTTGTATTGGAATGTTATTTTTTGTATCAAGTGCTAATGTGTATGTTGAGAAAAATGTGAAGGATGCACATTTTAAAAAATGTTGGGGATAAATAAAGGATGGATGTCGTACTTTAGGGAATTAAAATGCTCTTTTCTCACAAATTAACCTTTAACTTGGAGGGATAGAATTTGGGAGCTTTGAATGTGTTAGTGGGTGGCCGTGTCATTCATCTTAAGTTTTTCCCCACAAAGGAAAAGAAACCGGCAATAGCAGGTGAAGTCAAAAAGGTATACTACTGAACTTTTGACCGCAAAGGTGCAGGATAAACAAACACTTCCCATCCTATGCGCGAAACGTTTTCTCGCCTCATCGAAACCCTAATCCCAATTTTCTCAACTTCCATCGCCGATTCGCAGTTGCTCGCTCTCCTTTCGAGAAGAATATTCTCGAACCCTTCCCGTCGTTTCAGTCACAACGCCAGTCGAACTCGTATACAGTCCTGGATATTGCTGCATCAGCAGTCAGCTTTCAACTGGTAAACTCAGTTTTCAGTTAAAACTTGCTCGAAATTTTAACTTTGACTGCACTTGAAGAAATTGCCATATGTTAATATGTTATGATGAGTTCAGCTCCGTGTTGCTCTTTTATGGATTAAGGAGTTTCGTCCCCCCCCCCCCCCTTTTCCCGAGTAAACTGGTTGCTAGTAAGTGGAACAAACTTAGAGGTAGTTGCGTTTGAACTTTTGAAATCAAACCTGACCTGTTACTCAGTTTTTAAATATTCTATTGAGAAGTGAGATTTTAAATTCTTCAATACATTGAAAGTTGTACAAAACTTCTTACCATTATTGGTTCCTTAACTAGGGCATTGGTTAGCAAAACCCTTTAATTTTTAAAGCATTTATTTGGTTGAGTTGAGCTTCCACTGCTTTAGACTGATTCAGCTGGCATCTGATGTTCTAGGTAGACCAACGCGTAAAGATTGGAAACTATAAGCTAAAATTGTGCTGTGATAGCATGTTTGGTGCATTTGCATGGTGCTGGTAGCACTGTACTAGTATCTTAGTAATAACCTCATGTAGGTCTATTATGTTTGGGGTTGTTGGATAAGACTGGATGGGGGAAACTTGATGCATGGGTGCAAATCCCTATTTGTTAGGTTAGGTGTTAGGTGTTAGGCACAGAATTCTGTAGGTGGAGAGTATCCTCTCTTTTCAGCATGGCTTTTAGGTGCTACCTCTCCTCTATGTCAATTGGAATGGAATCACAGCCTGGTTTGTTAGCCTTCTTGTGTGGATGGACCATCCCTTACAATTTGGTGGTGTTGACAGAGGAACATGAGTTGCGTTTGAGGCCTTATAGCCTGACACTTAGTGTTGGGCTCTCTTTTTAATTGAATCATCCTGACATTAGTTGTAATGATCCAATCATACTACCTAAAATGCGGTCCTTCTCCATTTTTATTGCTCAATTTATTTGTCCATTTATTGTGATGTTCCTTACCATTTTTGTCATAAATGAACTTTTCTTTGTGTTATTTGACATTTGATTATAGCAGTAGGTCATATTCAATCCAAAAACTAATTGTTTACATATATCTTAAGGGCATAAGGTAGCTCATGCACTACTAGTCAAACATTAGATAACTTAAACTGTTGTTGGTTTTAGTCCATTTATATGATGGACTAAAGACCAACTAAATTGTCTCTTCCTTTCCATCTTACTATGTCATTAATTGCATTTTGGTCATCGCATATTTGTATATTGTAAGTAAAAAGCATCAAAGCGAAAGTGTGAGCTCTGATAGATATATGCTTAATGGGGAATGAATGTTCTCATGCTTGTTATCCACATGACCTTGCCATGTGAAGAGAGATAGACACAAACACTTTAAATGAGGGGGACCTTATTAAAATTTGTGTACCCTAATTTAAGTACCTGGGCCTATCTTGCCAAGGCCTTTGGTGGTCACAGCCTTTTATTTTTATAACCTTGTATTTATAGTGTGTGGTGGTTGCTTGGAGAGTACTCCTTTATTAGTGATTGAGAAATATCATGGAGGTATTTATCCCTTTATTCCCTTTTAAGTGGGGATTTTATGAGTTATGGTTTTGCTTTATTTGTCTTGTGGAATATATGGTGGTTGTCTGGTGGGCCCGTTATAATTGCCTCTTTGATTGGGTTCTTTGGCTGTGGCAGGTTTGAATCCGGAATGCTAGTACAGATCAACTTGTTAGGAGAAATCCTTTATTAATTGGCTGAATTATGAGATTTTGATATTGTTTTGTTTTGTTTTTGCGTGCATGCAGTGGCAAGTGTGAGAAGGAGGACCCTTCATGCGTAATCTACAATTTACATGTATATTTTGGTTAATTGGTTGTATATTCTACCTGAAGTTCATACCTTAGCTTTTCCCTTTTTGGTGGCAGTGAAAACTTTCTGGCACATATTGTCATGCTCAATATACTTTCTAGAAATTAAATGATAACTATGAAAGCATTTGGTTACAGATTGGGAGCTATTTTATTACTTGTCAATCAGATTTACATGCATGGTTTTTCATTATTGATGCAGGTGTTATGGAGATATCATTGTTAAAGATGCTTGTTAATGGCATATCCCCGTTTTTGCATCTATCATTTTCTGGAAACATGAACTCAGAACCCGTCTCAAAGTATTACCAAAAGGCAGCAGAGATACTTATGTTGTTGAAGCCAATCATTGACACAGTTGTTAGTTCTGAGTTAGCTTTTGATGAAATGCTTAGTAAGATATTTGAAGAACTTGGTCATGCTGTTGACGACTTAAGGGAGCATATTGAGAACTGGCACCTATTGTCTAGCAAAGTTTACTTTGTAAGTCTCATAATATCTCAACTCTTAGATTGCAGATACAGAGGAGAGGGTGTATTTATCTTAGTTGTTAATTTAATGTAAAACGAGCCGAGCTTCTATTCTGGGGTGATTGTCCTTGTCATTGCCTTCATGTCCAGATTCAATCTTAGGATAAATATGTCTTAGCATTTTGTTTTGTGGTTGTAAAGGAAATCATGCTATTTACTGCTTTCTTTATAGAGGAACATGGTTATGATAGCATTCGTTTATTTTGTCTTCCTCTATCTCTCTGCTCTCCCTCAATACCTTTCTTTCATCTTCATTGTTCTTCTTTCTCACTGTTGCTTCATATTGTTTGCTGTGTGGTTAATCAATGTTTTGCTTTGTGTTTGCTGTGCATCTATCTATATTCTACTTTTTATTTATTTTTATAATTAGAAGTTTTACTTTAGGAGAATCCATGGTTCAAAATCCTGATAATTCGAAAGACATGATGGTATGGTTTGTTAAATGTATAAGATGTGGTGGTGGTGGATGTGATAACATGGTAGCTCGCATGATGCATTCAAATTGCTTTTATTACTTTTTAATAGGAATCTTTATATTATTTCGTCATCTTTCTTTTGTTTTGGTCATGATCTTACATCATCAATACCAACATATTGTTTGACAAAAAGGAAAATCTGTTCCATTTGAACAAGTGTACCTTTCTCATTGCAGTTACCATTTTGTAAAGCTTTACTGCAGTTTTTACAAACCTAGTTCACATCTATGTATACTATTCCACTTTATCATAATTGCCAGCCTTGTCTGATTTAATGTATTGTATTGTCTGATAGTACTAGTTACCTTTCACAGAGTAGGGTGAACTGTCTTATTATCAAAAGAAAATTTTCAGTATCGCGGTTTTGGTTACTTAAGAGTACTTTGGTTTCCTTTATCCCTTTGATCTGAGTGAGAAGCCAAATTCGTCATAGGTGATGGTTGATTTTAGCTTTGACATGTGAAATGCATGCAATTTATCATGCTGATACTTGGTGGGTATTTTTCTGAGAGCTAGTCCTGTATGAACTTTTATGGAGGGAACAAGTGTGCAAAGTCATTGGATTGCATGTGGAAAAGTTTTGATTTGATACCACACAGATCTAGAGGTAAATCTAATTGTACAGGAATGGTTTTGTTTTTATGTGTAAAATTTTGTTTGTATAGCATTACCCTTTCCCAGGAAACATATTGGTAGCCATACATCACTTCTTCCTAAATGGTTGCTGTTCCCCTTGTCTAAACCTCTGCAAGTTGGATTACGATAGAAGTGAACAGTGTTCCAGTTTCCTTGCTTTAGTTGGTTAGCCACCTGGTATGGAAGTAGAGTATGTAGTAGTTTTTTTGTTGTGCCTGCATCTTATGGATGTTCATGGTATGATTCTTGAAAGTTAAATCCTTGTGGAGTTCTGACTACTTCCTCTTTCATGATGACTAGGCTATGCAAGTTGAACCCTTGATATCTAGGATACGGACTTCAGGGCTTAATATTTTCTATCAGCTGAAGGCTTCTCAGCGATATCTCCCTGATAAATTGAGTTCTGAACGTGTAGAGGTAAAATATTCTATCAAACCAAATAGTTGCTTTTTCTCTTCTAATTGGATCTATCTGTTCATTGCGTGAAAGAAACTGAGGATATATAATATCAATATAAAAATTGCAGCACTGTGTTCAGAAGCTTAAGCATTTGGGACAAGAAGAAGCATCATTAGTTGTTAAGGAAGCTATTACGGAACAACTGGAAGGTGTAGGACCCAGTTTGGAGGTCCTGGCAAAAATTGCTGATAGCCTAGGCCTAAAGTCTAATAAGGAGGTTCTGATTGAGGCTGTGGCCCTTGAAAAGTTGAAAGAGAATGCTGAACAAACTGAAAATACTGCAGAAGCTGAAAACATTGATCAAATGATTGTTGTTGTTACACGTATGCATGAGCGTCTTATTATGCTTAAGCAAGCCCAGAGTTGCAGCCCAGTTCCCATACCTGCTGATTTTTGCTGTCCACTCTCTTTGGAGTTGATGACTGATCCAGTGATTGTGGCATCAGGGCAAACCTATGAGCGGGCTTTCATCAAGAACTGGATTGATCTTGGACTTACTGTTTGTCCAAAGACTCGTCAGATTCTATCTCACACCAACCTAATACCTAACTACACTGTAAAGGCACTGATTGCAAATTGGTGCGAGACAAACAATGTGAGGCTGGCTGATCCAGCGAAGTCTACAAATATAAATCAAGCATCTGTCCTTCAGGGGTATATGGAGTCTGGTACAACCAGGGATTCCTCACCTGTTTTTGCTCATTGCAGGAGCAGCCAGCCATCCTCACCTGAGTCGGCTCGTTCTCGTTCTTTTAGTTCACCAGGTAATAACTTAACTTCTGGTGGGATCCAGCGAGAGGGGACATCACCATTGCATCCCCGTTCAACTTCAGAAGGTTCCTTGAGTCGCTTGGTTAATGGGCAACATATGGATTTTGCCAGAATATCACCCACAGGTTTAGATGATGGGTCTGCTAGCTCAGATGAAAGCAGTGTGGATTCTGTTGGCCAACCATCAATGTCACCATCTAAAAGGGAATCTTCTGGTGCCTTTATCTCTGACCAAGCTCAAGCCCATGTTAGAACTGTTTCTGATTCCAGTGCACTTTCTAGTGCAAATTTTCCGCAAGAAACACCAGGCGATGATAATAGTGCACTTCAGCTGTCAACCAGTCCAGCCTACAGTAGAGATGCTTCAGGTGAATTAAAGCCAGGCCCAGATGCTGCCAGTGCTGCTTCCATACCATCTTCGCACAGAGAACCTGAGTTCCTGCCCCGATTGGTGGAGACAAGGTCTCGAAGTCAATCTTTATGGCGGCGGCCATCAGAGAGGCTTGTTCCTAGGATGATATCTTCTCCTGCTATTGAAACAAGAGCTGATCTTTCTGGTATTGAATCCCAGGTTCGGAATTTGGTCGATGGCTTAAAGAGCTCTGATCTTGATACTCAGAGAGAGGCAACAGCAGAAGTTCGCCTTCTTGCTAAGCACAATATGGACAATCGAATTGCAATTGCAAACTGTGGAGCCATTAGCCTATTAGTTGATTTACTTCGATCAACGGATGCAAGGATTCAGGAAAATGCTGTTACAGCACTTCTCAACTTATCAATCAATGATAACAACAAAAGTGCAATTGCAAATGCTGGTGCAATTGAACCTCTGATTCATGTGCTTGAGACTGGGAGCCCAGAAGCCAAGGAAAATTCTGCTGCCACTCTTTTCAGCTTATCAGTGATTGAGGAAAACAAGATCAGCATTGGGAGATCTGGAGCTATTAGACCACTGGTTGATCTATTAGGGAATGGAACCCCCAGGGGGAAGAAAGATGCTGCCACTGCTTTGTTTAATTTGTCAATATTTCATGAAAACAAGAATCGAATTGTGCAAGCTGGCGCGGTGAAGCACCTTGTGGAGTTAATGGACCCAGCTGCTGGAATGGTTGATAAGGCAGTGGCTGTCTTAGCAAATCTTGCCACAATTCCTGAAGGGAAAAACGCAATTGGTCAGGAAGGTGGGATTCCTGTTCTGGTTGAGGTTGTTGAGCTGGGCTCCGCCAGAGGAAAGGAGAATGCAGCAGCAGCTCTTCTGCATCTTTGCTCATATAGTAACAGATTTTTAAGCATGGTCCTTCAAGAAGGAGCTGTTCCACCATTAGTAGCTTTATCACAGTCAGGCACCCCAAGGGCCAAAGAGAAGGTATGGTTCTTTCTTTATAGTTTTGATTTTTTTGTTGCCTTTTATTCTATTTCTATTCTTACAAAACTGTGGTGATGAATTTTGTCCTATGTTTAGGCTCAGGCTCTCCTTAATCAATTTAGAAGTCAACGACATGGTAATGCTGGGAGGGGCTGATTTTGAATCCCAACCTCTTGTGCCATCTAAGGTTTGAATTAACTTTTATAGATCGTCTCTAATTTATACATTGCATGGTGCAAATAATGTGTGTAAAGGTGTTTTTTGGTATTATTTTCACTTGCTTGTAAATGGAAAATGTTATTTATGGGGGATTGATTATGTCCTCTTGCGAAAAACCTTTCGACGATGTGAAGAAAAGTTATACATGTAAGTCGAGCCTTTGTTTTAACAAAAAGTAGTCTGGCTTTTGTTGCTGTTTTAGGGCAAGATGGTTGTGGACAAATAATGTCATTTCGTTTAGTCAATGAGATAGGGATCTGAGTAGGATGTTCATGCTTGGATGATTTATAATAGCCAATTCAACCATCTCGAAGAAAGAATGGTATCAAATGTCCAAATTGAATTTTCACACAGTAGATGCGGTTCGGGCTGGCCTATTTATTGTTTTCCCTACTTGATAATTAAGTTACATTGTAGAATTCTAGTATTGCTTTGTTCATGTTCAACTATCTGTTGCGGTGAAACAGAATTTATCAAAGGATTAGTTTGCCTAATAATTTCTCCTCCCCCCGTAGTACTATGAACTTTCGGAACTGACAAAACAAAATCAGTTGCTTTATTTGGTTTGGTTTAATAAATTCATGGCTCTTTGCTATTTCATTCCGAATTATGTTTTAGCATAATTAAGTAATTCACGTCATATAATCTGACTAATTAGGCGTAAACGTAGGTCTTATAAACTAGATCAAATTTTTTGTGTAGTTGTGTTTGAGATTTGATTTAATTATGATGGCTCAATCTGAAATCAGTTTTTTTTAGATGAACATGAAAAGGGTGTCTCTGTAAATCAAATCAGTGACAATAGTAAAATCGAATTAAATAATTGGGCTTTTTTGTCTCGAAATAATTGGTTTCATGTGTAGTTATAGTCAACTTGGTAAATTAGCAACTCAGGGGAATACCAGTTTTTTATTCGGGAGAGTATAGCTTCACAAGAAAAGGAGAAAAGAAATAGCACGGGTAAATTTCTTAACTTTATTTTACATGATAAAAGGAAAGATAGGGAAAAGAAATGCTACCGTTCACTTATTGGATTAATATCCTCTTTTTTTTTAAAAAAAGAAAACGAACATGTGGGGGTAATATTCATCATTTTACCATTTAGAAGAGAATACTCGTAGTTTCAAGAAAATAAAAATCACATTTCGTCTGTAGTTACCGACCGAATTATCACGACACGACCATTTCCCTCACATGTAACGACTGGTAGGCCTTTTCTTTTGATTTTTGGTACTGAGTTTTAAGCCCCATCTTTCCTTTGGAAATTCATTTTTCGTGGTTGTACCCCACCTGGTAGACGAGGACCCTCCTCATTTTTTTCAATCCCTGAGTTAATGAGCAAATCACGCAGAATTATAATTGACCCTCATTTTTGGGTGCATTGGCAATAAAGACAGTTCTAATCGGCCATGTGATTATTGGACTTTTTTATTGTTATACTCCTGATATAAAAGCTTATTACGAAAATATCCGGGTTTGAAACATTTTCCAAAACTACCACGGTTTTGGGTGAGGTGGCATCTGCAGGCAGCGTGGTGGTCCACGTGAGATTCGCTATCACCGGGACACTTTTTGTCATGCGCGTAGGGGGCAAATCCACCGATTTGCACTTCGAAGTGCTCGAATGGCTTAGACTCATGCGCGCGAGCCCAACTCTCTTCTCAACCTTTTTTTACCAATACAACTACTAAAGGTATATAAGCACTTAAAATGTTTGTGATCTTACCATTGTGTGACTAAAACTTTTGAAATACATAACATTTTCCAACAAATGGCATAACACTTAAAAGGTTCTTGGATGCCATACAAAACTTTTGTCAAGTGCATGTACAAGTAACTTGGCAGGGCAAGTTTGCTACAGCCATTAGATGAGTTAGGAAGGTCGACAATGGAGGTCAGAAGTTTGCATTGATTTTCGGAATGCCCATATCAGGAATATAATACCACGGGTTACATTCCTAAGTTGTGCAATGCAGGTTCATTGTAAGTAATTGAAGCATTAGATTAAATGTTGTCTTTGGTGCCATATTGTAAATTATTTTCTTAGTTCAGATTAAGTAAAACTTCATTTGTCACCTACTGATTGATAAGGAACTGGCTATCTTGTTGCAGCTCTTGTGTCATTGCCAGAAAATGATTGAAGCAGCTTCATACCAGCTGAAGTTGGATTGTTAACTTTGTTTCCTGCCAGTTGAGGCAACAAATTTGTGAGCTCAAAAGATCAAACAAAAGCTTCTTTCCTACCCTATAAAATCTCTTTTGATCTGGGAACACTTCTGTAACTAATACTGAATTTACATTGAAGTAGCAAAAAGCTTTGCTAGATAGCATTAATGCTGATGGACCTCATGTGCCTTGGTTGGGAGATTATAACTCACAAATTGACTCTGGAATAAGGCTACCTATATACATTTGCTGTTACATATGCATTATCTTTGTCTTTAAACATTTTTTACCGCATAATTGTAGTTGTCCTATCAAAACTTAAACACATTCACACTAATTCTGACTCATTAGAAGTTAGGTGATTTCAAACTCAACTCACAAAGAACCTTTTAAGTGTTATGCCATTTGTTGAAAAATGTTATGTATTTCCAAAATTTTAGTCCCACATTGGTTAGATCACAAACATTTTAAGTGTTTATATACCTTTAGTAGTTGTTGTATTGGTAAAAAGGGTTGATAAAAGAGTTGGGCTAGCGCGCATGAGTCCAAACCATTCGGGCTCTTAGAAGTACAAATCGGTAGATTTCCCCCCTGCGCGCACGACAAAAAGCGTCCCGGTTTTTTTGCCAACTAATTTTTTGCAGCTTACTCGAGCAACCAAGTTTTTGGGCTTATATAACTACGCTGTGAAATTCTAATTGCTTTTCTTTGTTTTTATTTGCTGAAATTCGCCAATAAGGTCGCCCCGAAACCCGAGATATTTTTGTAATAAGCTTTTATATTAGAGGTATAAGAGTAAAAAATTCGGATTATTGTTGTGACATTTGAGTTGGGAGAGATGTACTTTCTTTTTCATGTGCAATTTTGTTCATTATGTACATGTAGGTAACATACGGGCGATCCATAACATACATACAAGAAGAATTATTTAGCCCGTAAAATTATCAAATGAACTTGTCAATGGAAATTCTGAAAATTTTAAATTTGAATATTAATAACGGTTATTTGGGATATTCCCTTTAATAGTAATAAATAAAGATATTCCCTTCAATCCCAGCCATATATGTTTGGCACGAAAATCAGATTATCTTGCCTTCTCTAAGAAAGCAAAAAAAGAATTTGCTTCTCTCCTCCCCGACAAACAATGTTACGGTAAAAGAAACATAAAAAAATTGAACTCATGTAAGGATAGGTTGACAGTAAATAGGGGATGGGGGAGTAATATTTTTCTTTTAACTCATGATGTATAATTGAAACGATTGAATATGTTAAATTTAGAGCAAGAGCAACCGTTGTTTGTATTGAAGATAAAAAGTTGATGAGCATTCATCTCAGCCATCCCTACGGAAGGGAGCGTAAGAGGATGCATGTGAAATGATGAAAGGTGGAACGAATGAAAGAAGCGAACGGCATGGGTATGTATGTATGTATGTGAGAGTGAAGTGATGAAAGGTGGAATGAATGAAAGAGGCGAATGGCATGGGTATGCATGTATGTATGTATGTATGTATGTATGTGAGAGACAAAGGGTTCCTTTGGCACTGGCTGGCTGGCTGGTAATGGTCTCGTCGTCTGGTGTTATGTGGTTAACAAACATTAGCAAACGAAGGACCACATAGAGAGAGAGAGAGAGAGAGAATGAGTGGTGGAGGAGAAGGAGAAGGGGAAAACCTTCAGTTCACACCCACGTGGGTAGTGGCTGCCGTTTGCACAGTGATTGTGGCCATTTCCCTGGCCGCCGAGCGTTTCATCCATTATGGCGGAAAGTATCTCAAATCGAAGGGCCAAAATCCCCTCTACGAGGCTCTCCAGAAAATCAAAGAAGGTAACCTACCTACAAACTCAACGCTGCTTTTCAATTCCGGTATGATTTTGAGATCTAGCCGTGGCTGACTCATGTGATGCGATGCGGGTGGGGGGCAGAGCTGATGCTGCTGGGTTTCATATCTCTGCTTCTGACGGTTTCACAAAACGGAATCACCAAAATCTGCGTCCCACCTTCCATCACGCGCCATATGCTCCCCTGCAGCCTCGACGAGAAGGTGGAGGAGGAAGAGCACTTACACGCTGATTCCCATTTCCAGGGTTTCTTCTCTTTCCCCAGGCGCCTTCTTGCCAAGGCCGCCCACACACAAACACAGCTTCCTCTCTCTCATAAAGGCTTCTGCGCTCGCAAGGTACTCTTCCTTCCTTCCTCACTCACTCATCCAACGCTTATCATCTCTTTTTGTGATTCCTGCTCAGTACTCACCACTTCTTCTTCTTCTTCTTCTTCTTCTTGCTACTCTTATTATATCCTTTAATTTCTTGGCATTTTTGATATTCTTTCGTTTAATTTAAGTCACTCTTGTCTATTATCATATTCAGAAAAATTAATTAATTAATCTGTCCCTTTCATGTCATGTTCTAGCTAGCTAGTTGCTTAAATTCCAGTTAATTAATTTTCAGAACAAGGTACCTTTATTATCGGTGGAAGCACTGCATCACCTCCACATCTTTATTTTTGTCCTGGCCATCGTCCATGTTGCCTTCTCCGTTCTCACCGTCGTTTTTGGAGGAGCAAGAGTATCTATCTATCTATCTATCTATCTATCTAATTTGCTTTTCTCACTGGCAAACACCAACTCTCTTAAACTAAACTCTTCTCCATGAGCAAGTGTTAATAATATCACTCTCATCTCATTACACAGATTCGTCAGTGGAAGCACTGGGAAGATTCCGTTGCAAAACAAAACTATGAAACAGACCAAGGTAAATAATTTTGATCAGTTTGTCTACTCCCTTTTGTGTTCCATTTCTTTTTTTAACGTGTCCACTTTTTGACAGTCTTAATATACTTTCCAAATCAAACCACTGAAAAGAATTTTACACGTTATGTTTCTCATTTAACTCCTCAAAAGCTAGCTAAACTTATTTCTTTCCTCGCCACTCGTTAAATCCACACTGATGCAGTTCTGAAACGAAGGGTGATACATGTTCAACAGCATGATTTTATCAGGGGCCGCTTTTTGGGTTTTGGCAAAGATTCTGCTGTAGTAGGTTGGTTGGTAAGTTACTCTCAAGTTTTTTATGGTCTGAACCTTAGAATAAACACGAGAATATTATTATTGAAATGCAGAATCCCCACTCCATCTTTTTATTTGAATTATACTATTTTCATATTTAGATCCTTTATTTACATTACAACCTTTATGTAGTGCACCAAATCACATGCTCTATTCCTTTGGTATTCCTGCTGGTTGTTTGTCTCTAGTCTTGTTTATTGTCAAGCCATAAATTCCCATCTCTAATAATAGAATTTCAGTGCACCTTATTCATATTTCAGCCTTATCAATTGTTTTCCAAATATTGATTAGTTCTAGATCTTGTTTTGAATTTTTTTTAACATTATTTTTTCCTTTATGTTTGTTTGTTTACCACTGTGTAGTTCTCTGCTTCATAACTTCACGTTCTGATTAACAACATAACTTCATGTTCTGATTAACAATGTCCTTAAAAATCTTATTGACCCTACAAAAATGAGTGATTTTACTGTGGACTGTAGACCACACAACATATTAGTAATTTTAGAAAATCAATGCTAAGTTTCTTTACTTTTTAGTTACTTTTCCTAATTTTATATGTTTCTTTCAGTTATCCTTTTTGAAGCAGTTTTATGGATCTGTGACAAAATCAGATTATGTGACACTACGACTTGGTTTCATTATGGTAAAGTTCTAGTGTGCCATGTTTATTGTCAAATAATCTCTCAGCTGGCTGTTAGCCAATGGCTTTCTTGCTTGAATCACAATATACACCTTTGATATGTTTCTTTGTTGTAGACCCACTGCAGGACAAATCCAAAGTTAAATTTTCACAAGTACATGATTCGGGCCCTAGAAGATGATTTCAAGAAAGTTGTTGGCATAAGGTAAGTGCATCTGTATAATAACTTTGCATCAATCATTTTCCTATGCATATCACATTATCCATCAATTAATTTCTGAAAAACTTTCTTGCTGTTTATCTTGTGTAAAGTTTCTGACCCTTTGTTATAACAATTATTTATTTTGGTTGCAGTTGGTATCTTTGGGTTTTTGTGGTCATCTTCTTGTTGCTTAATGTCAATGGTATGTTTTAATACTTAACAGCTATGCTGTATTATAATATATGTTGAATGCTATCACTTAATTGCCCCTATCATGGCTGATGCTTTTGTGCTCTGCAAAGACTGGCTTCAAAATGGCAAATGTTGTCAGTACTTGTGTACCACGACGTTCTACTGATCTCTTTATGTGTTTGTTGACAACGTTAATCTAAAGAAATTATCTGTAATGAAAAAAAGAAGAAGAGAATCTTAATAATTTTTAGATATGCTGATGAGTATCTAGCGTGATGGGCGTTAGTGATCATGATTATTAAACTTTTGCCTATGGGGAGTAATTGATGTAATTGCTTCTTCTGGTTTTGCTAGTTTTCAAAAACATTACTTTGAATCTCACAATTAAATTCTTCCAGGTTGGCATACATATTTCTGGATTGCTTTCATTCCTTTCATTGTAAGTATCTCGATAAAATTTTTGGCTTTCTTATTTTTTGTTGAACATTTCCATGATCATGTATCCATTTTACTCAGCTTGCAAACACATCATGTATAAAAGTTGAAATATTTTGATGAAGTTTCGTAATCAACTCAATCACGTATGTAGTTAAACAGCAAAACTAAACTGTTAAATCTATCAACCTGATGCCATACCTTGGTTTAATGCTGTTAGGAAATTGGTCTAAAGACAATAGTATAATATCTTATCTTTTCTACTTAGTCAAGTTAAGCAAGAGAAGTTACCATGTCAATCTTCCCCCATTCTTTATTGAAGTTCATGTTTACATCATTAGTTTGTAGAATTGACTAAGAATGACATCTGTTATTGATTATCTTGGTATTTCTTTTCTTTTCCTGTCCTCTTGTTTCCAATTTTTTACTTTATTTTTCGGTTATCAAAGTGTTTATGATTGTGTAGCCCTCTCTATCATTTGATTTCGTGTTAACTGTGTATGCGTTGGCATGTCTAAACATTTAACATGTACTTGCATGTTAATGTGTTGAAGGACCTTTTGTTTGGAATTTTGTTTTTGTTTCTCTTGTTTCCACACCTTGTATCTCCCTCTATATTAGTTTCATTGTTTCTGGTTTGCATTCCTTCAGCTTCTACTTGCTGTGGGAACTAAGCTGGAGCATGTAATAACACAACTAGCTTATGAAGTAGCTGAAAAGCATGCAGCCGTAGAAGGTGAACTAGTTGTTCAACCATCAGATGATCACTTTTGGTTTGGTCGGCCCCCTCTTGTCCTCTTCTTGATTCACTTTATCCTTTTCCAAAATGCTTTTGAGATAGCATTTTTTTTCTGGATATGGGTAAGTATAATTTAATTTGGGACTTCTCTGCCAACCTTTTACCTTTCCTCATTTGCATTTTCCTCCTTGTTTTAGGGAAGGCTTGGTGCAGGGTTGGGGGGCGTTTTTATGTTTTAGTAATGAATATAAACCTATCAGCTTGTGTCCTCAGGTTACATATGGATTTGACTCCTGTATAATGGGACAAGTTGGTTACATTGTTCCAAGGCTTATTATTGGGTAACAGAGCCTCTTCCTTGTACATTATGACCTCTTCCTTTGTGCATTGTGAACTCTGATCATTTTTTCTTTCTTCTTTTTCTCACCTATATGTATTGGGGTTACAGGGTATTTATTCAGGTACTATGTAGCTACAGTACCCTACCACTCTATGCAATTGTTACACAGGTGCGTTTGCATAGCTATTCAAAATTTTAAACTGACATGCAGGTTGATTTTCTGAATTTAAATTTAGCTTCTTTTTTTTCCCATGATTTTCACGCTGTAGATGGGAACTCACTTTAAGAAGGCAATATTTGAGGAGCATGTGCAAGAGGGCCTTGTTGGTTGGGCACAAAAGGCGAAGAAGAGGAAATCAAAAGTTAGCCAGCCTGATCAAGCAAGTTCTCATCAGGGTGCTAATGTAAACGCAGGAATTCAGCTTGAGTCAGTTTTCCAAAAGAGAGCATCCGCACCAGAAGACATTAGTACTTCTTCTGTCCCCAAAGCTGACGGGTCCAGTTGAGTTTGGTCTAGGTGAAGATAAGCACAAAAAGGGGGAGGG
>QANU01038264.1:497112-542227 GCA_003254905.1 Nissolia schottii | reverse complement strand
ATCTAAAATTAATTATTTTCATAAACACATTAATTAAGAGTTTATTGCAATGATGTGGAGAACTAAATAAAATTTAATAGATAATTTTAATAACTCGATCTCTTGTTAGTTAACAGAGATTGATTTTTAATACATAAGATCCTCTATACAAGGTGAACGTAGAGCATACTTTTGCATCTCTTTAATTTTAAGATGATTATAGAATTATAAATCTAAAATTAATTATTTTCATAAACACATTAATTAAGAGTTTACTGCAATGATGTGGAGAATTAAATAAAATTTAATAGATAATTTTAATAACTTGATCTCTTATTAGTTAACAGAGATTTTTTCCTAATACACAAGATCCTTTATACGAGGTGAGCATAGAGCATACTTTTTCATCTCTGTTAATTTTAAATTACTTATTATCATAAAAAATTAATAATTAACAATACCTGAATTGTCGTCAATTCCACCGTCTTCAGACATATCACTTTCATGCTCACTCTAACTGACATCTTCATTTTCGTTTGGAAACATCTCATTATCCGATAGTAATGTTGGTACAACGTTATCGTGGTAGACTAGATTTGAACTTGGACCACCTTCATTATCAACGTTAAAAACAACATCCTCAAAGTTGACAAACAATTCAATGCTATTGAGACTTGTCTTATAAGTCCCATATAAACAAAACATTTGTTGCACCTGGAGGTCGTTTAATATTGTTATAGGATGATATTTAACAAACTCATTAATAAAAGACACTGAAACCTTATATATCTGATTCTCTCCACTCTTCTATTAAAATGAGAAGAAATTTCATAATGTAAATTAGAGAACAACATAGACGACCAAATTATAACAAACTTTGCAGCATTATTACTAACAAACTCAACTCTTTCAACATCAAATTTTTTCACCGAACCATTATAAAAAATGAAAGTGGTAATGCCTTCTCTACTCATTTTTTTCTTTTTCTAAAATATACAAAACAAATATGGATAATATAGAAAAAATGGATAAGAGGAGAAAATAGCTGAAGAAGAGAAAATAAAGAGATATGTTAAGGTGTGTTTTGGTTAGGCAAATGAATGAGTATATATAGCTGAGGGTGGAAGAGTTGGCGCGAAGGGATTCAACTTTTTCGCACTGTTCACACCTGAAATTGACACTACCACCACCAATTTCAGGTTCTCTGCTATACACCGTTCACACCTAAAATCGGCACCACCACCTCCATTTTAGGTTTTTTTTTTTCCTTTTCAAAGCGTGAAATCGGTGACCCCACTTTCAATTTCAGGTACAAAATCCACACAATTGTAAATTATAAACCTAAACCATGTTTTCGTCTTGGCAAATTATCATTGCAGTATTAATACCTCGCCCTACGGCACCTAATTGTTGTGTTGTCCCTGTCTCACGATTTTCTGTTGTTGCGGGTTTATTTTTATTTCTTCTATTGTGCTCTCCAACTTTAGTTGGACTGAACTCCCTTCATTGATTTTTTTTTTTCAAAAAAGAAAATTACAAGAGATTTCAAATGGTGGTGGGTGCAGAAAAGATAGAAAAGATTTGAGAGTATAGGTGGTGACACTAGTGAAGAGAGATAAGGGAGAATGAAATTGAAAATGTATTTAGTTACACTTTTAAAATGTGTTTATCTATAATTTAAAAGTGTAAGTAAATAAAATTGGTCCACTCTAAATCACTTAGTGCATCATTTTTCTTAATATAAGATACAACTTAAAAGCCTCCTTGTGTTAATAATGTATATTCCCTTAAAAAAATCTACAAATCTGACCAAATTTAAAATTATTTTTATTTCACATATTTAAAATAAGTTATTTGCATACTGATCCAATTTCTGTTTGTTGCTTACAAATTTATTTATATTTTTTTACTAAAATAGTAAGATTTTTTTTATCTATCTTATATCTCCAACTCGAACTCGAGTTTTTTTTTTTTTTGGGGCAACCGTGCGGTCAACCATACTTACAAATTTATTTGAAGATCTCAGTTCATAAAATATTTAATTCAAAAATTAATCATCGATGATAATCACTGTTTTCTTTTCTGTTTTGAGTCTGAAATGGGAGGAGAGACTATGTAGGGTGGGTAAAACGGGGATCCATGAGATAAGATGGAATTCGGGTCGGGTCGGGTCGGGTCGGGTCAGATTGATAGAAGAAGGGTTAGGGGAGGGGAGGGGAGGGGAGGGAGGTCTATCCATTTGGGAAGCAAAGGATAAGAGGTTGTGTGTTCCATTTCTCTGCTCTCCCTCGCGATGCTCCGCTTCTGTTAGTGATTAGTGAGTGAGTTCAATCCAATCCAATCCAATCAAATCAAATCAAATCAAACTCATCATGTCAATTTCCTCATCCATCTTCTCTCCTCGCACTTATTCTCTCCTCACCTCAACTCCTCCTCCGCCTTGTTGTTTTTTAAGGGTTTCTCCTTCATGCAAGAACCCTAACCCCCCATTTGCGAAATTGGCGGCGGGAAGGAGGAGAGGGGCGGCGGCGGTTATGATGAGCATGGAGGCGGGAGTTGGAGTAATGGGAACCAAGCTTGGAATGATGAGCTACTTCGAGGCCGATGGTGAGGTTGTTCCTGTGACCGTCGTTGGTTTCAAAGAAGGAAACATTGTGACTCAGGTGAAGACCGACGCCACCGACGGTTACAACGCCGTCCAGGTTGGTTACCAGAGGGTTAGGGACAGGAAGTTGACTAAACCCGAGATTGGTCATCTTGAGAAGGCCGGTGCCATCCCCATGCGCCACCTTCAGGAGTTCCGCCTTCAGTCTGTTGATTCCTTCCAACCTAACCAGCGCCTCGTCCTCGATGAACTCTTCAACGAGGGTGATCTCGTTGATGTCTCCGGCACGACCATCGGCAAGGGTTTCCAAGGTCGGTCCTCTTTCTCTTTCACCCCACTTGTTTCATTGTATATTTGACCAATATAATTTGCTGATATGTTACCCTTTGTCCACAATTAACGCTGAAAAATCAACAACCATAGCTTCCAAATATACTGCTTTATTGTATTTGGAAAACTTAGTGCAAAAGAAATTAAAGCATTAGTTGGAGTCTGTCACTATCCTAGATTGTTGTGTTGTATATCTATCAACATTGAGCGTAGAAGAATCAAGAATGGAAAATGAGACATGAAAGTGCTAGTGTGCCGTGCTACTGTGACCAAATTGTCTGTATAGGAATTTGGCCATATGGCATTAGCAGCATCCAAATGGAAATTCAGTTGCTAGCTCAATTTCTCATCAAGCAGTTTATTCATTTGAAAACTTTCAGCATCCAGTGTTCATTGAGTGCTGTAGGACACGAGATTTTATCATTGATTCTTCCACCTTTTCCATGACCATTCACATCTCTTTTCTTTCAATATAATCTATGACAATTGGGTGGGTATTGTTCGAGTTTGATAAAGGAAACTTGTTACAAATACAAAAATGTCGTATTGTTTTCATTTCATTTCCCATTTTTTAAAGTTTTGTAAAGGAAGCAGTGTGGGGGTGGGGGGCCCAGGAATTAAAACAAGAACAACTTAACTTTTTGGTAATTTAAGTGAACTAAAACAAAAAATTAAATACAAAAAAACGAACCAAGCAGACTGAGAGTGTAGAATTTGATATTCTTTAGATTAAACTCTATTCAGTAATCAGTTTAGCTTCCTGCTCATAAGATTTGAAGGTTTAACGCAATGCAACTAATCTGTGAGGTTGGCATGATAGTAAGCATTCAACACTCAACAATAGGCGGACACTGATTAATTACCTTTAAACATAAATTTTGACACAGGTGGGATCAAGCGTCACAACTTCAAAAGGGGTCAAATGACCCACGGTTCTAAGAGTCATAGACAACTGGGATCAATTGGCGCTGGAACAACACCTGGGCGTGTGTACCCGGGAAAGAAGATGCCTGGTAGGATGGGAGGAACCAAGAGGAAGATAAGAAAGCTTAAGATAGTCAAAATCGATAAAGATCTTAATGTCGTAATGATCAAAGGAGCTGTCCCTGGTAAGCCTGGGAATCTTCTGCGGATAACTCCAGCCAAGATTGTCGGCAAGAACATTCCAAAGAATTAGGCATCTTTTACTTTCTTAGGGTCATCTTCCTACTTCGTTTTGGCTTTGATTAGTTTGTTCTGTAACTTCTGTGAGCCCTTCGGCATGAAGTTGAAGTTTTACTTCTACTCGCCCTTTACAACCCATTGCATTCATCGACCTTTACAGCACCATACGATTATAAATTAATTATCTAAATTTATATTCTTGCAAATAGCGCGTTTAGAACGAGCAAACACGTGTGGTTGATTTATTTCCGCTAAAATTTGGTGGGTTAGGTTTTTTTATAAGTGAACCATCAAATTAGCAAGTTGAGAACAGA
This sequence comes from Nissolia schottii, assembly GCA_003254905.1. NCBI lineage: Eukaryota > Viridiplantae > Streptophyta > Magnoliopsida > Fabales > Fabaceae > Nissolia > Nissolia schottii. Next base: position 537,835 of record QANU01038264.1, on the reverse strand, counting down.
CTTAAAATTTATCTAATATTTGGAAACCTCCTTTGAGATTCTTAAACTTGTAAAAGATTGATCAACTTAATTTTTGAAAAAGATTAATTTGATTGACTTTTTGTCTGTTTCAAGGATCTTTAAAGTGATTTAAAAATTTTAGGAACGAAGTCGGTTGGCTAACATTGAGGATTGATTCGTAGGAGAAGGCGATCCTTTCTTTTGGAAATGGGATTGTGAAGGATACAACCTTTGATTTCTTAGTTATAGTGATTTTGATACTATCTTAAAAATTATCTCTTTTAAAAATGTAAATTGATGAGAGAATATAATTTTAGTAATTTATATTATATCTCTTTACAATATCGACTTGCAATCCAATGGAGTCAATTGGTTTGTTTGCTTAGGGTTAAGTGGAACATGCGATAAATTAGTTAGGATATATGCATATTTTTTTGTGCGAAAGAAAATAGAAGGTAAACTTGACTTGATTTGTTAAAAGTTGTTTCTTTAGACGTAGATAGATTTGTCTTTTTAACTATATTTTTTTAGGAATTGAATTGAAGTCTTTCTTCTCTCGAGGTTATAGTGGACATAATTGTTTGTTTCACTTATTTTATTTTTGAATTAAAAGTAAAATTATGGTTTACTTAGTTCATGGCCCTGACAAATTAGATTATGTTTTGATAGACTTTTTACATGCTTATTTTAGAACAGAAATGCTTCATGTACAACACAGAAGCATACACCAGTACATACACCACTCGTTTATACGACACAGAGAGAAACCCAGAAAGAGAGAGAAGAAAAGAATCGAGGAGAGAAGAACCAGAGAGTTGTGAAGAGAGAAGTGGATAAGGAAAGAGGGAAGAGAATCGGCTTCGTTGAGGCTCCTATGCGCGAAATCGGTTGTGGCATCGGGTTTCGTCTTCGGATTNTGGATGGTGGTTGATTTCATCCTCCTCATGATCATCGGAGGATACGTGGAGGGCGACGCGGAGAGGTGGAGAACGCAAAGACGCGGGTGAGGGGGGGTGGTGGGGTGAGGGAGGTTTTTTTTTTTTTAAAAAAAAATGGGTTGGGTCAGAATTGGGTTCGGGCATGGGTCTGGGTTGAGTTTTGGGTTATGCCATGTGGCATCCCCACATGGCGTGCCGCATCAGCGCCGCGTCAGCACCATATCAGCCCAGTCAACCCTCACCCCACCTCAGGGACTAAAACCTAATTTTATAAATTTTCAGGGACTAAAACTTTTATGCAGGGACTAAAATCAAACTTTCTAATTTTATAAGGACTAAAAACATAATTAACCCTATTTTTTATTATTAAAAGCTTGATCAAACTTTTTTGTTTTGATAAAACTAATTTTGTATAATAATAGATGCGAAATACGAGAGAGAGAGAGAGAGAGAGAGAGGGGAATGGGAGGAGGAGGAGAAGAGAGGAAGGGTAAAAGAAACGGCGGCGGAGGGCGTTTGTGCTGCTTATGCAAGGAGCGGCGGCCTGCCCTCAAAAGACCGAAAACACAGCAACAGATATGCAGAGAGTGCTTCTTCCGCGTGTTCGAGGACGAGATCCACCACGTCATCGTCTCCAATCGCTTGTTCGCGCGTCGTGAGCGCGTGGCCATCGGTGCTTCTGGCGGCAAAGACTCCACAGTCCTCGCTTACGTGTTGTCGAAGCTCAACCAAACCCACGACTATGGCCTCCATCTCTTCCTCTTGTCCGTCGATGAGGGCATCTCCGGCTACCGTGACGACTCCCTTCTCACCGTTGAAAGAAACAAAGTTCAGTACGGTCTTCCTTTGAAGGTCATCTCTTACAAGGACTTGTACGGTTGGACCATGGATGAGATCGTCTCCATCATTGGTCTCAAGAACAATTGCACCTTCTGCGGTGTCTTCCGTCGCCAGGTACCTGCCTGCCTTTCTTTCCTACTCATTTATTTCCAATTATTCCTCTTTTAGGGTTTAGGGTTGGTTAATTGATGCACCTTCCTGCCTGCCTAGGCCCTTGACCGAGGTGCTGCCTTGTTGAAAGTAGATAAACTCGTTACTGGTCATAATGCTGATGATATTGCTGAGACAATTCTCTTGAACATACTAAGAGGAGATATTGCTAGGTTTGCTTTTTTTTTTTTTTTTTTTTTGCTTTTCTGCTTTTCATTTGGACGATTTTGATTTTACTTCCAAGCTGATTTTCTTCTTTCTTGGTTTGGTGATAAGATTGAGTAGGTGCACTTCAATAACAACCGGTGAAGATGGGCCGATCCCCAGATGCAAACCTTTTAAGTATACATACGAGAAGGAGATTGTGATATATCCTTTACTAGTTGATAAAATTTATCGGTGAAATCATTTTGCTTCTTTTTTTTTTTTTCCCTCTTTTCTTTTTGTTTTGTTGTCGTTGGATCTTATTAGCTGCTGCAAATCCTTGACAACTTTGGTTACGTATGCCTATTTCAAGAAGCTGGACTACTTCTCCACTGAATGTAATGTTTATATTTCTATAGTACACTTAACGTAGTTTTCATTTGCCTATTATACCGTCAAATATAAACATTCTCTTGATAACTGCAGGCATTTATTCTCCAAATGCATACCGTGGTTTTGCTCGAGAGTTCATCAAGGATTTGGAAAGAATCAGGTGGGTACCCTGCCAGGTAGCTAGCTTTATAATTATTCATGGTATGTCTTGTATTCTTGTATTGTAATATTGATGCCCTTGTTGTGAAATGCAGACCCAGGGCAATTCTTGACATCATCAAGTCGGGTGAGAATTTCAGGATTTCTGCAACTACAAAAATGCCAGAGCAGGGAACATGTGAACGATGTGGTTATATTTCTAGTCAGGTATTGCCTTCAGCATCTCCATTGGATGAATATGAAACATGGGGCATGAATTCCTCACGTAAACTTGGTTTTATATATGATGTGGTGCATTTCAATCAAATTTAACGGTTTCTTTTGCGATGGATTTATGTTCTTACTAAGTACCATGTAAGCCCTTACTAAGGCTTGTGGGGTGTATACCTTAACCTTGGAATGGAGCACCCTCCTCTCCCCTAAACTTGCTTTCACCAAATAGGATATACCTGTTTCCTTTTATATTGGTAAATTATGTTTTCACTTTCATTTATAGACTCCTATCAACAGGATGGTGCATGATTTACCTAAAAGATTTGGGTTTGTTGGTCTTTTTTTTCATACCCTATTTTCAGTTTAATTAAAAAAGTCATCACATTATTTCAATTTGTTTCTTGTTTTCAAGATTTTGTGAGGGAAATAGTGATAACAAGAAAATCCTTTTTCTTGCTTTTATTTCTTGTTTTCACTATTCCTTCACAAAATATTATATCGACTCTTGTTTTTACTATTTTTTTCACAATTCTTAAAACAAATAATAAAAACAGAAACCAAACTTACTGGTTGTTCTAGTGGGGGCATGCTTAGTGCTTCTGAAGGTCTTGTTTAATCTTCCTTTCCCATCGTTTTTCTTGTTCAATCTTAGGAATAACAACTGAGATACAATACCCCGGTTTCATGTACAGAAATGGTGTAAAGCTTGTGTTCTGCTTGATGGATTGAATCGAGGTTTGCCTAAGCTGGGAATTGGACGAAATCGTGGCATCACCAATGGTTGTAAGGACAGAAATGAAAGTTATGGAGGAAAGACCTTTGAGAGCAAACAATGTGGAACCTTAGACTTCTAATTTGTCAGTTATGGTCGATGTACTAATAATTTAATCCAATGTAGTTACACTTTATTATCTATCAGTGAATTGCTTATTGGATAAGTATATATAAAGAGTTAAAACTACAAGTTTGACCTTGCTTATCAAGACTTCAAACAAGACAAGCAGTGGGATCTAATAGAAGAAATGTGAAGTTCCATGTTCCTGAAATTAAGTTTTGCATGATAGTGGGAAGAAAAAAAAAGTCTAGAATGTTGGCAGCATTTGCAAACTATACTACTTGTTCTTTTAATTATACGCCTCTAGCTTAATATTTGTGCAGTTGTATTCATAAATCCTTTACAGAGGCACATGACATTTTGATTTGGGTATAGGGTAGAATGTTAAGTTCTATGCGTCATATTTACATATGCAGCTTGAGCTTGATATGGCAATGTTGGTCGTGTCATTTTCTAGCGCTGGCGATTTTTGAGGAATATATGTATGAATAAGAGAACCCTATATTCCATTTTCATACATAGCAAATACAAAGACTGGCTCTTTCTTTAACTGGAGAGAAAATGAGAAGTAAAATAGTTATTTGGGGGAATATATGAGTAACAGAGGCTACAGAGCCCTGTAAATAGGAGATGCTAAGACTTAATATTTGTTTAAGTTGAGAGAAAATGAGAGAAGGAAAATAAGACGGAAGAAAGAGAAGATGGAGAGTGAAAAATAAGTATTTGGGATTTTGGGGAGGTCCAGTCTGTTTTTGTTTAGTATTTCCTATTTTTCAGATTTTGAGAAGTAAATAATGAGAATTGTAAAAATAATAAAATATTATTTCATGTTTTTATTTTAAGTTCTTATATTGAATCTCTTCACATGCCCCAAATTTTCCCTTTTCGCAACCTCTGCAACAGTTATTTTAAACTGGGTCCACAATATCCACCTAGAAATCACCGTTCAGGTAACCGTTTCCTGTTGAGGTGTTAGCATGTTATCTGCATCCACCCCATTCACTAAGCTTTAGATCATAATCCTTTTCCTCTTTCTTTTCAACAATTTGGTTTGAGGCATTTGCAAACCCATTTTAGTTAGATTGTTGGGCTCCCCCAAGAGTGGTGGCATCTCTATTAGTTAGTCCTTCGTCAGCAAGACAACAGTTTGAGGATGTGTAGGAGGTTTGGAAGGAGGAATATCATTGAGAGGTGCATGCTGTGGTGGATGGTCGTCAGTTGTAGCCGTTAGAAAACGACTAAGGCTGTAAGAAGTGGTGGAATGCCAGAGCCTCTTCTTGGGCAGTGTGTGATGAGCGACTTGTTTGCGTTTGTAAGAAAAATGAAATGGTGGCTTAGCAAAGAAATGTGGAGTGTCAAGTATTTTAGGTAGGGTTATTTGTTATTTCAATTAGTCAGTCATGAATAGAATAGAAAGTAAGAGGTGTTTTATTTGAGTGATTTAGTGTGTCAGTGTATTATATCATCAAAAGCTCACCAAACCCAGCAAAAGAAGAACAAACGAACCACGAAAAACAACAACAATAATAAAAACGATAATAACAAGAAAAGAAGAGACCAGTTGAGGACTGGACTAACCATATGATGAAGTATTGGAGTTGACCTTGTGTTTGAATTTCCAGCATCATTTGATTAGCAAGCAAAAATAACCACCAGATAGATTAGATACATATAAGCATAACAGAATGAATGGGAAAATGAAGAGAAATGAAAAATAGAAGTAATGAACCTTGTGCATCCTCTAATGGTGAATGACCTGAATTTCATAGAAGCCTTGACAAGATTGAGATTCACGAGGGTTACCTAGTCATCTGGTTCTATGCCATCGGCTGATGACGAACCCCAACTACAACTGCAACCCCATTCCTGTGTATCGCATCGCTCTTCCTCTTCCTCTTCTCTCCCTCCTTCATTGTTGCCGAGTGATGATTGATTCCCCCCTTCTCTCACACTGACACAGTCACGGTCTCAACGGTTCTGCTGAGTGGCGTGCTGTTATGGTGGTGATGATGATGGCTGGTTGGGCTTGAGACACGGTGGTGAGGCCTGTGATGGCTATTGTGAATATTTGATACTAGGAGCGTTCTTCCATCCGCCACCAACATCATAACAACACCACCAGCACAAAGAACAAACATAAACAGACCCAAAAGCCTCTAAACCCCAAACGATGAACCCACCAACTCAAGTTCACACAGAAACAAATTACACTACAACCACCACCACTCATCACAGCAAAATCGTGCCACTGGCCGTCCTCTGACAGCACCGCCAACCGCCGTGGAGCCAGAAGAAAATTAGATCCGCTGAGATCCCCCACCGCGCAGCACCCTCTTCGCCACTGCTCCCCGCATCTCGACCATGGAATCAACGGAAAACCAGATCTGGAACGTAGATCAATAGGCGCCAACATGAAGGAAGAAGCCCAGTTTTCACACCAACCAGGAACACTACCACTGCCCCGCCCCCGCCCCCGCCCCTCCTCCGCTGCACCGGCGACTTCTCTCTCTTAATTACATATTTGAGCAACAAAGATTTGGTGTTTGTTTCATTTTTGTTGATGGATGGTTTTGAAGGCGGTTAGGGGCTTGGTGTTGTCGGGAAATTTTCTATGTTCATTTGATCTTGCGATTTTTTTTTCTTTCTTTTCTTGTTTTGATTGTGGTTTACATGGGCACTATCCATGACCAAATTGTCCTGTTGGTGCAAAGCGATTCTTTTAAACATCAAGTGATTTTCTCTTGTTCATGTAATTCATTTTCCTTCTTCTCGTACATGCATGTGTTGGTTCTCTTTTGATTCTATACATTTTGCGATTTCCAGTTCATGGGAAGAGGGCGGTGGTGGTGATGGTGGGGCAACGCCAACAGCAGTGCCGAGAAGAGGGAGGTGCTGGTGAGCGAAGATAAGAAGAGTGATAGGGATAAAAAATTAAAAAATAATAGAGGATAAATTAGTAAGTTAATTATAAATATGATTAAAATAAATATAAATTATTATATAATTGATTTTAAATTTGATCTTAACCTTCCAATACTTCTTTCTTTGAGGGATGAGATTTAGGGACTAAATTGGTCCCTAACTCAACTCTCCTCATGTACTTTTTCTTTGATACTATGGCTGTGTGTTTGGAGACCAAAGAGGGAGAGCAAGGCTATTATGGGTTGGACAATTATACATGAATAATGTATAAAATATAATAAAAAGACAAAATTATTATATAGTATAACAAGTATATGAAGCTCGTGCGTAATTAAAAACCGTTATATTTTATACGTTATCTATACTTCATTATCCACTTTTATTGTTCATGTAGCATAGTCAATTTTCCAATTAGTTTTGAACCATATGGTCTTGGAGACATTTTCTATATTTTTACTAGCTTATTGGGTTTTATATCTATATAATCATAAAGCTGCAAAAGTCAATAATAATTATAATTAGGGTTAAATAAGTTTTTAGTCCCTGTAATATCAAAAAGTTTGTGTTTGGTCTCTCAAAAATTTTTCGTTAGGATTTAGTCCCTATAAAAAAATTTGTTCGTTTTTAGTCCCTGGTATAACGCACCCCTTTTTCCCCGCTATTCTAAGCGCTGTCTCAGGGTGCTATTTCCCTGGCATTTGGCCTTTCGGCCATGTGTTGCCACCACCTCGTTCATTTCTTATTCATCATTTCATGATTAAATGATATGAAGATCCTTAGAGAAACAAATTCTCTAAGTCCCATGGAACTAAATCAAGAACTCTTCCTTTTGTCAACCGCAAGCCAAACTCTCAGATGGAGATCTTGTATTTCCTTCATTGACGCGTTCTTAACTCCATCGATGCATCCACCATCCATCCCTCACTCTCTTATCCTTCTCGGTACTATTGTCACTTCCTTTCTTTTAAAAGAAAATACTCAAGATAGCTCTTATTTTCCTTGACTAATCGCCTAACGAACCTGCTCTTGTGACATGTGTTTGTCACTTCTTCACTACACAGTGGAAAAACCCCACTTCTTTCAAAAGCAAGAGATTTAAAAAGAAAACCCAATACACACCCTAATACTCAAATTAAATAAAATCTTAGGCCACTGGTTTCCTTCTTATCATGTGATGCACACGCATTTGAAAGCCTATTCGGTTTTCCCTATTATTGAAGTGGAAGCTGCTGAACCGAGATAGACTTAGGGAATTTCCTTCAACACCTCTCACGTTATCCAAATTATACATTGAGAGGTTTATTCAAACTTATATGGGGTCAACCGGATGTTTAGAAAAGGCAGAAAACATTTTCGGAGTCGTTAGTTGCTCGATAAGCCCTGGTGAGCCCTGTCGGCCAACCGATGGCCTCGGTAACCTCATTTTCGTGCTTGTATCACCAAGATACGTCTTGTAGTAGATTCATATGTCATTATAAGGTCCTAAAACACCCTTATTTCACCTTAGAATCACGTCACAAAAATTTGTGTTCTTTTCTCACGCGAGTAACCGTTGTAATTTTACGCACGGTCTTTAGAGCCCTTGAATCATTCCCTTTTTCATATGAGGACTTCTTAAGATCAAATATGAGTTTTTAATCCCTTTTTGAAGTAAAATAAATAATTTTACTCACTTTGAATTTATTTTAATTTTTCAAGATCAAAACGTCTCTTTTTGGGTCCTGAAACTACCCGTATCGTGCCCGAATCTCCCGTGCGGCAACACGTCGCCGCCACACTTTGCCACCACATGCCACCTGCCCTCCCCACGTGGCAGCTACAACTTCCTCAACAATCCATGTGGCCAAACACGGCCATGCACTCACATATGCTGAAATTGAAGATTTATGTTATAATGAAACCAAAATCAAACAAAGGAAACCACTCTTGCTCATTACTCCTCCATTCTTCTCCAAAATGCTCTTGTGTTCCTCCTTTTATTAGCAGTTCTCCAGCTTCCTCCATGGAAGAACAAAGCTTTCCCTTCCACCTCCAAGAAGCCACGACATCACCATGAGTTCACTGCAATACCATGATCATCATCATCATTATCAAGCTCTATCATCTCCAATTCCATCATCATCCCTTCATCACTAGCTCGTCCTCATCATCCTCATCATAATCATCCTTCCATCACCATGATTTTTATAATCAAGGCAACACAAATCGTTGTTGGTCTTGGCAACCAATACTTAAGAGGGGGTGAATTGGGTATTTGAGAAATTATTCCAATTTTGACAAATATTGCATTTTCATGCAATCAAAGTTATTATGTAGCGGAATATATGAATTAAGGATAAACTTGCTCTATTATGTATGTTGATTGAACAATAAGATCAATAGAACAACTTATAAACAATTATCAACAATTGTATAATATTGTAATTCTCAAATATGTAATATATAAGTTTTGCAATAAATAAAGAGATAGAGTTAGAGAGATTGTAAACAGAGATTTATCCTGGTTCGACCACCCTTGTGATCTACGTCCAATCCCCAAACGCCTTGCTCAAGATTTTTTGCTATCATCAAGCTTCTAATTTAGGCGCTTGACAAACCTTTACATCCAAGAGCACTCCTCACACCTAGGATCCCCCACCTTTGTGCTTGAGCCTCAAGAACCACCTTAGGGATACCACCCTAATCAATCTAGAGGGATGCCTTACCCTCTTTAAAGAGTATGAAATTCATGAATTGGAAACTCTCTCAAAGATTGAATAATACAAATTGAAGCTCTATAGGAATATTGACAATATCCCTCTTTTGCTCTTAAGATGATGGAAAATATTAATCCATTGATAGTATGAAGTACGAGGATCATAGGAATCAAAAAGGCTTGGCTAGAAATGTGACTTTAATGAGTATTTATAGAGTTTGTAAGTGTACTAGTCGTTACTACCGTTACCCATTAATTCTCCAATATTTTTCTGTTGAAAATTAGTCGTTTCTATCTTCTGTGACAAATTCATTCGAATGACTCCCCTAGTCATTCGAATGACTCAAGCAAATGTAGCCGTTATGACTTTTTTGTCAGGTCATTCGAATGACACACCTTGGTCATTCGAATGACTCAAATTTGCTTGAGCCAAATTCATCATTTTTTCCTATTCTTTTGATTCCTGTTGTCAATCTTAACCATTTTTAGTTCCTAGAATCCAAATATCATTTAAGAGCATCATTCTAAGAGTTTAGAGAGAGATATATATATCAATTTTTCTTTGACAAGAATACCTTAAGTCCTAAGAAATTATATCTTTTTGACCGCTTGCTTGGACTTGGTATTCTTCATGAATCCTATCTTTGGGATAACCATGTTCTTTATGGGATAAACATTTTATGCTCCACTTTTTGACTTTGGGCATCATGTGAATATGTTCCTTCTTGTTCTTGATGCCTTGGACTTTCCTACATATAAGATTATTCACTTGAAAGTATAGTTAGTCGAGTGTGTTCTAATATCTTAATATGCATCTATAGATCAATCAATGCATCATGCATATACAATTAGGCATGGATCAAATCATTATATTAATAAAATAATATTCTTTTCCTAACATGCATGCATTCTAATACTTTAGCACTTGATATTCATGCATATACACATATCGAAAGTCAATCCTTCAGTGCACATATAATTCATTATTGGATGTGTTCTCAAAAAAGAATGCTTTTCATATATCATTGTATGATGTGTAAGCTATATGATACCATCAAGTTCAATCATACAAGATCAAATGTATTCTATTTAGCATATAACATCCTTTTGCATTCTAATTATCATTATGTGTTTGTTATGTTCTATTTGTCATCATCAAGATATATTGAATTAAATAGAACAACTAGGGAAACCTAATTCTACAAACATAAGCACAAACAATAAGCATGAACGATTAGAGCATGTTGTATTTGTCATCATCAAAACATATTGTATTAAACAATTGGAACAGCTGGGGAAACCTAGTTTCACAAACGCATGTGTCGTCATTCAAGGCCACCGTAGAGGCCAAAACCACTATGCATGCATCATGGGCTTCACGGAGATGGACAACTCCATCCTCCACGTTTTCATCATCAATTTCTGGATTGTTGATCTACATACTCTCAAGGAAAAATGGGTCTTAGCGGAAAGGGAAGAGCAAGAGAGTTCGTGAGCTTAACGTGGGTTTCTTGGCCCCTCAGATGATGGGGTTTCGCCTTCAAGCGGAAGGCTAAGTTTTCTAATATTTTTCTCTAATTTTTGTTGTTCAAAAATCTAAATTATTTGCATGTTGAAAGGCGGTGTTTGAATTCTTTGATTTGATCTTGGTTGAGAAAAATTAATTGAGGAAAATTCATGCAAGAATTCTAGCTAGGATTGTTAGAGAAATTATGAGAACTGATTCTGTTTTAGGTCTGAATCTTAAGATTGGGTTTTCAAATTGAAAAAATAACCTCATTTTTTAAATTTACACGAAAAATTGAGTGGGGGTGTTAAGTTTCGAATTTTTTGGAGCCCCCGACGAATTTTTTGGGTAAATTAAGTAAAACGACTTTTTCGGGCAAAAAAGGACAAAACGGAAATTTAAATAATAAGGGCTGAAAATCTGGGTTTGTTTTTATGAAAATTGAGTTTAGACTTATCAAAAACCTTGGGGTGAAGTCTTGGGCCCTTTGGGTTCTTGATAACTAAAATTCTAAAGAAAATCAGGAATTTTGGGGTAAAAACGGCATTTTGGTAACAAGGGTAAAACTAGAATTTCAAAAATTAGGAGATTTAAGATAATGATATGACAACCAATCCAAGAAGAACGAAGGCAAGTTAAAAGCATTCCAAACTAGAAGTTTCTTGGTAGTAGAGAGAGACGGCTGAGCAAAACTTACAAACCTTCCTTGTGCATGTTTTGATTAGGTGTTTGTTCTGATGAAAAACTAAATTGTGTCATTGTGTTTTCAGGGATATATATAGAGGCATAAGATTGTAAGAGGTTTTGAGATAAGTCTTAAGTTAAAGAAAAATGAGTTTTGAGAGTGCATGTGCATATAAGTTAGATTCGGGTTCTAAGCTTAAGATGGTAAGAGTAGGGTTTGGACCATGCCCATGAGGTTTAGAGGATTTGAGTGAGTTTTCAAGTTAAGAAAAAGAGATTTGAGGGTGTATGAGTATATATTATGAACTTGGGTACAAGGACTTGAACTCAGGGGAAATCAGGGTTTTGAACATAATGCATGTGAGGCTAAAGAAATTGGACAAGATTTTAATATACGAAAATAAGTTTTGAGAGTAGATGAACATATAATATGAATTCGGTTATTATGATCTAAGTAAAGTGAGATTAAGGTTTTGACCTTTGCATGAAAGAATTAAGGAAAATTAAGTGAGATTTCAAGACAAGGAAACAAGATTTTAGAGTAGCTAGACATATTAGTCACAATTCGGTTTTAGGGGTTAGAAGTGTTAGGTTTAGGGTTTTGATTCATGTACTTGAGTCTTAGAGGATTTGGATTAGTACTTCGGTTAAAAAAAATGAGTTTTGAGAGTGTAAGTACACAATACAAATTAGGGTTTTAAAACATAGGTTTAAGGAGTTTTGAGTGAAGTTTAAGCATGAGAGAATTGAGTCTGAGAGTGATTGCATATATAATGCAATTTAGGTTTCACATAGAAAGGAATGATAAACTAGGATTTCGAGGACATGCGAGAGTCTGAGAAACTTTAGAGTGGAATTATGTTAAGTAAAGCAAGAAAATCTATAATCAGGAGCAATTAGATTTAGGGTTGTAAATTTGAGGTATTAAGGTGAAAAAGGGAATCTAAAAGAACTTGAAGGAAGTTGGGATATCGAGAGTNATATATATATATATATATATATATATATATATATATGCATCATGAGGAGTGAGTTTCCAGTAGAGCTATAGGGCGACCCTAGATAACTAGAGGTTCAATCAGGTAATCATAAAAAAGATAATAACTAAATATAGGGAATAAGCAAGATCTTAAGATGGTCCCGACCACAATGGGTTCGGTATACCAGGAAGATATGTAAGTAGTTATATAATAGGGAATCCCTTTTTCTTGGCACGTCTACGGACACACCAATCTTGCAAGATGGATTGGTTAATATTAAGGAATCAGGCTTAAATCTGCTGTGAAAAGCTAGAATATGTTTTAGTATGCTATTGATAGAAAGTAAATGTCTCAAAGAGAGTGATATGAGGGAAAGGAAAGGATATGATGATAAAAGAATGATATGATAAGGCAATGATATGAGGGAAAAGAAATGATAAAATGATTGAGAGAAAAGAAAGGATATGATAAAAGAAATTAGAGAAAAGGAAAGATATAAAGAAAGAACAAGATAGTTTAGGCAGAGAATATGAAATTGCTACAAAAGTAGAATATGTCGATACAAAATATGAAAATTAGGTCAAGAATGAATATGGAGTCCTCCCCCTGGCTTCTTTGAAAGCCCCTCACCACCCCGCATGCACGGATGGTTACATTATAAATATGTTTATGCTAAATGCGTTTGTGGGTAGCTACCACCTCAGGCATGAGCTCTACCTTAAATACGGATACGAATATAAATACAGAGCAGGTTATACACAGAGACACGGGGATGATGGTCCCACGGGTACATAGGAGGGAGGACAAGAAGGATGCTGCCCCAATGGAATTACCTAACAGGGCGCATAGGAGAATTTTCGGATTCCCTCATGAATGATATATGTGTTGGGTGTATATGATAATAATATATGTATACGCTTTAAGGCAATGTCAAGTGGAGGAGGACTTCACAAGACTGTCTTTATGAGAACCCTAAGTTACCGAAGTACAATACGTAAACGATTATGTTTAGAAAGCATGAAGACCCTATAGGTAATGAAAGATTAGAATTCTCCTGTCACTTAGTTAATTAAGTTAAATCTGCTTAGGACTAGTACAGATTTAAAAATGAAGTAGGGCCGTTAGTTTTTAACTATTTTATCACCTAGAGATCTCCTGAATGGCTTGGACCATAAGTAAAGATAAAGAAGAGTCAACCCCAACAGGATTCCCACTGAGGACGCAAGTTCTCACCCCTATTAATTTATGGTCCAGGATAACAAAGAAATGATGTTGAGAAGTCGTCAAGCAGACACAACAAGGTCAACCTCCGACCACAGAAGGAACAAGGATCATCATCTTATGTGAAGCAGATGGCCCGTCAGAATCAGGCTTGCGTATATGTGTTCTTTTCCTTTTGCTGCATGGGAACAATAGGGGTAGCTACGCTACAGGCCCCATGCGTAGCTGTACATACTTATTTATATAGTTAGTTGTGATATCTGTTAACCGTGGACCATATGGTGTGTATTTATGGATGACAATGACTGTATAGTATTTAAGTCCTTGAAAAGTTTTCTCAAGTGTTCGAGTTTCCTTGTTTGTATGATTCGTCATGACACAAGTATGGCTCATGTTTTCAAAACCAAGATTTGTAAACAAAGAAAATGTTCAATAGCAAATAAGAGAAATATTTCTCAGGGACCAAATGTCAACAGCAACACAATTTCAGTGTCCATTCAGCCTATTCTCAAGGTTTAACCCCATACTTATGTCCCCACAAGCATTATTTAACTTCAAATAATCAACTTGTACCAACACTCTAAACACAAAACCATTTAAAAAAATGCACCTCATGTGACTCTGACACACGGTCCCCAATTAGTGAAGGTTTCAAAATGTTGGATGTTGGTTTTGGTCCCCACTACCCTGTGTATAAGAGAAACAGATCTGTGAGAATAAGTGACAGAAACAAAAAGAAAGTGAGAGAGAAAGAGATCTGGTGAAGACCGCGGTTTGGGTTTGTCACGGCGACGTTGGAGAAAGTGTGGTTGGGCTCGTCACGGAAAGGAGAAGGATGATCCAGAACGGTGGCCTCACGGCGGTGCTGTGATGGGTGGTTGGGTTGAGAAGAGGAATAGGGTGGGTTGAGAGGCTTCAGAGAAAAGTGGGAATGGTGGGATTGTGGAATCATGGGTGGGTTTGGGAATTTTTTTTTTAATTTAACACGGGTTTTGGGTTTGGAGGTTCCGGGTAGGTTATGGGTTAATTCAAAAATTTGGGTTATGCCACATGGTGTGCCACGTGGCGAACTTAACGATCACGCTCAATTTACAACTCACCCTACCAAGAGGTTATCCCTTATCTTTTTTTAGGTTGTCTGCCCGATATCCAAGACGATAACTGCATACATAAGATCTCGAACTCAGGACCTTGCTTAAGAAATACCAAGCCACTTACCACTTGGACCAACCCCCGTTGGTTTTCCTTATCTACTTATCCAAATCCTAAAGTAAATCTAACTATTTGATTTCATTTTAACACGTTTTTCTAGTATCTTTGTACTATCATAAGCACGCATCCATTTGTTTGTACTATCTTTGAGTTAGATAAAAGATATAATTATAGCCACATGAGTATTATAGATGCACAAATCCATGGTCACCTTCTGAGTTCTGACATAAATAAAATAATAACTCTAAATTCTTTTACTAAATTTTTCTGTGAATCTTCTTGCGAATTAAACTCAGTAAGTATCAATTATTTTTTTAAAAGAAAATTAATACATTAGTTATCTTAATCATTGTTGTTCTCCCATTTATTTATTTTTTTCTGTTTGTGCAAAAATTTTAAGGGTTGTTATCCTGTGGTAATTCTACTTTTTTTTTTTTCATTATTTATGATTTTTATTTAATAAATGACTCAAATTTTGTAAATCTTAAGTATATTTCTTAAAACAATATGTCTTGTATTTTGTTTTCTTCAAACTACACACAACGGTTTTTAGACAATGAGCAAAGATACATTCATTCTATTAGTTCAGAATATAAAGTATATTTGCATCTTATTAACTTTATATAATCTATTTTTATAGTTTATAAATGTCGTTAAGCTTTATTTTATGTATAAAATATTTTTTCTTTTTATATTTTGTTAGGTACAAAATAAAATTTACTCAATTTATTTAGATATACATCAGTGCATAAATTTTGCCTTAACTTTCAGTTGTACCTATTATCAAGTACTACAAAGTACATTTCATTGCTTTCACCATAAAAGAAAGTTATGGTTATATACTTATATGGTGAGTCCATGATATCAATGAAAAAGATAATAAAATATTTACATGAGTTCAAATAACAGGAGTCTATAATCAACAACAAAGAGCTTACTTCATTGGAACATTCTTTTACAAGGTTACTTAAGACCCTTATTTAGTTCGAAGCACTTACCGTAACACAAAAAAAAAATGGTGAACTCTAAATCATAAGTTATCCTTTGTGTGTACATCCATTTGCTAGTATACTAATAATGTTTTGTTTACTCATTTGGGGAAGGAATACAAAATTTAAATTGGGAGGAATGACATATAGAAAGAACAAAAGGGAAGGACCAGAGATCTCACAAGCATCGCATCAAATAAGCTAAACTCATATGCCGGAATAATAACAATTGGTTGGTTGGTAGGTAATGGGTTATGAAACCAAATACTGGTGGAAATGCTTGGTTCTCTTCTTGTTCTTAAGTTTCCTAAAAGCACAAGACTCAATTTGCCTTACTCTCTCCCTACTCACACCCATCATTTCCCCAATCTCTTGCAGGGTCTTCGTCCTTCCATCTTCCATACCAAATCTCCATCTTATGACCTGCTTCTCTCTAGGATTTAGACTGTCTAGTACCTTTTCCAGGTCCTTCTTCATGAATTGTTTAATGAGTTGTTCTTCAGCTGTTTCAGCATCAGGATCAGAAATCACTTCCTGCTTGTCAAAAACATACACCCACCCATCAGCAAAATGAACATCATCATCATCATATAAACAAGAAGAGTTTTTCCTAAAGCATAATAAATTTGAATAAGATTAGGACAGACTGAAGGTTTAAGATTCTGGTTGATCCCAATCTTCTGTTCCAGAGATCTTGGAGCTTTTGGGGTCAAAAGTACGGCACTAAGCCTCTTCATTGAGAGGCCGGTTGCTGCAGCAACTTCTTCATCATTTGGTTGTCTTCCGTTTTCACTAAAAAATTGTTTTCTTGCCTCTTTCACTCTGTAAGTCGCCTCCACCATGTGGAACTATCAAACCAAAAACATTACAATAATACAGTCAATTATAAACATTAGATTCATGGTCTTTCCTATCAAGAATTTATAAAGGAATACTTTGATGCATGGCCAGAGAGAAAGTCATCAAAGATAAATATGATACTCACTGGTAAGCGAATTGTCCTTGACTGGTCAGAAAGTGATTTTCGAACTGCCTGTTTAATCCACCAATGAGCATATGTTGAGAACTTAAAACCCTTGGAAGCATCAAACTTCTCTGCACCTCTTACAAGGCCTCGGCATCCTTCCTGTAAATGAGAGAGTTAAATAGTTGACCACTGCACCAATAAGGCTGTCATGTTCTACACAATTACTATTTATTTAGTTGAAAAACTGCAAATTTGATAACATACCTGGACAAGATCTTGCAGATTCATCCCAGATCCTAGATAATTCTTAGCAATTGATATAACAAGTCGTATATTGCTTTTAATCATTTTGTCTTTGCAAAATTTGCCATGATTTAAACGCCTCCTCAGGGTCTTCTGGTCTACCCCAGCCACTGCAGCCCATTGAGCAAATGTAGGCTGACCACCACATCTTTCTGCAAGATCCTCCTGGAGTTTTTCAAGCTTTAGTAGGTCCTGAATTACATTGGTAGAAGAGGCAAAGGAATTTAGACTACAAAAACAAAATAATAAAAGTTTACTCCGTAATCAGAAAGAAACTTCGCTGGCAATTCTCTATAGAAGTATTACAATTTTCTGAATGATAAACTCCTTTATGATTAATAACAATCCGCATGAGTAAATTGACTATTATCAAGTAAACAATTTGCTAACTTCATTGTAACATTCTTTTCGTTTTTGGATGGTTATTAACTCCAAAGTGCCCAACTAAATAGGAAGCATCATAAAGTGAGAACACCAACAACCCTGATGGATGAGACTTGTGGCATTTTTTTATATATTATTATAAGAATGACATAAATATTGATTCATGAATCCGCGTGCACTTTATGAAGACTATATACCAGTTATTAGGTGATTTAGGAGCATGTTAAATAGTAGTGCCTCAACATTAACATGAGAATGCTACCTGTATTCCTTCAGACAGCTCAATTTCTTCAGTTGAAGTAAGAAGTCTAGCAGTGCTAGTTGTTGTTCTCAAGTAACGAAGTGGATCGGAATAGTCTACTTCTTGCATAGCTACGCGCTTTCTCCTGCTGGAGGAGCCAGACTTAAAAGACACAATATTTGTGGAAGTCTTCTCTGCCGCTCTGATTCTTCTAGCTTTTCTTTCTATTTGGCGCCTAGATCTTACAGCTAGACTATCAGAAAGCTGTTCCTGCAGATGCTCAAGTTCCTCATGGGTAGGCTCCACATCATCAGACTCTTCTTCACTTTGGCTTATTTCAACACTTTCCACTATCTCTGCTCCAGCGCCCACAGATCGTCCTGCTACACCGTCTTCTGTTTCCATATGTTGAACCCACTTGAGAAGTAAATTATCAGACTTGGAAGATGCATGCGATCTATACCCTGGTTCTACTGGGGGTTTCTTTTTTACTAGCAGAGCAGCATCCTTTGCAACCTTTACAGCTGCTTTAGCAAGAGCAACAGCTTCAGAAGCAGCAGCAGCTATTACAGCCTCTTCACTAGTAAGAAGTGATTCCGTAGATAATGTTGCTTTGAACTTAGCCTGATTACAGGCATACATATAATTAGTTTCTGGGCTAGTTTGACATACCTAAAGCCTCTTTGCAATGCTAAAGAATTGTAGAAATGATTCACAAGTAAGAAACTGATCCAATGTGAGCATTTCAGAGAAATACCATTGTTGAGAAATCAGGAAACAGTGAATTTTATTTTTTTGATTCTTTATTTTTGGTACGAAGAAAGTGTAGACTGCCCCATTACAAGATCAGGACATGCAACAGCCTCAAGAATAATCGATTTGTGAATTCCCTCCAGGCTGCTAGCAGGAACAAACCCCCAAGACCGTTTTGTGCAGTCAGTTTAATCTTACAATATCATTAGTGAAATCTTAATTATAACAATAAATGTTGGCGAACTTCGGACCTAATGCAACCCACCCTAAACATGAAAACTTGAGCATTTCACAATAACCTGTGGTTCAACAATAACTGGAGGCTCACTCCTTCCTCTACCCAACATAACATACAAGTGGTAACGATGCATATCTGGAGTCTGGAGTGGAGAACCCATTCCAACAATGGTGAAATTTATTTAATTTCTGAAGATAAGATTGGTTAACACTAACCTCAGTGGGTGGAGCAAGTGCATCAGTAGAATACGGCCACGGCGTCAGTGGATCAGAATGAGTATCTAAAGTAGATAACGAAAACTGTTGCAAATTAAGAACGGGTGCTGTTGTCGTCGATAACGAGGTGGCAGATAGAACACAGTGTGGCTGGAAACACAAGCTTTCTCTGGTTTTCGCTGCGTATTTTGATGTGGGGAAAGAAAAGAAAAGAGAAAATAAAGAATAAGAGAGAATCCAATTCCAGTGAAAAGAGGGAAGAGAAAGAAGCATGTCTTACATAGATGGGCAGGGAGAACATAGGGATGAGCTCTGAAGGTATCGGGGTGCCACTTGAAGTGTGGCAATAAACACGACATTCCTTCGGATAGGAGGAGTGGGGGAATTAATGGTATTTCGCGTTAGCAGTATGCTGCGACGGCTATGTAGTTATGGTGATGGGAATAATGAATGCGGATAACATTGAGAATGGGATTGAGGGGTCTCATATCATAGTAGCGAGGAGTTGGGAGAATGGAAGAGCAGAAAGAAAGAGGAGACGTTCCAGATGGATGGATGGATAAGGGAAGCAAGGGAGTGGGGGTGGGCTGCCTTCCTCCTGCGGTGCGGAATTGGCGACTCATTTACACTTTTACCCCCAACCCTCCAACCATTGCCATACCTTATTCCCTGTAAATTATTTTACAACATTAATAATTTGAACAAGTCTTAGATAAAAAATGGTCCCTCAACCTCATCTATTAAATTTTGAATAAATGGCCCAAATTTATTAGTAATTTGACCCTCAAAGACTCCAAATTTAAAAATTAGGAATTGCATTTTGACCCTCTATTTAGTTTTGTAATTCTTATCATAGTTAAAGATCACAAAATTTAATTGTTAATCAAGATTAATTAGTCCTAATTTTTTCAACCATGCCACCCAATTACCCTTCCTCCCTGTCCAGGCATCAACACCACCAGCATCGGCCACCGCCCGTCCTGCTCCGACCACCGTACAACAACCCAAACCACCATTGGATTATCCAATTGTAATGCCTAACAATTGGAAAAGATTCAAGGGTGAAGTCAGTCCTTGGTTTGAGTTCCAAACGAATATTCACCTAGTCTAGAAAGGAAAAAACAAGTAAGGCCCAGATATGGGTAAGCAAATATCAAATAAAAACCAAATCTGGTCATTAATTCAAGAAAAAGTAGAGCCAGCTGCAGAGGTTGTTTGAAAAATCGATAAACAAAAGCCTCCTCTGTTGTAAGGGCGTAGGGAGCTGTGGGTTGCGGACGAAACTAGAGGAGGAGTGACTCGTCCAAGTCACAAGGGGGTTAGTGGTGAAGATGTGAAGTTAGAAAGGGGGCTTTGGAGGAGTATATGAAATTTTGGGTCTCTTGAGGAAGTAGAACGAAAAGTGGGTTCCCGCAAGGGCGTCGAAGAACTGGCGGCGACTGCAGGCATCGGAGGAGATGGTGGCAGTGGTGGTCACTAGTTACGCATAGTTTACATCACCTGACCAAGAACCTAAATAAAAGGCAAACTTGTACAATTTTCTTGCCAAGTTGTCCTTATACTTTTTTACGTTCACTATTTTGGCCAAGGACCAAAATGCTCCTTAACTTAAGTTGGACCACGTTAGCTTCCTCCTAATAAAGAAACAACTTAGCTTTAACAACAATCACACTTAAACTATTCCCCATGAGACAAGGCAGTATAACCAGAGGTGAAGTAGGCCAACACTTAAAAGATTTTTAACCGTTTGTACCAAGGTTAGTTATTTTATCCGCATACGTATTAATTTCATAAAATGTATGAGTAATCTTGCTGTTCACTTTCTACTATGAAGGGCAGCAATATTTGCAATCACAGCACTATAAACATGGAAGGGGGGAGAAGAAGTTGTTGTCAGTGTCAGGCTCCTAAAGAATCCTTCTCACACTAAACCCGACGAAAATAGAGATCACAAACAAGAGAAAAACATTAATTCAGTAAAGAGAATATCTTCATCTCTCAAAAAACCAGAATATTCATAAAGTCATTCACCATCTAACCCCAGAACAATGACCACCCGTCGTCACAGGAAGCCCATCACATTACTATTGGTGTTGAGCTTGATCCAGTCTTGGTTAGGCTTTTGCCATGACACCTCTCTAAGAGCCATGTTATAATGAGGAATAGGAGGAAATGATCTTCGATTTGCACTCCGAAGAGCCCAAATGGCTTGGACTCATGCGCGCGGGTCCAACTCCCTTCTCAACTATTTTTACCAATACAACAACTACCAAAAGTATATAAACACTTCAAAGGTTTATGATCTAACCAATGTGGTACTAGAACTTTTGAAATACCAAAATGTGAAACACTTAGTTCATCCAAGTTCACATCACCATGCTTTACACTATACAACCACTATACACACACTATTCACTTGCCTTATTTAACTCATTTTCCTTTTCAAAATCAGCTTCAGCAACTGAAGCTCACTCCAAAAGCAACTGAATTTACAGTTTTACACAATTGAATATAGCAAGTTATATTAAGAGATAATTTTTTTTAAACAGAAATTTGTTAAGTTTTCAAGACAAGAAAACAGGAAGGGAAATCAATTTACTGAATGAAACCAAATCTGAGAAAGTGGAAATTGCAGCTTATTTTTAACATAATGAATTACATGGTCACTTTATTTGTGTGAAGGCAGAGGCTCACAGAATACAGTATCGTCATTAATTTTTTGTTATCATTTCATGATTTAATATGACAAATTAATGAATTATATGATCTAATATAATAAATTAATATTTTTTTAATATAATATTTGTAGAGAGATGTATCATAAACTCAAATAGTTTGCAAATCTCTAAAACTTTTATAAGTTGGATCTTTCAATGATTTAGTTAATAAAAAATTTATTATAATCATATAAAACATAACATAATAACAAAAATTAATTAATTTAGTTGTAAAAATTATTAAAACGAATAAATTAGGTACTATAAGATATTTACTCTGCATGCTAGCGAAGAAAAGCAAAAAAAACCTAACTTTAAAGGATGTGTCCACGTTAATTTTATTTTTTTTATAAAAAAACTAAACTGAAAACATGAAATTAATATATAGTGAAAGGTAAAAAAATAAATAAATAACAAGAAGTTAGATGGCAGCAACATTAGGCAGGGTGGGTAAAACTTAATTTGGATGGTGCGGTGCTGCCGCCGCTGCTGCTAAAGGCCGTCCAAGAAGGGGAAGGTGGAGCAATTGGGTGTTCCCCCAAGCGACAATTTTGTTGTCATATTTGGTTTATTTTGTTTTTTATATTGCTTAGGTTTGTTAATCAAATGTCAACTCAACTGTTTTGGGAATCCCTCCCTCCATGGGACTCAAAAAGCTTTGCGAACAGAGAATCATCGTGCAAACTGACTGGTTCGCTGATTGGAGTATTTTCTCATTAATTAATGCACCAATTTATAATAAATTGTGTCTCCTTCTTTATGCTTTTGCAGGCTTGGGCTAGCTGTTTGATGATGCTTGTGATCTGTTAGGTTCGGCCGCTTAACCAACCATAGCAATAACATAGTAGTTGGGTCGGGTGATCATGAACATGAATGAATGATTAATTTGGTTACATGTATGTATGCTTCTACATACTTGCGCACTCAACTTGTGATTGTGGCCCAGCTAGGTGGAAGCCGATCAGAAGTGGTAGGCATGCTTCTAATGCTAATATCGAGGGGCTGGAGACGGTACTGAATGTCAAGCTCACGGAAGATCTTCGTCATCTCCTCAATCAAAAGGGATCTCCTCTGAAATCTTTCTCCCATGTCTTGGAAGTTCATTCTATGAGTTGGGACAACCAGCATTCTTACCGTGTTTAAATATTCATGATCCTTGTAGATTATCATTGGTGAAGGATGCCAGTGCTCCTTCTTGTTATCAATGTAACTGCAATATTGCATCATCATTAGTAAGTTATTAATAAATAAATAACCAGCATATATATATATATATATATATATATATATATTTTAATTCCTCCAGTCATACTTACCTTACTATTCTTTGTTTCACGAGGGCAATCTTTTCGGGTGGGGTGGAGATATGCATACAGAATTCAACTTCGTCTAGCATGTCAGGACTCCGATAATAATTATATATGGGCTTAGTAGCAAGGACGCTGTTAGGGATGGTAATCTTCTGATTGTCATATCTCAGAAATATGGTCGTTAATATGTTCATTTCTTCTACAACAACCTGAGAATCAGTTAGCATAACAGATGAAATTAAGAAATTACATGAAAGCTGCAGTAGCTAGTACGAGACAAAAACCTTAATTACCTGGACTCCATCTATGTCACACCTATCTCCCACATCAAACGGGTGCATAATAAATAAGAAGATAATTGCTTCAAATATAGTCCTGCAAGTATTTCCAAATACAAATGCAGCGAGGACCATCTGTGAGCTCGCAAAGAGAATAACTTTACTGGTGGCAATTTCCAATATCAAGAGCCAAATAACCAATATAACAATGGCGACTACAAAGTTGAGCATTCGATGAAGTTTGTTCACTGCTGTTTTGGTATCACTCAATGTCAAAGCAAGTGCTCTCCTCTCTCGGAAGGCATTCACCTGGACGATTAAGTGCACGATACCGTGTGAGTACTACATATAACATGCATGATGAAACAATACTCGATCGGAATCTGAATCTACACAGGGCAGTGGCACCAGGGCCAAGCATACATATTCTGATGGAACTTTATATTTTTAATTTTAATCACGAACATGCATCTGAAATATTAGCTAATGTGCAACAACAAAAAAGAATGAAATAGAAACCCCATATAGTTGCAATCTATCCTGTTCATGTATATAATTGAATTCTCACCACCCAATTTTTCAAGGCTGATTTGCTGATTCTCCCGGTCTCAGACGCTCCTTCAAAAAGATTTATGGTTTTCATCACTTCGTCTTCTCGCAAAAAGCGCAACAAATCCTCGGGGTAAATGAACCTGCAGAAGAAAGAAGGGGATCAATAAACAAGGGAAAAAGGCAGCGGATTTGCAGCTGAAGTGAAAGATTACTTTGACGCCCCCCTAGCAACGTTGTGAAATATTTTCCTTGCAGCGACTTTAGCCTCGTTTTCGTTTGTAATTTGAGTGGCCTGCGCGGAACCGAGTATCTGCTCATCGAGGGTAGAAAGAGCTCCATGGCGGACCATCTTGATTAACCTTTTCATGTTCCAAGCGGAGACATTCTTTGGGTTGAGCCTGTGGAGGCGATCAATGGTTATCCCTCCGGCCTCTAACTTGTTGGAGGGCGGGCGGGAAAACTTGGCGCTCTTGTTGGACTTGTTGATTGAGGAGAAGGCAGTTTCTCTGAGGTCTGCGGGGATGGTAATCCCTGCATTCTGGAGCTGCTGAACCTCAAGGGTAAGCTTTTGCTCCTCTTCCTCTAGCCTCTCCAGCTCGATCAAAGGCGGCCCCGAGAGCGTTTCAATCACGAACTGATTAAAGAGCGTGTCCTGAATCCTATCGAAGTAGGTGCTTACGTGGAAAGAGGACGCCAGGACCTTGACGACGAGGGTTTTTAGGAGCCACACCAAGTTGCCCACCACAAAACACACCAGCACCTTGGTGACGTATTGGAGGAACTCTGTTTTCTTCTCCCTCTCCACTCTCTTGTCAAATAGAAGATGCCACGCGATCAACACCAGGCCCAGCCAGAGGCAATTCAGAACGGGCTTCCTCATGCCATACACAAAGTAAAGCACCCTCTTGCGCAGGAGGAAGTTCCTCTCGATGCAGAACACCATGATTCGGATGACCCAATCAGAAACCAAGCGACCACAGATTAGCACCAGAACCATGACCTCCCATTTCCACAACCTCAGTTCCCACAGATTGCTCCTCCTCCACGATGGGATGATGTAAAGCGTAGTTAAGAGGGCTGCAACTATGAGAACCAAGCTGAGCCATTCGAGAAGAACGCAGGGGCTGAAATGGGAGCTCTTGTACTTGTCGGGTAGGTCCTCTTCCAAGAAGGGATCTTCTTCCTCAATGTCCTCCCCTTTCTTCCCAAGTATGCCGGACGCCAGCTGCCCAGATTGCTCCAACAATCTGGACCTCGTTTTGCCGCCTTGGAGCAAGCCAGAGTTTGAGTTCGAATTCTGGAACGAAATGGTTCTTCGGTACGAGGCCGACGTCGACCTAAGATTAATGTCGGACGCATCACCACGATGTGGATGTGGGGAATGTGAATGTGGATGTGGATGTGGAGGCCTCTTGGAGATGGAATTAAAGGGAGACTCGGGGAGCGGAGACAATTTGCGGAGCTCCTCCATTTCCAAATCCATATCCAGACATGTTTCTCCTGACATTCTCTGCTGGTCCAGGAATCTCCCGATCAGCTGCGATGGTGGATCCTCCTCTTCCTCTTCATTCCCGTTCTCATTCTTCCAATTAATCTTACTTTCCTGCCTATGCACCATCATCTGCTTTGTTTAATTTATTTTTATATATGTGCTTTTGTTGGGCACCCACCTCTTTTTCTTTTCTTTTCTTTTCTTTTCCTTTCCTCCGTCGCTTGCTCCTCGATGTCAACTTTTATGCCACCGTTTTCTCAACCCAGAATTCTCTCCATCCCATTTTAACATCATCATCATCATCATCATCATCATTGTTATTATTATTACTACTACTAATTTGAATCAGAACTCATAAATCTCTTAACGAAGAGGCCCTTTGAACCTTTTGTTTCCAACAGACGTGCTGATGGTTGCTGCCTGCCTGTACATCCCCCAATCTCACCGGAGAACGCACAGGATACCACAAATGGGGTATGGAATGCGCAACAACAAACTGCACTCTATATTGCGGAAACAAATGGGATCATGTGCCCTCCTCCACATCAACATGCATTCGCTTCCAACCAACCCATATTTATTTTGGAAATATTTGGATGACCGGTTATATTATTAATTTTATTTTCTGTGTTTAAAAATGGGTAATAGACTTATATCTATCTATCTATCTATCTATCTAATGTACACCTCTGTCTTTTTCTTAATTTTACAAAATAATAATAATAATAATAATAATAATAATAATAATAATAATCTATATTATTAATAAAGAGAATTTAAAAAATAATCAATTTTTTATTTCTTTTCATTAAATTGAATATTTTTTTTAAATGTGTCTACAAATTAACGAAAGATTAGTTATCGAATCATACTTGTGGATGTTTTGATCATATACAAAAAAGAATAATAATTATTTTTAGTTCCAAACTTATAATATAAAAACAAATTAACTCCAATTTTATTATTATTATTATAATAATATTAGTAATAGTAATAATAAACAACGCCAACAAGGAGCATTACTAGAAATTTTTTATTTACAGTCAAAATTTAGAGACGGATAATTTCTGTCTCTATTAGAGACAATTTGATAGGGAAAACGACAGTTAGAGACAAACAAGCTGATGACATCATAGGGGTTAGAAATCCTTAATTTTATTAGAAATTCTTAATTCTTTAATATCCCTAATCTATTCATGTTAAATCTCATCATAAAGATAAATAGACTAGATGCGGAAGCGTACCTAAATCCTTAAGAATTGATATTGATGTTTGGAGATGCAATTATTGATCTTCCTCAATCAAAATCTCTGTATTCCCCCTAATGAGGCTTGAACACAGTTCTTCATATGGAAAAGAGGCTGCTTATTTTAATTTTGATATGTTGGGGACCAAAACTCTCCTTACCTACTTATAATTGGCTAGTGATTCCCATAAAATCCTAAAAGCCAATAAAAATAAGCGGAGCGACTATTACCCATTTCAGGGCCAAACCAATAAAATAGTCTGACTTATTCCTTTATTTAATTTTGTTAAACATTAGTGAGATCAACATATTACAAGACATAAAAAAATATATATATAGCCCACAAAAATAGATTAAGGAAATATAATTTCCTAACAATCTTCCACTTAGGCTATATATATTATCTCGAGATAATCATATCACAAAATAAACACATCTAAATGTTATTTCTATTTAACTACTAATGGAACTACCGTAGCTTTCATCACATTTAAGTCATGACTAAACCACGATGATCGACATACTAATATACTCAACAACATAGATCAAGTTTGGATGAGTAACATGGGAATTACATGAAAATTACATGTAAAATGATCTCATTCATGTCTATTTCCAGTTGGTCCAACTTTATTATTTATGAGATTAAAATAATTCAGAGTGAAAACAAAATAATTGAATACTTTATTTTTGCAGAAAAATATCCTTAAACATAAGGTTTGTATATCATCAATGAGCATCTCAATGCACACTCCCACTAATCCAGTATATTATTAAAATGATATTACACCCATATGAGTATTATGCTCCTGAAAGACCTTGGGTGATAGTTTATTAGTGAGCAGATTCGCAACCTTGGAGTTTGTGCTAATATGCTCTATAGACAATTGACCACTCTAAACTCTTTCTTTATATGACTGCTGAAATATTGTCATAATACAACTTAATGGTCTTTCAATTTCATCTATAATTTGCAACCCTTAAAACAAAAGTCCGCAATCATTTTACATAATTAGCTGCCTCATAACAAGCTATTAAATCAACTGCAATGGTAGAGGAAGCAATGAATGTTTGCTCAACGCTCTTCCGGATAGCTTCTCCACCAAGCATATAAATATAGCTTAAATTGGATTTATGACTATTTTGGCATCCATCTAAAGTCAAAGTCTGAATCCTTAATGATCTCTATCTAATCTGACTTCCTATATGTGAACATGAAGTGTTTTGTTTTCTAAAAATACCGTAAAAACCTTATGGCTGCTATCCGATGGTCCATTCAAATTGCTCAAATATTTGCTTAGCATCCAAAAAAAAATGTACACAATATCTGTGTACAAACTTAAGCACACATTAGAAATCCTACTGCCGAAGTTTGTACACCTACGAATATTGTGTACATTCAACGCCTTAATAATAACCAAATTATCCCAAAGTAGAAATTAAACCCAAATTATGTTTAAAGACAATTAAATATTTGTTTATTTCAAATCCAAGTAATAAATTTTTTTAACAATAATTCAAAAGTCCTTATTGCCTCAACTTTCACTAATTTTTTTATTGTCCCACATAGATGAATCTTTCAGCATCATTTGACGTTTGAAAACTCAAAAAACAAATCATTGCTTAAACACACTTATGTGAGTAGTAGACTCAAAAACTACACACCAAATGCGTGCTGGTACTAACACTAAATTAACCCCAGAACAATCCAAAATGAGAAGTGTGTCTTTCCTTATGCGTTGGGCTTGATATTTAACACAATCGTTCTTCATATGCCCATAACTCTAACAAAAATAACAATTAAATTTCTAATGTTGTTTATTTCAAGGTTGACATATTTTACAGTTTCTTTATCCTTATTCAACATTCTTGTCCTTAAAGGTACTGTCAAGTAAGTATTTTCAATCTTTTCTTGCTTTGAGAGTTCTTCTTACACAAATGAGAAACAAGCTCATTAAGAGACCATTTATTTATTCCTTTGTCAGTTATAACTG
Organism: Nissolia schottii; assembly: GCA_003254905.1. Taxonomy (NCBI): domain Eukaryota; kingdom Viridiplantae; phylum Streptophyta; class Magnoliopsida; order Fabales; family Fabaceae; genus Nissolia; species Nissolia schottii. The sequence continues at coordinate 509,263 of QANU01038264.1, read as the reverse complement.
ACCTTAAACTGAATATTACTAGAAGAGAAACTTAAAATCATTTGCATGAGCGATTATCAAATAGCTCTAATTGTAGTGCATTTAGTTTTGAAGCAAGATGAGACATGTCCATGATTTACTCCCTTATATTTCCTTTTACTTTATGCCTTATTACGAACTTGTTTCAGCTGTATTGTTCTTGGCAAAGCATTTTTTTTAAAGAAAATTCTTTGGCAGTGGTAACCCTTTTGGACATAGTGCCCCTGAATGTTTCTAAAATTCTACAAATCATAACAATGAGACATATGCAATTTGAACTATCTCGTTTCTCAAAGTCCTATTGAAACTTTTATCCATACGAGCATCGAGTTGTTCAATCCTCAGCGCAAGTTAGTCTTCCTTCTCAAGGAAATAAAGTAGATGTTAACAAATATAACAAAAGTACAAAAGTAGAACAAAACAACATATTCTCATACGTTAAAACAAATTTGTTATATGGTCCATTACGAGATACTGAACACAACATTAATATTTAGTCTTTGGACCAAAATATTAACTTGTAAGTGGTACTCTTGATGTAGTAATCATATTGACAATAAATCCTGTCAAACAACAAGCTTATCTTTGGACTGACTTATTATTCACATGGAACCTAATAATTGTCACAAATTTTTACCACAAGTGTGCATATGATTCGGCCAAATATTGACCTTCCTTTGATCAATATCTGCATTAATCACATACCCACAACCTTCTTTATGCTCCAAATAAATTAACTTTGACAAGAGAGACTACTTTGGCAGCATGTTGTCTCAATTAATTTACTTAAAGAACTCTTATCCTTAAAAAAAAAAGAATTGAATGCAAAATTAGCATAGTAGGATCCAAAATATTTATTACCATAAGTGTTCATATAATTCATTCAAATATTGATCTTCCTTTGGGCCGACTAATATTCACATGAATCACACGGTCATCGTTTCCCTATGTTCTAAAATAAACTAACTTTAACAGTAGAGGCTACTTTGGTAACATATTGTCTCGATCAATTCATGTCAAAATTGATTTCTTTATAAATAATTGAATCCAAATAACACAAGAGGATTCAAAGTATCATCAAAATTATTGCCAAAATTCTTTAAATGAACATTGCATCACATCAATATACTCCATATCCCCAAAAAAAATTTATAGGATATCACAATATTTTCAAAATCTTTAGGATTCTATCATATCCTTAATACAAAAAAATCTCTAAATTTAAAGATATATATATCTTAAAGATAAAATCAATGAAAATCTTATCAATACTTAAATTCTTTAAATAAATAAATAAATAATTGAACCCCAAAATTGAGCACGAAAGGATTCAACTACACAAAGAAAGACCAAAAGATACAAACATTATAATGCCTTAGTCATTTGATGATTTAGGTTAATAATGGTGACTTTCACATTACTGAATCCAATCCAAGATGTGAATCCAAAACAAATTAAACCCCTACGTCATGCAATCAATTTCTTTGCCAATGATAAAAAGAATAAATTGGTTGTAAACGTTGCAACTATATGGAATCCAATTCTCACTGAAGTCTTAAAAAATTTCTCAACGATTCGATCATAGATGGCTCTGATACCACTTGTTAGAAATCCTTAATTTTGTTAGAAATCCTTAATTCTTTATTATCCCAAGATCATCCATGTTAAATCATCAAGAAGATAAATAAACTAGATGCAAAAGCGTACCTAAATCATTAGGAATTGATATTGATGTTTGGAGATGCGATTATTGGCCTTCCTCAATCAAAATCTCTGTATTCTCCCTAATGGGGCTTGAACACAGTTCTTCATATGGGAAAGAGGCTACATATTTTGATTTTGATATGTTGGGGATCAAAACTCTCATTTCCTATTTATAATTGGCTAGTGGTTCCCATAAAATCCTAAGCCAATAAAAATAGGCGGAGTGACTATTACTCATTTCAGGCCCAAACCAATAAAGTAGTCTGACTTGTTCCTTTATTTAATTTCGTTAAACATTAGTGAGACCAACATATTATAAGTCATAAAAAATAGTTAATATAATTATATTCATAATTATATATATAACCCACAAAAATAGATTAAGGAAATATAATTTCCTAACAATAGGTTCATCCATTTCTCTTGAAGGAGTCACACTAGTGGAAGATGCTACAATGAAGGAAACAATTCAAGCCTTGCAAGATGAGATTCAACAAAGAGATCAATGGTGGGAGGAAAAGCTACAAGAAAGGTCAGAAATGTTGGGAAATACGTGTATATTCAGCGAAAAAATACTAGCACACAATGAAAATAATAATTTTTTTCGCTTGATTGAATCAACGAGAAATGTAATATATGGTAAACAATATATCAAAGAATGCAAAAATTAGATAGGCAAAGCAAAGAGAGTACACCAATTTTTTAACGTGAAAAACCCCTCAATGAAAGGAACAAAAAAATACGAGACCTAGTCTAATAAATTTCACTAGAAATATCAATGAATACAACAAAAGAGTTTTACGAAAGGAATCTCAAATATGAAAGCCCACTCATTATTAAAATGATGGAATAAATATTAAAGCAACAAGCTCAAAAATCCACACAGGGTAAAAGCAGTATAAGCAAATAAGAGATAAAAAATTTTGAGGTTGCCAGATGAACATCCACAATTTCTAAAACAAGTGACTGAATTCGTATTGAAAACGAAGCACTAATTAATACTCAACAAGTACCATAACAAGTCAAAAGTATTCCCAAAATCAAACGGCAGCACCTGTTATTTTATCCTTCCTTTGAGGATGTGTATATAACAATAAGGATTTCAAATCCTTAAATAAAAAATTGAACTTGTTTTGATTTGATTTTTTTATAAATTTATAATAGATAAGAGAATAAATAAAATAAGTGGTGGACCTAATTTGATAGAGGCCCTAACACAACAAATTTCCTCATCAAATCAAGTGGAGATTGACTTTCTTTTAGGAATGAATGGGATTTACCTTTAACAATGTTGGTTTACTTGTTATAGATGCTTGAGTGGATTATTACCTGTCACAGATGCTTAAGATGATAAAAGATTGACTATTTTGTAATCTGTATTTTCGTGTTATTAATGTTTGTGCACATGTGTTGTTAATGTTTGTGAACCTACATTGTTAAAGTTTGTGCACTGAATTATTCACAACATAATGTGTTTTTCATATTAATGTTTGTGCATCTGTGTTGTTAATGTTTGTGCACTTATGTTGTTAAAGTTTGTGCACTAAAATTGTTCACAATATAAGGTGCTCTTCATGTTGTTAATATTTGTGCACTCGTGTTGCTAATGTTTGTGCACCTACATTGTTAAAGTTTGTAAACTGAAATTATTGACAGCATAATGTCTTTTTCATGTTAATGTTTGTGCACCTATGTTCTTAAAGTTTGTACACTAAAATTGTTCACAGTATAATATGTGTTTTTCATGTTATTAATGTTTGTGCATCTGTGTTGCTAATGGTTGTGCACCTATGTTCTTAAAGTTTGTGCACTGAAATTATTCATAGTATAATATGTGTTTTTCATATTGTTAATGTTTGTGTACCCGTGTTGCTAATATTTGTGCACTGAAATTGTTTACAATATAAATGTGTTTTTCATATTGTTAATTGTTATGCACATATGTTATTTAAGTTTGTGCACTGTTGTTTTATAAGTTTGTGCACTAAAAATATTCACAATATAATATAATATGTGTTTTTGATGTTAATGTTTGTGCAACTACATTGTTAAAGTTTGTGTACGCGAATGAAAATTGAGAAGCACTAATTGCGTGTGCATGTGCGTTTAAATGCAGAGTGGGAATCTGTATGTGAGTGAAAATTTGTAGTGAGCTCAAACGTATTTAATACGAAGTGGATGTATAGTGGATGACAATAAGGTGTACATGTCACACTGCTCATGTATAGATTAACTAATTAAGGTCAAATAACAAACCAAATGCCTAACCAACTTTATGCGACAATTTTGACTTGAACCACAATAAAATCGTTTTCATTGTATGGCTGAGAGAGAACAGGACAAAAAACGAGAAAAAAAAAATATTGAATGGCTTGTGTTTAGATGCGGCCGTGACATGACAAAAACTTGCAAGGTACTTCTATTCACTAAGATTAGAGTAAGATAACGATTAGGCAAGGTCAAAGGCTCAAAGCAACAAATAGCATGATGAAAAGGCAAAGTGGTAACAAAACACAAGAGGAACGTCTCCACGTTACCGCGCAAAAAATGGTTGTTTTTGGTTAGGCGGTGCGTGTTTTATTAGATGACAGAGAAGATGTTTGAGGTGAACGGCTCCCACGCCACATGTGGAAGCGATAAAGTGGCAGTAAGTAAGTAAGTTTTACGCGGCGGATGGACTTTTCAGGTAGACACCCGTCCGTCATGACCGCTGCCTCAATTCTGATGTGGAGATATGGGTGATGTATGGGCATTGTATCTTCATGTGAATCTTGATGTGAAAGTGAATGTGCGCGCGTGTGTGTATATGTAAAAGATAAATTTCACAAATCATAAAAATGTTATGTGGATGATGTATGGACATCGTATCTTGATCACTTGATGCAAATCTTGATGTGAAAGTGAATGTGTGTGTGTCTATATATATATATATAAAGAGAATATTAAAGTAAAAGATGATTTTCACAAATCATTTTTAAATTTATATATTTTTTTTAAAAAATTTTGTGCAAGAAATAGTGAAAGCAGCGAAAACAATAAAATATTATTTTCTGTTTCAGAATTTTACAAAGAAAAAAGTGAATACAAAAAATAAAAACAATACAATATTTTATTGAAACGTAATAGATCAAATTATATATATAGTTTGTTAATCGTCAATTCGTCATAACTTCATTTGGAGGTTACTAGTATCCACATTTTATTTTGGACTAAAAATTCTCTCATCTTTTGTTAATCAATTTATTTTTATGGATAAATTGGTAATTTCAATTTTATCTACATTAATTACTCCTTTAAATATTCTCTCATCATATTAATATCTTCTCTCTACTAGTATTTATTTTTCTCTCTCCTTAATATCTCCTCTCTATCTTATCTTTTTTTGTCGCTTCCTTTCCCTATTATTATCTTTTAAATAGTATTTAAAAATTAAAATAATTTAAATCACTACTAGAAAATTGCCGATGGATTTATCGGCAAATTTTTATAGATTATCTACGAATTTCAAAGGTTTCGGCAGATTTTTTGTCAGATATTATCCGACGGTAATGAGCTCGTTAGTAACTACTTATCGACAGATAAAAAATCGATCGATAATTAGCAACGAATATATTTGCCGACGACGCGGCTTAGCATCAATGTTGGGGAGAATGTTACCGATAGATATATCTGTTGGAAATCCCAAAAAAATTAAATTAAAATGAAAATGCTACAAAATATATAAAATAATTAATTAATACACAAGTAAAAATAAATATTTATTATTAATCAACATAACCAAAATACATTAATTCAAAATACGTATTATATTCTTTATTACAATAACCATAAAATCTTACATTATTCTATAGCCTATGACTAATGAATAAAACCTAATTTGATCTTAACATTATTATTGCCAGAAACTTGGTTATATGCTTGTGTCTCTTGCTAGCAGAGGATCTCCTTCTCTATGACTCTGACGACTAAATAAAACTTACTTTGATCTTATAGTAGACATTATATTATTATTGTCAGACAGAACTTGGTCATCCGCTAGCAAAGGATTCCCTAGTGCCTTAGACTTGACCATTTCTACCAATGGATAATTGTTTACAGACAGATACACAATAGAACCTTAGAACTACTAACCCCTAATTTGACGATAATGGATCATCTGCTGGCAGATAACAATTCCCTCTCTCTCTGGATCTAGACCATAAATCCTTTATAGGAGTACAATTTGATGTCCGTGATCATTCACAAATAGTGGTCATGACTGTGGGGGGGTACCTCTGAAGGTGAAGGTGGATGCCCACTTTTGTTTGTCATATCCTAAAAAAAATGTAAAAAAATACAATTTAACAAAATATTAATACTTATTATGAACATTCTCTTAAATATACTAAAATTCTAAAAGCTAACACAAATCCTAAATATATTCAAGTTAACATAGACCTAACACCAATCCTAAATATACTAAATTTAACATAAACCTAACACAAATCCTAAATATATTTAAGTTAACACAAACTTAACTTAAATCCTAACCCTAACGTATACTAAAATCAATTATGAAAATACTCATAAATCATAGATCAAAAATGAAAATAACACAAAAACAATTTCACAACACAATCAATCCAAATAATTTTTTTTTTAAAAAAAAGACAAGAAAATACTAACAATGACTTGGGTGTGGCAATAATGGCAGTACGACGACGGTAGTTGGCACGGTGGTGGCAGGGGCGGCGACGATGGTAGGGATGATTATGATGGTGGCAGAGGCATGGATAGTGGCAGAAGTGACAGTGGCAAGGGGGACAAGCGGTGGCTCGGGCGTGGTAGTGACAACTTAAGTGAATTCTTATTAGCCATAGATTTATGTTAAAATCAACGAACCATATGGAACGAATCATATTGAGTGTAACTTTATTAAAATTACACTAGGGTCATTTGAACCCAACCCCTCCTCTCTCTCTCTATATATATATTCTGAAGTTTAAAATTGTATTTTTTTCTCTATTTTAAATAACCTTTAAATTAATTGAATTAAATATAGATAGTACTTTCATCAAAAGTAATTTTGGAAACTCAAGATTAAGTTTGAACATGCAAATAGGAAAAGACTAACATGGTCCATCTTAAGTTAGTGACGTCCGAGTAATATTATTATCTGTAATGCTAGATGTACGTCAACTTTGTTGTTATTATGTAGTCATCCTATGATGTACATATGGTATACACAGTTATATCGATTGCATAAACTTTTACAAATATATACACAAACTTTTTTTACACACATGCACAAACATTTTTCACATATGAAACCTAATCAAATCGAATCTGCGGCACATTATATAACGAAAAGTAATTGTCACTTTCTCTTTCTTACTCTTCACTCACACTCTAAGTGTGTGGACTCACTCGCTACCATGCACAAACATTTTAAAACAGATGCACAAACTTTGAACTTACGTTGACAAAATTTTTAGCATGCATAAACAAATAATAAGACAAAAATGAAACAAAAACAAAGAATAATAAAATTTTGTTACTCACGTGCATAAATTTTTGAACAAGAATGCATAAACTTTTTTTACACACATGCACAAAGTTTTGAACAAACAAAAACAAAAAATATGATATAAATGAAAACGAAAACAAATACGGAGAAGAAAACTTTGGTGCTTATTTGCACAAACTTGTGAACAATAATGCACAAACTTTTCTACACACATGCACAAGTTTTTAATAACCAGAAAACTACACAAATGAATATGAAAATAAAAACTTTGAGATTCATAACACCTTGTGTAGAAGAAAAAATTATATCAAAATAATATACATGATAAATGAAGAAAAATGAACTAGAAAAACTAAACGAATGAAGGGAAAAAATCATAAATTTGTAATAAAATAAAAAAACAAAGAAGAAGAAAAATGAAAAAAGAGGGAGGGGAGAAGAGAGGGGAAAAGAATAGGAGAAGAACAAGAAGAAGAAGAGCGTAAGAAAGTGGGGGAGAGGAGAGAGAAAATGTGCATTTATTGTGGTAGCAAAAAAAGGGTGTACACAAATTTTTTTCTACTATCATATCTCATAACTACAAAATTACTTTTGTCACACCCCAACTTAGGGCATGATCGGCACGCAAGGGACTAGTTCCCTTACGGAAGCCTTTGGAACGCTTTTCACAAAACATGCACTTTAACTTTAATTAAAAACAAATGAAACTTTCATTTTCTGAATAAACATAAACTCTTTTGCATTAAACATAAACATACATGATAAAATATGTGACGATCCGAAGATCCTGCCTATATACAATTGGAGCACTCTAGACATGACTTGATTACAAAATAAAAATATGACTAACAATTCCTATATGTAGCTTCATCTCAAGGTGAACTGTTGACTCTTGGATTCTGACGTCGCTACACTGACCATAAACTCCATGCTCTGCTACGCTACTTCATAACCTATAACTAGAGGGGGAGGTTGAGGGGTGAGAACTCTGGAAAGAGTCTCAGCGAGAGGCCGTCCACACGGCAACATGGAACATATCGAAAAACAAATTACATGCAGATGCAATACATAATATATATATATATATATATATATATATATATATATATAACAAGAATAAAACGTTTCTATAATAATACATAAAAGCATTTGAAAACATAATCAGTTTGGGAGTTCTCTAGATAAACGTTCTGAGTATTACGATTTTGTTTTATGATGCATTATCCTAGATGCACTACCCAAGTACCTAGGTCATGACAATTAGGGATACACTGCCCAAGTCCATAAATTCCTGATAGTTAGTTTTGACGCACTACTCAAGTACCAAGGTCAAGACAGTTGAGGATACACTGCCCGAGACCATAAATTCCTGATAGTTAGCCCTAATCTACATGATACATGACACCAAACATCACGCGCTGCCATGTCCGATCTTTATGGTCTTGCCCTAAATCTATACGAATCCTATTCTACTTTACGATTGTACAAGGTATACCAGAGTCAACGTAGGTTGTCGCTGACTTACATATCTATCCTAGATGTATTCCCATGAAAATAGTTTAAAATACATAGCATACATGATCATAATAACACAATCTTTTAATTGATGCTGATAGCATAACATGATTTAATATATTTATTAAACATTATATTTTGGAAAAATAAAGGTAGATTAAGATCTCATGCTTAGGGAGGTTCTCAGGTAAGAGAGGTGCGTCACAATGGACATCTTAAGTACCAAGTCTTGTCCTTAGCCAGAACATTTCCTTAACATAAGTCTTCTCCCACCAGAATCTTTCCTTATCCATGATCTTTTATTAAGGGTTTAACTAAACAATATGAATATCTATATCACTTAATACTAATCATACACACATAACATGAATATATTTAATGCAGTAAAATATGTGGTCTCATGATTTTCTAAAATAGTTTCATGATTTTCTAAAATAGTTTCATAAATATCTACTTCATAAATAAAGAGTTTCTAAATAAAAAATCATGAGAAAATAACTAATAAAAGAATAACTAACTTCATAAACATAAATAAAATAATAAATTCCACCTCCTAGGATTTTATAGAATATGCATAAATAAAATAATGCTAAAATAAATAAATAACTTTTAAAAAAATAAATACATTGTCTAAAATAGACCGTGAAGAAAGTCGCTCACTTTAACGTGGCTGACCACATGGAGCACTAAACTGGGAGCTCCTGACACCCTACGTGGAGGCACTACTTCCCCACGAACGGAACACGAGATGGAGAAAAAAAATAAAAAGATAACCAGAGCGAAACTCTTGAGTGAATTAGCAAGTCTAAACACTCACGAGAAGCCTCAATATATAAGGGGAGGAGGAGACCCATTTCTATAGCTGTAAACTATGTAGGACTAACTTCTTGACTTGCTGCAACGCTCCCTAGGCGCTACAGAGCGCCCACACCCCGTGTTGTTGCGAGCACGTCCAACGCGTTGGCTTTCCTACCTCACGTCTGGCGTGAGATGAGATCCACGTCTCATGCAAGACGTGCCTTTTTTTTTTTCTTTTTTTTTTTTTGCTTCTCTTCTACAAGTTGTTACAACTTTTCTCCTCAACTCTTCCTTGACTCTTCTCCCTACCCTATTTTCTCTCTCTCATCTACTTTAGACTGCGCATCGTCGCCATCGTGCTGAAGCTCGACTGCCATTGAATCTCTCATCCTTTCCTTTCTCTGCCACTTCACACCTCCACTGAACCAAATATATGAGTTTTACCACCTTGGCTGTGCTGGAAGAGGAGGCGATGAAAGATGTTTAAAGACAGAGACATGATAAAAAAACAAATTATAAAACTGACAAGAGGTAAAAATGTTGAATCAAATAAAAGTACTATTAAAATATATTATATAATTATTTTTTGGATTTAATCTTAGTCACCCATAATTATTTGAATGAATCAGATTCGTAGATCACATTGGTCACTAACATAACAATGACCAAATTAGTCAGATCCCATGCAAATAATAACCACGCAATCACAAACATTGTGCATTCTCATTTTCATTCAACTATAATTATGCTTGATGAGCCTCAATGGTAAAACAAATAGGTTATAAGAGAAAAGGAGAAAAATGATAAGATTTTTTATTTTTTTATGGAAAAAAATAATAAATTATTTACTATTGAATTAATGTAAAACATGATGAGTAGATTCCATTACATTAATTTAAAGGTAAATGTTCAATTTAGTTCCTATCAATCAATTTTATATATAATAGAATAAAATATTAAAGTTAATCTATGTCATTTTAAACTTATGCCAAGTTAACCCCCTCCATCAATTTTGAAACACCCTAGCTAACTAGTCTACGCTTAAGTCGCAAACTTGCTTACTAATTGTTATCCAGTTTGGTTGGGATAGTACTTAGTCCTATTTAAGTGTTTAAAAGTATGGTTACTCAGAAAATATGGACCAATTTTTTTTCTTTTATTCATATGCATCATAGTATGAACTAGGAGCCTTGTATCCGTAGAACATGTAATGCGAGCAGTAACGTAACATGATTAACTAATATTAATAAGAGATACTAAACATTCAAACATAATATCAACCATTGGTCCATAACATATGTCCAAAACCAGATACACTAGTACTAACATAGCTGTCACATACAAATATTTAACATAGTAGTAGTACAAGCACATAGAGTCTATTGACTAAAAGTCTATTCTTCTGCTCGTCCTTCGTGGTACCTTTCCTCCTCATGCTACTCCTCTCCTTGTTCCATTTCAAATCCTGGAGTCATGAATGAGTGGGGTGAGAACATGGAGCTCTCAGTGAGAAACCGTAGGGTCTGGGGACTTTTTATTCTCATTTATGATCCAGGTCGCTCAGGGATCTCTAAGTGTCACAGTAATACTAGATTACTACTAGTTATTAACATCTATGCTAAGCCTGAGCAACTTTATCTATGTTACTAGGTGATAGAGGGAACTTATTCTTTCCTTATCTATGTCATCTGTTTTCTATTCTAACTCCTAGATCACATATAGTCACACAATTCACATAGCTACACTATTGTCTCAAAACCTCATTTTTCTGAAAACCATTTTGATTATAAGTTTTAGCTTGCATCCACTTATAATCTTGCTCTATAAGGCTTGCCTTATTAGTAGATCTGCCCTTGTCCCTTATAGCTGCGACCACACTACTACAACCACGCTTACAGCCTACATCGTGGCGACCGGGCAGCGCTCAACCTGAATGGTCTTGACCATGAATAATCGCCAACCACGACCGAGGTTACCACCCTTGGATGGCGTTGGGGTCGGACCTTGGACTCGACCGGGACTTAGACCTTCCCCAAAAGCCGAACCTTGGAATTGCTAGAGGGGGTATCTTTCTCTTTCTTTCTCATGCTTTCTTTATCAATGCAACAGTTCAATATCTCAATGCAACAGTTCACATATAATAATCACAATCCAATATCGCAAGAATTAATACACATCTAATAACCACAGCTCAATGATCTCAAGCAACAATTCACATATAATAAATACAACTCAATATCTCATGTCCAATCTCTAGAATACTCTATATAACTGTCATCATCAAATTCAGCATATATAAGGAACATAATTTCATGCTTAAACGTTTCTTAAACGTAAACAAACATATATCCAGCAACTATTCCAATAATCACAAAGCATGCATCAGCTTTCTATCAGAAATTAGTGATCAGAAATCGGAGAGGTCCAAGACCTTACCCCAAGGTTTTTTGATAGATCTAAGATCATTTTTCATACTTAGAAATTCAGATTTCAACCCCAAGTTCACGAAATCACTGTTTTACCCTTTTCCCAAAATTACTGTTTTGCCCCCATAAAGCCCTATTTTCTTTGGAATTTTAGTTCTCAAAAATCCAATGGACTCAAGACTTG
>QANU01038264.1:460729-495650 GCA_003254905.1 Nissolia schottii | reverse complement strand
CAGTCAATCAAGCTCCACTATGATCAAAATAAGGGTACAAGAGAGTCTCAATCACAGCACAAATCGTCTTCAATAATCAGCCAAAAGAACAAGGCAAGAATGATGAAATAGAGAATAAGAGAAACCAAAATCCTCAAATTCGCTGTTACTGTGCACGGCCAATTTCTCACTGTTCAGGCAACTTCTCGACGATCCCACCATCCAGATTGAATTATCACGTGTCCCGAACCTGCTGTAAAAATTTCAGCCTGATCCAACGGTGAACGAAGCAGTGGCGGCGGATCAAAAATTGCTGCGCTAACAAAAAACGTGAAAAACGTTTTCTCTTCTCTTCTCCTTATTTTCTATGCTTTCTTTTGTCTTCTTGGCTCTCTCTCTTAACCCTAAAAACTGACCCTCTCCACTATTAAGTGAGAATAGTAAGTTTGCAAATATTGAGTCTTTCTCCACATAGGAAGAGAGCCTAACCTAACAACACACCCTCCCCTGTCCTAACAACATGAACCCAAAATATGAACCCAAATTTGTGGAGAATTCTTATCTTTCATGATTCACAATTGAGTAAACATATAACAACAAACGCAGTGAGCCGAGTGAACCTTTCTTAAATCAGAACAAAATAATATTTTGACATGCATATCATATACTGTTTATCTCCTTAAACCAACTAACCAAACCTTCATGTTGCTTTTTCTTCTCAAGTGAAGTGAAGTGTTGCACTCTTTGCCGGTGTACATTCACACGAAACAACAAGAAAAACATTTACTAGATCGAGAATCATGAAGAATCAAAATATCCCTCTATTTTGGCTCATGTTGTATAGGTGGGGAATAGGGATGACGAAATAGATTCAACTTGGAAGGGTGGGGTGGGCAACTTGTCATTTTCTGCTGGTGGAGTTGGAATTTTCATCTCGTTTAAAAGTTTTAACTCGGTGGATTGAACTCATTTAACTCGCGAGCTAAACGAGCTACTTACAGGATGAGGCAAGTTAGTTCGTGAGTTGAGTTAAAATAAATAAATTTAAATTCTATTTTACTTTTAAGCAAAAGATCTTTCATATAAATGAACTTTATTTTGAGATTTTTTTTGGTGTTTAGTTGCAACGATGACTCGAGGTTTTGAACTAATACTCTTTAGCACTTTGTGTGCATGTTATATTGCTTCAGTTTGAATGCATGACCTAAATCAAAGCAAATCACATTATGATTTTGCACACTTTTAATTTTTGAAATGTTAAATTGGTAGCAACAAGTAGTAGGAAAGGATACTTTCTTTAAACTTCTGTGACTTCATGGACATTCATGTTTTTTGAGTAAATTACACAGAGATCCTCCCTAGTTATCCAAGTGACACAAACTACCCCCGACACTAACATAGTTAAACACAGTTAGATATATATCTTATTTTACTAGGTAGTTTCTCACGCGAGGGGAGAAACTACCCTTCACCCTTCAACTGCAAAGCATGGCAATCGTTGATGATGGCAGCGCGACCTTGATTGTGTGAAGTCGTGGGGGTTTTGCTCTAGGTTCAAAGATAATGCTTGAAGATATGGGTTATGGAGGTTGTTGCACTCTTATGATGGTTGGTGTCATGGAGACATGGATTAACTCATTAAAGTGTTATGACAAAGGGATTTGATGGGTTTTTTTTTTTTAGTTTTATATATATTTAATAACTCACCAAGCTTCCAAAGTGGGACTGAGAACAGAAGCCAAATCTGATTACAGCAAGGTGGTGGTTTCCAGTTTGGGTGGTGGTGAAAGGGTATTTAAGGGAGGGTGGTGGATGTTGGGGTGGTTTTACGCAGGGGAGGAGGACTTGAGTTGCTGGAGTGGAAACATGGGGAGAAGAAATTTTTTTTATCATAAGATTGTTTTGGTCATTTGCAATATAAAAATCTCATTTAATATTACAAATAAGCCATAATAATCATGGACAAGGTACATGACTCATGTTTTGTTAACAGAGAAGAGGGTAATGCTTTATAAAATTCAAGAGTGTCTGAAAAGAATTTTATTAGAGGGGTCAAAATAGGGAGTCTTCTCCTATTAGACCTTACTCTTACTAGGTTTAAAAGGATTTCGGTCCCAAAAAATTTACACGGCTCGAAAGTCCTATAGATAAAAGGCCAATAGGGCCTTAAAACCACATGGCTAGGGCTAAACTAAGAGCCCATCTTAAGCAAAAAAAATTATTTTTTTTCTAATTATTTTTTGGTTTCTAGTGTTGGCCCGTTGACGCGGCCATGGGCTTGACCCCAAACCTGATTTTTTTTCTTTTTCGTTTTTATGCTTTAAAAATGACTATTAATAACATTAATGACCAACTTAACCCGACACGATCATGGGGCCCACGGGCCAAAAAAAGTCCTGGGGCCTGGCCCCACACCTATTTTTTTTGCTTTTTCGTTTTTATCCTTTAAAAAAGGCTATTAATAATGTTAATGGCTAACTCGGCCTGATATGACCATGGGACCCGCAAGCCCCAAAAAACCAATGGGCTTAGACCCACACTTGATTATTTTTCTTTTTTATTTTTATGCTTTAAAAATGATTATTAATAACGTTAAAGACCAACTCGACTCGACACGGTCATAGGCCCACGGGCCCAAAAAAGCCTATGAGCTTGGGCCCACACTTAACTTTTTTTCTTTTTCATTTTTATGCTTTGAAAAAGACTATTAATAACATTAATGGCCAACTCGGCCGAATACGGCCATGGGCCATAGGCCCAAAAAAGCCCATGGGCCTAGCCTCGCACCTTATTTTTTTCCCTTTTTGTTTTTATGCTTTAAAAATGGCTATCAATAACTTTAATGGCTAACTCAGCTTGACACAGCCATGGGCCCAAAAAGCCCATGAGCCTACTCCACACCTATTTCTTTTTAAAGCCTTTTTTTATGATGTATTATTCCCAAAAATTGTCCAAGATGGTCGTAAAAGTTTAATTTGTCAAATAAAGAGTATAATTATAAACTATTACAAATTTTTTCTTCTTAAAAAGCCTAAAAACTAGTCTTAGTAACTAAATAGAATAGCTTCGTTCTTCATCATCATCTTCATCTTCATTATCATGCGCATTGGACTCTTCAACTGAACCAATTGAAAAATAATGATAAAATTAGTCAAAATTATAAATAATTATCAAAAGTAATACATAGCAAATCATGACATTACCATTAGAGTTTAACTCAAAGCCATTTAACCAATTTCTCGAGCAAACAAGCATTTCAACATTCTCTAGAAGAGTCGAGCTTCTATACTTGGTTAGAACACGTCCCTCAATGCTAAATGTAGATTCTGATACCACAGAAATACAAGTTTGAAGTCAGGTAATATGAACCAGAGAACAAATTAGTATTCTCATAGAAGGGCTCCAAGATTCGCAAATCTTCTCAGCCATTCTCCATTCATCTTATGTTGGGCAACACTTGTAATTAGTGTCTTTAACTTGAAGGAAATCAAATGCTTTCTCGAATTTGATTGAACTCTTCAGCATCATATATGTCGAATTCCATTGAGTTGGAACATCTAATTTTAAACCTAGCCCATCAAGAACTCCAACTTGTTGCGCAAGCTCTTTGAAGTTAATCCTCCTCACATCTGATCCTTTTACATACTCCACACTTTCTCTGATTTTATATAATGCGTAACTTGCAACTTTCAAACTCTGTTAGGAATCCTAGACATCACCTGCTTGAGTTTGTCCCTCTCTTCTATATAAATTTGTTGAATATCTACAACCACGATGTTCTTACAGGGCATCACAACATCAGCGTTCACATAACAAACCCACTCTCTATTACCCTCATACTTAGCAAAGCTAAAAGGAATATCGTGTTAGATGATAGCCTTGGAAAGCAAAGTTCGATGGGTCTTTTTGTTTATCTTAACCAAGTTAGATGCTCCCCTTCATTAGACTACATCCTAGCCTCTGAGTTAACGATTCCTTTACAGGTACTTATATGTCATTTTAAATGTGAAGTCTCATAACTAGTTCTAGACTTGGGAATTTTTTTGATGGAAAGAGTGCCATCACAAAAATTGCATGCAGTTCGTTCAAAACCATCTTTATCTTTCTCCATTCTCATGAAAAACCTCCAGACATGTGAGGGTTCCTTCTTAGATGACCCACTAGTTTCACTCGCGAACACTCTAGTGGGAGTTTCACCAATGAATTACCATTTACCAATAAATTGCATTCTTGAGTTCTTCATCACAAAAGGACAATATTTTCAAAGCTGCGTAAAACTGTGAAAAGAATACCAAATCCATCATAGGATGTTTTGCTTCGATTTGACATCAATGCTACATGGGAAGGTGCACGAAAAAAATTTGCATCCGTGTAAGAATTACAAAAATCATCAATTAACAAAAAAAAAACCTTACAATTGTGACCAAAAAAAAAAATACTAGATCAAGTTGTCTATATATGCTGCAGACTGGATAGTCCTCAAAAGCTCCCTTAAATTGGCCAATATATGGCGTGGTCCTAAACTCTTGGCACCAATGAGATTCAAAAGCTGCTCTAAATCCTACAATCAGAAAAAGGAGCAATAAGCAAGGTTAATTAGAATGTATATCTTCAAACAAACAAAGAGTGGGCAGCTGCAAAGATAATCAAACAAACAAAGAGTGGGCAGCTGCAAAGATAACACTGCATAAATGAAACAGATCATCGAGAACTCAAATCCATAGCTTGAGAACTGCTGCTGAGCAAAAATTAAATGAAAAGATCTACCTTATTTAGCAAGAACACAGCATAAGCTGCTCTTGTTGTGTCTTGACCTTCTAAAAAAAGGGGGAATTCCGCATGCTTGGCATTTATATAAGACATTGCATTCGATGAAGATTCAGAAGATGTTAGCTCTATTGAAGGTGCATTGTCTATAATATATGAATGAGAACCACCCAATCGTATAGGAAAGCGTAAAGGAACTTGCAAGTATGATGTTATAAGTGAAACAGCCTGCAAGAAAATCAGAAGTTTGATATTCATATGAGCTCTAACTTAAGAAATGCTACGTCAGGAAACACAGAAGTATGATATATGATTAGAGAAAATAAAAATGACAATTCAGTTTGCCATATCTAAGGCATGTTAAAATAGGATCAAGATCCTCTACTTTTCAAAATGAAGGAGAGAGTTATGTTCAAGATCTCACAATTCATTAGAGATGGTGAGATGAGACGAGATAAATATCGTGTAAATGAATGGTGAGATCTTGAACATAACCCTCTCCTTTTTAAAATGAAAAGGAGAGGATCTTGATCAGTCGAAATATATGCATGACAACTTAGAAACCAAACATTACATGATTCGCAAATGTATCATAAAAACACGATAGAAAATAAAATATAACAGATCAGTTTTGAGAATAAAAAAGGGCGAGGGAGCTACTGAAACTTACATGTGCAACATATCCTAGGGCAGTAGCAGACCTCTGAATTTCCTTTTTATCAGTGAAAAAACCCATCTTCCTAAAAGATAGCATGGTCAAATGCAGACCCTGAATTGTCAAGGATCCTTGATTAACCGGTTTAAGTCCAGCAGAAGTCCCTGGGTAGAGAAATAAAGGCAACTTTTAACAAAAGAATTTAGAGGGAAAAAAAAATCTCACTTAGAAATGCAGTAAATATTATCTATTTTACAAGTCAAGACAACCAGATCATCAGCTCAAGCTGCTATTAGAGCACGCAAATTACAAAGCAGTCCTCCACATACAGCAATTATATGGTCCACAAGTTACAAAACTAAGATTAAAGAAGATTACTATGATAAAAGATACTGCCTTTTGTTCAATGAAAAAAGTAAAGCACAAAGTATAAGACAAGCATCTGCTATTAATTATGCAAATGCCATTGTATAACTTAAGATGGTTAATATGAAACAAACCTACGCAGAAGCATCAAAGAAAAGAAGAAGATGGCGTGGCACAATAGGTGGATGAAGTACTGAATGAGAGACATCCTTTTCAACACAACAGCACAATTTAAGGAAAAACTATCTAAGGTGTGAGTAAGAAACCGAGAAATAGTGACTGCATAAAAATGTTAGTTTCTTCTTTTGTATAAGCTTAGTCATTTCTTATCTTAAGGGTACTATCCACGGAGAAAAGACTAGCTATTGAGCTAACTATTACCTGCCAGGCTACCTGAAGGATATGGTTCAAGCTCTTGTTCTTGTGCAGGTCCAACAGAGATCTTCACAGGATATAGCATTGAAATTTGAGATGTCATATGTTGTTGCCTCATTCTTAGCATCTTCTGTGAGTTTCTTAGACAAACATAGCCTTTTTCTTCAGACAGTATTATACTTGATTCCTATAATAACAGCATCATCAGCTTTCTTACTACAATAACAGCAGTGAAATATGATGCCTCCACATTACCAGATGCAGAAGTCTTTAAAATTCTCAAACACAAACAAAAAAGAGTAAAGAAAAGTATACATTGGCATATTGGTTCCTCACAAACACAATTGACTTAACTCTATCATGTAACAAAGACCAATAATTTTATTTTATTTTTGGATTTTCAAAATGCTTGCTTGATAAGATTAGGAACAAAATATAACATAAATTCAATTATTGACAATTATATCTTTCTGTACCCAAAACCCACAAGAAAATATAAAAATAAATCCACCTGAAGATTTCTGCTACCTACAGATAGAGCACCCCCTGCCACCAACAGTGATTGGACTGCACCACTAAGCTCCTCCTCCTGCTTGCTAGCATCCTCCTTTGCCATCCTAGAACGCATATACATATTCTCTGTCATCATTTTCTTTGATTCCAATTTATGACGCATTTCCTCAAGTTCATTCATCCGGCCCAATGATTCAGCATTAACCTGCTCACAAGATCATTGCCCGCTAATACGCGGGCTCATTAATTAGAGACAAGTGTAATTATAAAAAAAAAATCAATAATACAACCATATATGTTGTTGTACTGAAACCAATATTCAGGACAAAGAAGCACCCGCAGATGAAAGCAACTCTACAAAACAGACAAGTCAGAATCGGTGTGTGCTAAAGTAAAAACTTTGCAGGCTATTCTGAGTTGAAATATGGAAAATCAAGCCTGCTTCCCTTTGTTAAAATATTTTGGATATCCTCATCTTGGGTATTTTTAATCTGTTAAGGTCCAAGATACACTAAATAAAAGAGTCATCACACTGCAATATTACTATGTTAGTCCACCTACTTGTAAAGTAAGAGTACCTTTACCTACTTCCTACAGCAGTAACAGATAAATATGAATAAAGGAAAATTCAGAGGTAAAGAAAAAAAACTGAAACTCAAAAACAGATACACAGGCTTAAAATGGCTCTCCTGTCCCTTTCCATGACCTTACTACCCACAATGCCAAAAAATAAAATCTGAAAGTATAATAACCCACGACCAATTACATCATTGATCCCATATTCCCATGTCTTCATAGATACAACAAAATTTAATGTTGGCAGCCAACAACCTAACACAACAGTCCTCTTTTATCCGGACTAAGGACTTGCTGTCCAAAGTTTGCAAACAAGCACGAAATAAACTAATTTATTTACCCACAAGGCCATAGAAAGATGAATGAGTGTGTATGTTAAGGGTCACGTCTAAGGGTGAAAATTGAAAAATAACAGCCAAAACGAAACTGAAGCATAGAAGATTAACCAGCAGTATCAGGGAAGATTAGTCTAGAGAACCCTATGGGTCAATTCACTCCTCTTTTATTAAATTGTTATACTCATTACCAATCATTTGATCAACGGGAAATCTCATTAATTATAATTAAAGAAACTAATAAATGAAACACAAATGAAGCTAACAAGGGTTGATTCATGTGGTAAGATTGAAGCATTACACTTGTAAGGCTTAGGTTCAATTCCAACGGACAACAATCTCCGCTATGGGAAATTCTGAGTACAGCAATAAACCAGCACTGAGGATAGTAGCTTGCCTTGGCCTTGAAATACAACAGCCTCCCCTGCCCACATAACTTTGTAGTTTCGAGAGGCAAAAAATATCCCCCAATCCAACCATATTATACCTCAACCCACTGTACCCACTGCATACTGAATTGATTTTTAATGGCATAAGAAGCCATATTCTGACACTATATTCTTACACACTTTAAGCCAGTCAGTAACCATCACAAACACCACAGTTTGTAGCCTAAGGAAACCCTAGTTACGTGAACAGACGGATCTTCTGACATGCATAGCCCTACGGAAGAAAATTCGACAATGAATAGTTTGCTTCTAATCTTACTATAAATGGAATTACATTTAACACCACCACAAGATTGTACTATTTCTCTCTTCCCTAAATCCATTTCCTCTTCTCAACACTTCGAAGCAAATAATCCCCTCCCCAAAATTTACCAAAGGGAGCTTATTCCTCTTGATTTAAAATTTTAACTTTTTTAATATCTACTTTCAGTTTAGTCATCAACACACTCAGAAGAAACGCAATTCAAAGGAATTACAACAAACCAATTACAGCATAAAACCAGTTTGCATTCCTTATTGAGCAATCACCCTACCTGGATGAGGTACTCGAGCTTCTGCTGAAGAACTCGCTTCTTCTCCTTAGCTTCATTGAGCGCGGAAGAGAGGCTCGACAACCGCGCAAGATCGTGCTCGAAATCCTCCCACTCAATCACTTTAACATCTTCTGGATCGGTTTTCATCGCCGTCGTCAGCAGCGAGATATTTTGGTTTGGTTCCATTAGGGATCGACCTCATCATTGTCCTGGAGTGGGTTTGATCAAATTCAGAAGCTCATCGATCCCTCTTCATCAGTTCCTAAAATTTTCTTGAGAAAATATGGCTTGATTTTCTCGGGAAAGAAAAAGAAAATAAAGAAGACGCGTCACTGGAGCAGTTTGCAAGAATTTGGTTGTTCTGTTGGAGTAAACCGCATTATAATGGACACGTGGAACTCGTGCATCAAACTTTTACCATAAAACAGACCTAAAATTTGGAGAAATTTTGTGGGTACAAAAAATATAGACCCAATATTTTTAAGAAGGCTAAAACGTTATTGTCTTTATATTCTTTCAAATACTAGTATCTTAATATACCATCAAGAAAAATAGTATCTTAATATTATTACTGCATAATATTATTCTTCATTCAATTAAAAAAGAACAAATACAACAGAGTAAAGATAATCACAGAAAAAATATTACAGAGAAACGTATAGGGTTGCAGAATACAACACATACAGCAAGAAAACTCACCAAAAAATCACGAGAAACTAAAAGAAAAAAAGATAATCACAAAATGAAAATCAAAACGCACTTGATTAGAGCGAAACCCAAACTCGCCGACACAGAGGGATGGCAGCAGAAATTATTTAACTTACTCTTTTTTATTAGAATGATACTCTTTAATAAATGGATAAAGTTATTAATTATTTTTTAAAAAAATTTCAGCTTACAAAATAACTTACCAACTCACAAACATTTTAGAAAATAGGGAAACATAAATTTTAAACTCAACTTAGCTCATTTGTTATCCATACGGGAGAGGGTGTGTGTGGTAGTGAAGGTGGAAGGGGTGGGGTCACAGTCTACAAAGAAATTGAAAGGGGAGAGTTGGGCAGGAAAAAGGAAAGGGATGGCAGTCTAAGAATTTTATAAAGTATAATGTGTCACATCATCGTGTTTAATAAAATTGATGGAGAGATTAGTTTGGGTTACGTTTAAAAATAGTAGAGATTAAATTAGACTTTTTTTTTATTAGAGACCAAATTAACTTATTAGTGTTTGAATAGAAACCAAATTAAACATTTACTCTTACTTTAAGAAAATTAAATTTGCATGGAAATTCAAGAATGATTAACTTTTCTTTCACTTTACATCTTAAAAAATGGCCATAACTTCGATTTGGGCCTATGGTTTGCTGGGCCTGAAGGCCCATAGATGATTTAGTACCATAAAAAGTTGATTGAAGAGTGTTACGAAGGAAAGTCATCACCGGTCTTAGAGCCAGAGCATTAGCGTGGAGGGTTCCAGAAACGGGATCGAGTGAATCAGAAGCAAAACCCTAAACGGAGCGATGCCGAAAAAGATGGGGGTGAACACGAAGGCGGAGGCGGCGAGGGCTCGGAAGAGCGCCGTGGAAGAGGAGCGAAAGGAGCGAGAGAATCGGGAGAAGGAGGAAGGATACTGGCGCGACGCCGAGGGCCCGAAGTCGCGCGCGGCCAAGAAGCGGGAGGAAGAGGCGGATAAGAAGGCGGATGCAGTGGCGCGGCGAGCGGAGGCGCGTCGGTTGGCGGAACAGGAGGAGAAAGAGCTGGAGAAATCGATGAAAAAGCCGGACAAGAAGGCTAACCGCGTGTCGATCCCGGTGCCGAAGGTGACGGAGGCGGAGCTGAGGAAGCGGCGGGAAGAGGAGCAGGCGGAGATTCAGAAGAAGTCGGAGGAGGCGAAGAAGCGGCTGAGCCGCACTGCTGCGGAGGAGGAGTATGAGCGCATGGTGCTCGTCTCCAATACCAATCGCGACGATTCCATCATCGAAGCTCGATCTGTCGAGGATGCCATCGCTCAGATGTCTGTCTCTGATAATTTGCCACCCGATAGGCATCCCGAGAGGCGCCTCAAGGCCTCATTCAAGGTTGGTTATTTTTTTTTTTTTGGGTAAAATTATTTTGTTTAATTATTCTTAGGCTATGTTTTGTTTATGAATCATGTTCAATATTTTCTTCTTTTTTTTCAATGGGATTAGGGTTATTAACCTTGCTGTGTGTCAATCATGGGGTTCAATACGATACTCGTTTTAATTTGTTTTGACGTACTACTCTACTGCGTCTGCACTGCAGGCCTTCGAAGAAGCTGAACTCCCCAAGTTGAAGGAAGATAAACCTGGCCTTACTCACGCTCAATACAAGGACCTCATCTGGAAGCTTTGGAAGAAATCTCCTGACAATCCTCTTAATCAAGTCAGTACTCAATCATTCTTGATTACACTTTTGCTCGCTTCACAAATCAGAATCTCAAATTTATCTCTGTTTTTTTTAACTTTTTAGTCAGAAGCTGATTTTATAATTTTGGGCACCATGGGTGGTTGGGTTTCATCATTTATCTGTGTTGTGTGTATGGGCAGATTGCTGAGTGAAGAATGATCAGCGGAAACATGCCTACATTGTAATTGAAAGCAGACTAGTAGAGACATTTTCATGGTGTGGCGGAGGCTTATCTACTTCATAAACACTTCTATTTCTGCCTTACCGAATTTGCATCCACTTCAAGTTCATAATAAGATAGCTCATAAAATTCGTTTCCTCTCTTATTGTGATTCCTTTGTTGCCAGGATATTACTGACTTGCTGTACATGCTGCACATCACGGACATTGTTGTGTCATCAAATTTGAGGACTACTCACTCCCCTATTAGAGATTATATATATATCTATAGAGAGAGAGAGAGAGAGAGAGAGAGAGAGAGAGAGAGAGAGAGTTGTTCCATAAATTAGGCAAGTGTCTAGTCACGTGCCTTTGCTTTATTCTGTGTTATAAGATTTCTCTCAAAATTATCGA
Source organism: Nissolia schottii (assembly GCA_003254905.1). NCBI lineage: Eukaryota > Viridiplantae > Streptophyta > Magnoliopsida > Fabales > Fabaceae > Nissolia > Nissolia schottii. Next base: position 484,103 of record QANU01038264.1, on the reverse strand, counting down.
CTTGTACCATCTTGCGCATGAATAAAAGCTAACGGTTTAAGTATTCTGTTTGAGAGCCGTGAATGGACCTATATTGACTATGACTACTCTAACATTCTAATATACATACCGGTGTAAAATATAACTATTTCATTATGTGGCGAGCAGTAGCACGTTGTAATGAGCTAGTAGGGAGTGGTAGCGGAGGCTGATCACTGCAGGTACATCAATCTACTCTCAATTGATGAAGTGAAAGTAGCTGATGAATTACGAACAACGTTCACACCAAAAAGAACAAATATTACAAACATCGTGGTTGAAAATTTAATCAATCAATGCTATAAAAAATGGTTCGCCAACAGTTGATATTTAGTATTTTTAAAAGAAAAAAAAATGGGAAAACACAAGGGGTCCATTAATATTAGGTGTCACATTTTAAATGGATAAGAGCAAATGGTGTCTCTTGCTATGAGAGTAAGAATTGGTAAACTATTTTGGGTATGACTTTGAAGATGTAGGTTGTATCTATTGTCTCATTCAACAAACTTTTCGTGCCAACAATCCCAATGTGTAAGACGTTGTGACACTTAACAACTCTATCACTTCGCATCACAACCACCCTATCCCACAAATTAAGCCTTATTTCCCATAATATGTACCTGATTGTCACTTGAGATCCCACAAAATCGTGGGTAATCAAAAGATATGGCAGAAAAGAAGGAGGGTTTAGCTTGTGAGAGTGAAAAACACGAGAAAAAGGTGTGAGTGAGACATAAAATAAGAGCAGTCAGCTTTTACCCAATGGACAACCAAGAAGTAGCTAAAGAGGGACTTAGCCTTCTTACTAACACACTCCTGGTAGGGAGATTGGAGGATTTTATTCAACCCACCACACGTAAACAACTTAGAACCTTTAGAAAGTTTCAACCCAAGTGCCAAACAATCAGCCTAAAACCACCAAAAACCACTACAAACCTGAACCCAACCACCCCACCCACTGAAAGGGCATCTTACACATGAACGGACTTGCTAACTAAAGAGACACCTCAGACTCATCATTGAAGAGGATTCCATGGAGACTAGTTGTTTGACCCTAATCAGCCTTAAGAAGTCACTTCATCACTAAATAGCTTAATATTCATCCATTACAAACTTACGAATCCACATCGTTGTAACTCTCTTCATTTATGCTGTACAACTCTATTATCGTATTTTGGTTTAAATCAGTTGTCGTCGACAGGAGGCCGCTGAGACGACAAGGCCATCAAAAGGACGATGAGGCCACCAAGATGACTAGACGACGATGAGATCACTGACGGGTCTCCCCATTGTCTCATGTAACAGTTTCAATCCCAAATTTGTCAATATATACATGAACCCTTACTTGGTAATTGAGAAAAAACAAAATTTGAGAATGACACTATTATTATTTTTATGTGCTCTTCTACTTATATAAAAACAAAAACTAAGAACTTTTTATTAATATGAATTTGTCTTTTAATTTTATTTTTTTATAATTTATAAATAAAAATGTAAGATATACTAAGACTTTTTCTTTTCATTGAAAGAGACCACCATTCAATATATGACGTATACATAAAATTTTAAAGAGATTAATTTTCATGCATTTATATTGTCGTTTAATCATGTAGTACAACATAAGTAAAAATGGTTGAGTCTTATTCCACTATTTCAAAAGTCTACCATATAAAAATGAGATGACAATGTAAAACTTTTTTACATTGTAAGTGCATAGAAATTAATCTCAAATGCAAATACAAGAGTCAATGTCCAAACTTGCCCCCTTGCCTCTGTCAATGCATTTAACTTAATTTTTTTATATTAAAATACTTAAAATAATATCATTAAATAATCAACTTATTCTCTATTAATATTTTATATTGATTAATTATTCTCTATTAATATGAAAGGGAATGTTATCAAAGTTAGGGGAATATGAAAGGGAATGTTATCAAAATTAGGGGATTGGTGGACTTCAAGAACAGTTTTTGCTCCAGCCGGGATTTTTTTTTCGTAGAAAAATAAAAAATAGTCCCAGAAAACACGATCACAAAGGCAATTCTTCATGCCACACGAGCAGAGTTACTGAAGGCGTTAGCCTAAGATCCCTTTTGACAACGATTCAACTATTTTTTTTTTAAATTACATTAGTTATAATGGAGTTTGAATTTAAATTATTTTATTTAAGAATCTAAAATTTTATACATATTATTTAAATCTCTTATTATTAGATTAATCTGAGTGACTTTGATTAAACTATTATACATATATATATATATATATATAAAAAGTTTATAGTATTATTATTAGTGATTAATACAATAGAAAAAAATGCGTACCCACGTGTAGTATTGCTGTGGACTGAGACAATGAGGAGCCGTAGAGCAGTGCGAGCAGCCTGCAATTGATAAGTGAGACGAGTGATATAAGGTGAGAGGATACATTCCCGTAAATCACACATAACAGGTGAGACGAGTACTTGGGAGAAATTCTTTTATAGCATGTGTACAAAAAGAAATTATTTTTACATGGTGTATAAAAGAATTCTGGAGAACTTGGTGTTATGGGCATCTGCATGTTTGTTTTCCTTGAGACTGTTTTTTATTTGGGCACAAGAGACTTATGTTTGAACGATTTATTTGTAGAACAGGACCAACTACACTTTAGCATTTTGGCCCAGCTACCTAAGCCCAAGCCTCTCCATTCCCTCAATAAGAATAATAATAATAATAATAAAAAGCCTAAGCCTAAGCCCCTCCATAAATATTAAGATCTTATAAATTACTCTTTTAAATCTATTGGTTGATTAAAAGGAAAATGATGAGGATGAAGATATATGTGGGGATAGTGGTGGCGGGGGAATACAATAGGCTTATCCATTACGAGATGCAATAACCAACGTATTTAAGCGCCAATTTGAAGGGGAGAAAGAAAATTCCAGGGGCAGTTGCATGGAAGGGTTGGCGGTTCTTCCAGTTCCGCTTCGGAATCCAATCTTGCCGCGTCCAAGATGCAAACATTCCATTCCCACCGGTACTGTCATTTCGATGTGTGAATTGAATTGAATTTTATGTTTCATTTGATGTATGTATTAATCATTTCTGTGCATTGAAGCTGCTTTTGTCACAGGAACCATACCCATACCCTCCTTTCTGTCTCTCCATCTCAAACCCTTGCGCACATTCACAAGGAGGACTGCATCAGGTAATCAAGGTTCATTCATGCCTCACAGGTTCTCTGCCTATTATTGTTCTCCGGACTTGGTTGAATATAGTAAGCATGATCAGTGCGTGCTTGTGACTTTCAGCATCATCACAGGCACACGCACACGCACACGCACGCTCACAGCCCCTTCCTCCTCAACCGCTGGCGGCCGGGAACGAATACGAAAATCCTGTCAGTGGGGATTCCATACGCCACAGATTTCTGACCTTCTATGCTTCCCGTGGCCACAAGCTCCTTCCTAGTGCCTCTCTCATCCCTGATGACCCCACAGTTCTACTCACAATCGCAGGAATGCTTCAATTCAAGCCTATATTCCTAGGGAAGGTATTTCAATTTCCTTATCTTTTTTCCCATTCATAATCTATGAGTACTAAACACTATTGTCCTTAGGTTCCACGGCAAGTACCTCGTGCAACAACTGCCCAAAGGTGCATACGTACTAATGATGTTGAGAATGTTGGCCACACTGCTCGACATCACACATTTTTTGAGATGCTTGGAAACTTCAGCTTTGGTGATTACTTCAAAAAGGAAGCTATTAAATGGGCATGGGAGCTTTCAACCATAGAGTAAGCATAATTTGCTCAACTACTTATCATTTTTTCCTTTTTTATTTTTCGATACATAATTATCATGCTTTACAACTTGCAGATAGGTTCATTGTGCTACCTTGCCTCCTAACATGTCATATTTCTGTTTATGCTTATCTTGAAAGTTTTTCTTTGAAGCAAGGACTTGGTTTCTGAAGCTTCCATAACATTTGAATATTCATGACGCTTTTTATTTAATAAATTTATTAAGAACTAGTTTTTTTTCTGTTAGTGCACATAATTAACTCCAAATTGATTGTAATGCACCTGTTGTTCCTAATCCAAAAAATGAAAAAGGGAAAAGCTATTAGTATTACCATTTTATATCGGCATTTGACAGGAACAGAATTATCATTTCTTTCAACTACTTTTAGGTTTGGTTTGCCAGCAGACAGATTATGGGTTAGTGTTTATGAAGACGACGATGAGGCTTTTGAGCTATGGTCTGATGAGGTTAGCTAAAAGTTGGATTTCCGATTTCCTTAAGCATCATGTCATGTGCTTAGATGCCTCTATCTTTTAAGTTTTAATCGTACACAAGTTTCCAACTAACATTTAACAAAGTGTGCAGAATGATATTTTGAACATCGTGTCCTTGGCTTTTGTGCAGGTGGGTGTCCCAGTTGAGCGTATAAAGAGGTTGGGTAAGGAGGACAACTTCTGGACCAGTGGAGTGACAGGCCCCTGTGGTCCTTGCTCAGAACTTTATTATGATTTTCATCCTGAGAGGGGAAACATAGACACCGTAAGTATGTAGTAGTATGAGATTGAGTGATTCAAAATCATTTCAATGACAATATTTTACTATCTTTTGAATTTTTTGGGCTGGGTTGGGGGATGAAAGCAGGATCTTGGCGATGATTCAAGGTTTATAGAGTTCTACAATCTAGTATTCATGCAATACAACAAAAAAGATGATGGTTCCCTTGAACCACTAAAGCAAAAGAACATAGATACTGGGCTTGGACTAGAGCGCATGGCTCGCATCCTTCAAAAGGTATACATTGATTTGCATTGTTGTAAAAGAGTTCATTCATATTCACGGAAGTAATTCTAAGGGAGTAGAACTATCATTGCACATGCTCCTAAATTCTTATATTTATATATACATACATACATACCTACGTGTGTGTGTGTGTGTGTGTGTGTGTGTGTAATATTCTGTGTTTTCTGCAGGTTCCAAACAACTATGAAACTGACTTGATTTTCCCCATCATAGATACGGCCTCTAAATTAGCAAATGTTTCATATGGTACTGCTGATGATCAGACAAAGAGGAATCTGAAAGTAATATGACTATCTTCCAACAACCAGAAGCAATCATAAACATAGTTTATTTGAACCTACAGTCGTTTTTGTTAAACCTCTTAATGTCTACTTTTGTTTTCCCCAATTTATTCCAGATTATAGGAGATCACATGCGTGCTATTGTATTTCTCATCTCTGATGGGGTTGTCCCATCAAATGTTGGGAGAGGTTATGTGGTTCGACGGCTTATCAGAAGGGTTGTTCGTACAGGCAGGTTGCTTGGTATAAAATGTGATGGTATGGGAGACCATGAAGGAGCATTTTTACCAATTATTGCTGAGAAAGTAGTGGAACTAAGCATCCACATTGATGCTGATGTAAAGAGTAGAGCACTACGTATCCTTGAAGAGTTGAAGAGAGAAGAGCTTCGGTTTGTGCAGACACTGGAGAGAGGAGAAAAGTTGCTTGAAGAGAAGCTTGCTGATGCTTTATCTAGTGCGGAGAAAAATGGAACTGTACCATGCTTGGCTGGCGAAGATGTGTTTCTTTTGTATGATACTTATGGATACCCAATGGAAATAACAAAAGAAGTAGCTGAAGAACGTGGTGTGAGTATTGATGTAACTAGTTTTGATGTAGAGATGGAGAAGCAAAGGCGTCAATCTCAAGCTGCACACAATATTGTGAAACTAGCCACTGGAAATGGGGAAAATATTGCAGACAATGTACCTGAGACCGAATTTATAGGATATGACAAACTTTATGCTAAAGCAATAGTAGAAAGCCTAGTGGTAAATGGTGATCCAGCTGTACAAGCTAGTGAAGGGAGTAATGTGGAAATTTTGCTGAACAAAACTCCGTTTTATGCTGAATCAGGGGGACAAATTGGAGATCACGGTTTTATATATATTTCAGAGGATGAAAATCAACTAAAAGCTGTTGTGGAGATTGTAGATGTTCAGAAGTCTTTAGGTAAGACGTTTGTTCACAAGGGTACAGTTCAGAAGGGGGTTGTAGAGGTTGGCAAAGAAGTTGAAGCAGCAGTGGATGTAAAGCTGAGGCAGAGAGCTAAGGTACTAGAACTTATTGGCTTACTCATTTCATTCACCATTTGGAAATCTTTACCCATTACACTGTGAGAAAGACAAATCCTTGCATCATCTTAGTCATGCATATTTCCAAATTCCAAGTGTGTTATTCATGATGATTGTAAATACAATTGGTTCTCTGTAGGTTCATCATACGGCAACTCATTTATTGCAAGCAGCGCTTAAAAAAGCTGTTGGTCAGGAGACCTCACAAGCTGGTTCTTTGGTGACGTTTGATCGTCTGAGGTTTGATTTCAACTTCCACCGACAACTTCTTGATAGCGAGCTTGCAGAGATTGAAGGGCTAATCAATGGATGGATTGAGGATGCAACGCTTCTTCAAACCAAAGTCATGCCTCTTGCTGAGGCAAAAAGAGCTGGAGCTATTGCAATGTTTGGAGAAAAATACGGAGAAGAGGTTGGATTAACGGCAAACACTTGATATTGAATTTTAGTTTCAATTAGCTTCTGTTTTGGACGTACTGAGCATGTAAGTTACACATACTTTGAAGTGTGCATTTTCAGAAGATACCTAGACTTTTGGGGATGGTTGACAACTATTGCTCAGAGATCATAGTTTCTTCTGACTTAAATTCCTTCTTTATTGTTGTTAGACTGCTAATCCTGCCACAAAAATTTTGGGACAAATTTCAAATAGATCCAACTATAATAGTCATTTTATGATACACCAACAATTATCCCCTTTTCTCCAAACTGTGCAGTTGCACATGTACCACAATAGTGAATCCATGTACTGCCAGTAATATACTAGAATCTGAAGATCTTTTTGTGAGAGCACCCTGTTGCATAAAACAATGAAACTGTCTAGATAAAGTGTAAATCCTAATGACCCAGCAGAACCTCTCAGTCATAAGGGAATATATTAAGAATATATTCAATATTTTTACGTCATTATTTATCTAGCTGATATGATGGTTATGCAGCCTCCTGTGGTTTTCAAATTTGTTGTGCTGCAGGTACGTGTTGTAGAGGTTCCTGGTGTATCAATGGAACTTTGTGGCGGAACTCATGTCAGCAATACTTCTGAAATTCGTGGTTTTAAGATAATCTCAGAGCAGGGTATTGCATCCGGAATCAGGCGTATAGAAGCTGTTGCTGGGGAAGCTTTTATTGAATATGTCAACGCCCGAGATTTTTATCTAAAGCAGCTATGTTCCACTCTCAAAGTATGTTTCATGATCCTGGCTTTTTTATACGGAACCTAAGTTTTGGAAAGTTATAATTCGTCCTTAGAAGAACCAGTTAATATTCATTTTCATCTCCATGAACCATAATTTAAAACTCTGGTAATTTTAATATCCATGTGTCATGCAATCACTGTGACCATCTCTTATATAAATTTGTGTACCAGGGTATTTCTTTTTGTTTTCCTTAACCTACACTGTTGAACACAATAGAATTAGAGATGAAAGACCAAACGTCCTATATAATTAGAGTTACTTTGTGCAAGATGGGCATTGGTTATAGTCTGGTAGGGTTCTCCATAGTCTCTCAAACACTTAAGGATTTCTCACGTCTTGAGAGGAATTCCACCCTAATGGATTAAACATATAATAGAATGAAATTCCTAGTACCCTTGTTTATTTATTTGCAGGTAGCAGGACCTTTAAGTAATTAATGGCTAGTTTTTTGCCGTATATACGACTAACTGAGAATGTATTTTTTTAAGAAAAAAATTATGGCCATACTTTGGATATATTGGACATGTGCTTAAATCATATCCGCAAATTAATAAAGAAAACCTCGAGGTGTGGGCCCCAAGTGAAAACTCATCCAATGTAAATGGGGGTGTGTCAGCCCAGTGTTATACAAAGAATACAACTCATTAATAAAAGGTACCAGGTCGTTTCCTTTTCCAAAACGAGGATACCAGTTCTCTTTAAACGTTTACTACATAAAAATCCCACGGGCATTATTGACCTTGCATGTCTCAATGTTTTATATTTGTATCACCATATGAAGGTTAAACCTGAAGAAGTGACGACAAGGGTAGAAAACCTTTTAGAGGAGTTACGGGTAGTAAGAAATGAAAAGTCTGCTGTGCGTGCAAAAGCAGCAGTCTACAAAGCTTCAGTTATTGCAAGCAAAGCATTGTTGGTGGGAAAATCAAAACGGTGCAGGTAATATTTCTGGTTATGTTAGTGCATTTTACTATAATACTGGGGACGGGAATGGGCTTTCTTCTGCATTAACTACAAAGAATTCTAACCATTAAGAAGTGATTGCATCACATTATTGGAACTACCTTGGATATATTTTCGGTGGATGCTACAGAAATGACTAGAACTCGAGTCCTTAGAGGATCACCTTGTGTATGCATACTTGACATCAGCTATATACTTTGGAGTAGGATCTATAGATAGAAAAAATGATCTTTGTTGAATATTATTTACAGGGTATTAGTTGAGTGCTTGGATGATGTTGATGCTGAGTCACTTAAAAGTGCCGCAGAATATTTAATGGAAACACTAACAGATCCAGCAGCCATCGTACTGGGCTCTTGTCCAGGTGAAGGGAAGGTTAGTTTGGTGGCTGCTTTTACTCCAGGGGTCGTTGATCTAGGAATTCAGGCTGGTAAGTTTATTGGACCTATAGCAAAATTATGTGGTGGCGGCGGAGGAGGAAGGCCCAATTTTGCCCAGGCTGGTGGGAGGAAGCCTGAAAACTTGGCAGTTGCCCTGGAGAAGGCTCAGTCAGAGCTTATAGCTACACTTTCTGAAAAAGGAAACTGATTCAAGTGCACCTAGCAATTATTTTTATGCTGAAGCCGTAAGGAAAGTATTTTCTTTCAATTCCAATAGGGAAGTGATGGAAGAAGCGTCGAAATAGTGTAGAGCTTGTAAAATGTTTGTAGTCTCATTTTTTTTACTCAATTTTCGGTCTTTTACGGTGTCATGTCTATTTTAGTAATCGGTCTCACACCACAAAAATTGACATTATGTGTACACTATTCAGAGAAATAAACATCACAAAGTAGAGAAATAAATATTATTAAACACATAAATAATTAATATTAAACACACAAATATTCGTGCACACACAAAACTTAGAAACAATCCTTATTAAACACATAAACGAGCCAATATTAAACACACTTGTTTATGTATGCACAAATGTTTGATGATAATATTTGTTTTTCTATGTAGGTGTACACAATAGTTAGTTTTTTAAGATGTACAAATAATATTTTTGTTTAGTAATTATATATTTAGAAGTAATTTTGGTTTATCATATTTAGGGTAGGAAGTGAATCAAACTAGCTTATGAGTTATTTCTAACTCAACTCGTTATGACTTGATAAGTCAAGTAAGTGAGTTCACGAGTTGTGTTTGAACCTAAGAAGCACAAGCACGGGACGTGGCACATCGACACACTAATTTCAAAATTTTAGATGATATAAACACAATATATATAGATGTAAAATTAAATATTTATAATAATACCTTAATACTTTTATTGATATCAAACTACTTTTAATACTTCTCAAATGTCTTTCAAAATATTTTCATGTCTCAATCTTACTAATTTTTTAAGAGTTCATCATGTTATTATAAATTATTTAATATTTAAAATATTTTTTACTCGAATACGACACAAACATGGTTTAAGAAATGTTTGGATATAGCTCAAATATGATTATGAATTTTTTATTTGGACATTTTCAAACACTTGTGACATGTGTGTAGGACAAATGTCTTCGTGTGTCAAACATAGGGACACGATAGTCTCATGAGATATTTATGCTTCCTAGGTTTGAATCTAAAAATTTGACTCATTTGTTAAATGAGTCAAATTTAAGTTTTGCTATGTTCAACTCAATAATTTGTAAGTTGGCTCGACGCATTTATATTTAATTATAATTATATATAGTATATATGAATATTATAATTTTTAAGATGAATTATAATTTAAATTATGTTATATTGGTTATAATCAATGTGACATAATAATTTTGTTTCATTTCTAAGATATAAATTATGCTATAAATAAGATATACTTGTAAAGGTTTTGAATACTAGATTGGTCATCTGATTTGACTAAGCATTGATTTGATAATGATATGACTCTTAAAAAATTATTGAACTTTTTGACCTCTTTAAAAATTGCTTTTGAAAAGTTTTAGTAATATTATTTGATAAAATAATACAAAAAATGCTCTCAATAAACAGAAGTTATAAAAATTGCTCTTTAAAAAACCTCTTGAGAGTTTTCAAGAGTACCCTGACTCTAAAAAATAAAAAATCAAGAGCAAAAGTTATTTTATTTACCAAACATAAAAAATTAACTTGTAATAACACATCTTCAAAAAGCTTTACAACTTGTAATAAAACATCTTCAAAAAGCTTTACCAAGCTAAAGATTGATTCAATAACAAATTTATATTTTATTTGGACACTAGTGAGTGAGCCTAGTCTTGTGAGTTTTTAAGTGAGTTGTGCTTAACTTTAAAAATTGGGCTTGCTTATTAGCAAGTCTAGCCATGAAACAATCTTATAAAATTGAGTAATAGGCTTTGCTATATAACACATTTTGAGAAGTTTAAATATTTAACTTTTTAAAAAAACACTTTTTAAAGCTTTTAAAACCAAATAATTAATTCTATTACTTATTTAAATAAAAAAATAACTTATTTATAAAAGAAAACTCCTTTCACATACCGAATTAATTAAACTGCATATATAATGCTTAAATTTGCATGACAAAATTGTTAGCTCACAGAAAATCCAATATCAATATACATTGCCTGAGCATTTAATTTCAACTACAATTTAACAGTCATCTTTCAGAAGTAAATATCTGTTTGCTTTGACTGGGCTTTGAGATCCTTCAATTTCTTCAAAATGTTAGTGAAGTAATCCTGCAAATACTTCTCCAATGTAACTATATCTTTTGAATCCACGCCAAGAAGATTATATGTCTCTGCCATCGGAACGGAGAAAACAATGTCGCTGGTAAGGACCTGCATATTTTCCCATTTAAGCCCATCATTAGGCATGCTTTTCTACCACTAAAAGGAAAATGAAAAATGCTAACTATACACACTCTAAATGCTGCAACCTGCAAGTCAATAGACATCTAAAATATAAAAACAATAATGCTATTTGGACTATTAAAAAAGGGTAGGCACCTTTTCACTCATCTCAAAACACATTATAGCCATTATGAACCATGTGAGCCCCATGATGTGTTGTAAAAGAAGTGACAATGTGTCTACATCTTTGTATTGTAATGGTCTAAATAACACTATTCATATAACAAATAACCATGCAAGTCCTAAAATATTAGCTCATCAGAAATGTTTTTCAAAATCCCATTGGCTTGCTAGAATCCTCCCTATCCATCTATTTATTTGGACAAGAATAACATGCTTAATATTATTGTGATTTATAATAAAAACAGATAGTCGAAACAATCGAAGGGGCAGTTATCAGGCAATATGCAATACGTCCTTGAAAAGAGGGCTATGGTAGTCAATAACTCATAAGATAAGAAGGACGCGTAATGTCAATAATGAGGCAACTAAATTATAGCCATAGGTCCTAGAAAAAGGCCTCTAATAAGGGGCAGTCAATAATCAATCAGCTTTTTCAAAGAAGATGCAGGCAGGAGATGGAGGAGGTAAGTCAGCTTGCTCCACAAAGCATAACTACTACTGACATCGAGGGAACAGATTTTACCTCTGAGAATGCCAATCTGTCGGCAACATCATTTGTCCACTCAAAAAACCGTGTCAGTTGACGAGTGAGTCTTAAAATGGAGACTGGAACTGTAGTTACATTAGCATCTTGGCCTGCAAGCCTCTCGCACAATGTTATCACCTAATAATCACTAGAGATGTGTGAGTGAGCTGTGCTGAGCTAGCCAGCCAGCCGCGAGGTAAATTAACGAGGCATTATTGAGCAGCAGGCCAGTCAATTAAGTAGCACATGTATGTAAACTAACTTACCTCTTGGGTTGTCCATGCACGAGGACCAGCAAATGTAAGAAGTTTACCATTTGTTTTTTCATTTCGTAAGGCTATAAATGTCAAGCGAGCTATATCCTAAAGATAGATGTAGAGTAATTAGATATCATAATAAGTGAACTGTACACATCAGTAAATTAAGGATGACCAGAGCCTAGATGTGATGTATGGGATTGAGTTAACCTGTGTATCCATGTAAGCAATTCTGGTTGGGGCATCAGTTCCCCAAACAGATTTCTCTTCCAGAATAGGAACAGCATACTGGCCAATAAGGCCCTACAATATATGTATATAAACAAATGTTAATGATGGTTTAATCAAAGATTTGGATTTATTTAGTGTTGACCTAAAGTATGGACAAGAAATTAAAGGTAGTAATACAAAAAAGGGGGACACCTACCTGCATGAAACCACATAAGCGGATAACGATGTGATTGAGGCCAGAGTCTCGGAGGAACTTCTCAGTGCAATATTTAATTTCCATGAGGGGGACCTCAGGATGTTTGTCGCAGTTGTGAATGGAATAGAAGACGTATTTCTGAATTCCCATTGCTTTAGCACATTGTATAAGAGCAACTTTCCCTTCCCAGTCCACCTGCAGAATGAAATGAATTTGATGATATTGGTACTAGCTAAGTAGGTATGAAATTGAATTAAATTAAGTGGAGTTTACGGTTTTGATGGGCTCCTCGGGACGGCCGGTGGCACAGTCAATAACAGTATGGATGCCGACAAGGGTTGCAGGAATAGTCTCTGGCTTACTGAGGTCAGCCTGAATGTATGCCAATAGAATGGAATGTTGAAGATCCAGAGAGAAGAACAAATGAAATGTAAAGAAGAAAAGAATGAACGAACGAAGAGTTGTACATTGACAACGGTGGCTCCCCAGTCGCGAAGGAAGTCAGCAGGAGCAGGGCGGGGCCTTACAAGGCACCTGACATCGTAGCCTTCGTCGAGTGCCCGCCTCACAATCTGGCGTCCGAGCGTTCCAGTGGCCCCCACCACCAGTATATTGGTCGCCCTCACAGGGGTCCCGCCTCCCACATTCACCGCCGCCGCCCCTCCCTGCGCATTGCATTTCACCGCCACTCCTCCTCCTGCTACTGCTACTCAATCAATCAAACAAATTGAATGCACATTCAAGTTCAAATCAATTGTCAATCAATTATTTGAGGGGACGGGATCGAATCGAATCGAATTAAGAGAGAGAAGGAATACGAACCCACCCGTAGAAGTAGAAGTAGACAGGGGGAAACCCCTCGACCTCGACCTCGCCCTCGCCCTTAGCATGGAATGCGGTACAGTGCAGCTGCGCCATGATAGTTGTTGGGGATGATTATGGAGGGTTGTTTTTGTTGGTAACCTGAGGCTCAGCAGCGCCATTTTCATTTTTTTTTTTTAATTTTATAGAATAAAATAGAAAGAAGGAAATGGGACGATAATTAACTCAACTTCAAGTCAACCACATTCATTCATTCACTCATCTTCTTTCTATTTCTCTAAGCACGTCTCGTCTGATCACAGTTTCGCCACGTCACCTGCCCACCCATTGGATGGAGATTCATCCACTCCTCTCCTATCTACCCCTAATCCTTCTGTTAAAGGTTGTTAACATCATGATCTTTTGAAAGATTGGATCCGCAAAATATAAAAATATAAACATATAAATGTAAAGGGTCATGATTATTGCACAAGAGGCCGTTGTACACTTTGTGCACAATTGGGACAATAATTGTTGCAGAGCGTCACAATATCAAAAGACGTGCTCGCTCTCTCAAAATGCACATGTGACACATTCTCAACCGTTCACATTTCGTCTCAAAGCGGCAACGTTTCTTCTCCCACAACATAACCTTTCTTCTCTCATCTTCATCCAACCCTCTCATCTTCCTCTCAGTCACTACTTCTTCTTCGTTCTTCTTCTGCTTCTATAACAACATTTTTCAACTCTTCCATCATAATGCTTCCTTGTCTCTGTAACTACTAGTAAGACCTAACCATTACCAGTTCGTTTTCTTTTTGCAAATTAATCGTTGAAACTTTTTGCTATTTTAGTTCACGTCAACTTTCCTTTCGCTATTTTTGCTTGCGATCAAAACCATTGGTTATGTCTTGTTGTTTACGAAAGTCACGTCTCATTTTACTAACGATTGTGTCTAGGATATGAAAAAGGTTGTGTCTGAGTAAAATAAATGGCTGTGTCTAAGATATGACAAAGGTTGTGCCTGAGTAAAGCAAAAAATTGTGTTTAGGATATCAAAAAGGGTTGTGTCTGCTTAAAGCAAACGGTTGTATCTAAGATATGATAAGGGTTGTGTCTAAGTAAAGTAAATGGTTGTGTCTAAGATATGAAAAGGGTTGTGTTTGAATAAAATAAATGGTTATGTCTAAGATATGAAAAGGGTTGTGTCTTATTAAAATAAATGGTTGTCTAGGATATGAAAAAGGGTTGTGTCTGAGTAAAATAAAAGGTTGTGTCTAAGATATGAAAAGGGTTGTGTCTTATTAAAATAAATGGTTGTGCCTTGTTCTCTACTACAGTTGTGTCCGAAGAATTTCCTTTATTAAAATGTGCGCGTGTCACACACTTATTAAATCCCTTATTAAATGGTTGTGTCTAAGTACTCTTTCATTAAACCCCTCAGCACGCCAACTGTTCACATTTTATAGAGAGCACAAAAACCTTTCTTCTCCCACGACAGAACCTTCTCGTCTTCATCCCACAAACACAATCCTCTCATCTTCCTCTCAATCACTGCTTCTTCGTCCTTCTTCTACTTCTGCAACAACATTTTCCAACTCTTCCATCGTAAGGTTTTCTCGTCTCTGTAACTACTAGTTAGACCTAACCATTACTAGTTCGTTTTCTTTTTGCAAGTTAATCATCGAAGCTTTTTGCTATTTTAGTTCACGTCAACTTTCTTTCTACTATTTTTGTTTGCGATCAAAACCATTGGTTATGTCTTGTTGTTTACAACTCATTTTACAAACGATTATGTCTAAAAATGACAAATGTTGTGTTCGAGTAAAACAAATAGTTGTGTCTAAGAAATGAAAAAGGTTGTGTCTGAGTGAAACAAATGGTTGTGTCTATGTAACATAAAATGTTGTGTCTAAGATATGAAAAGGTTGTGTCTTGTACGTCATCACGGTTAGGTCTTTGTTTGCTAGTTGGTTGTGTCTTTTAACATTATACAGTTGTATCTTCCTGTTGTGTTTGGTTATGTCTGGTTGTGTCTTGTAGTTATGTCTTTTTACGTTATATTTGTTAATGTGTAATTTTATCATGTTACAGAGTTATGGCACCCAAGAAGTCCACTTCAACTCTTAAGAAGTCTACATCTGAAGATTACAACAAAAAGGTATGATCTAACTTACTTTTTTAAAATCGTATTTACTTTTTAAAAAAAAAACATAAGACATGATAACTAACTTGGCTATTTGTGTTGAATGCAGTACATAATCAAGTCAAAGTGCTCGTGTCAAAAGTGCATGCTGTGACGGAATCACTCACGACTGCACAAAAGAGGATAGTGCAAGAAATGGGGTTTGAACAATGCTCCAAGTCCCAAAGGTTGCTGTCAACCATCCATTGGTGCATCAACTGGTCAAAAACTATGACTTTGCTACAAACACCATGGATGTGCCGAACAATGACAAGATCAAAGTTCGGGCAACCTACATAGAAGCTGCACTAGGGATGCCAGCAACAGGTATGATTTTATTTTGTTTTGTTTGTTTATTTTGTGTACTGCTTATTTTATTAAAATAATCATCTGTCTTATGTTGTGCAACAGGTTTGCCCTTCCTACCTATTGATTCTGAGGAGGCAAGGTTGCCCCTACAAAAATAAGACTATCCCTACCCTGCAAACAAAAATAAGCACGGGAATAACTGGGGACAAATTCAGGAGGGCATACATGCTCCTCCTGGTAAAGGAATTTCTATGCCTGACAATGACACATAAGGTGTCAACCGACCACCTCCAGGCCATTGTTGACGTGGCAAACCCTTCGGTGTACAATTGGTCAGCCTTCATCCACGGCTTCTTGTTGGATGGAATAAAGGACTACCACAGAGGTGTAGTCAAGAATTGCAAGGGCTGCTTGTATGTTCTGCGGGTATGTTATTCTTAATGTTTTATGTCAATGGTTGTGTCTCTTCTAGATATTACGAAGTTGTAAAATGATTGTGTCTGAAGATGTAAACTGGTTGTGTTTGATGCTTTAAAATGGTTGTGTCTAAAAAATGTAAACTGGTTATGTCTGATGCTGCAAAATGGTTGTGTTTGGAAATGTAAATTGGTTGTGTCTAATACTGCAAAAAGGTTGTGCCTGAAAATATAAATTGGTTGTGTCTAATATTGCAAAATGGTTGTGTCTGAAGATGTAAACTGGTTGTGACTGATGCTTTAAAATGGTTGTGTCTAAAAAATGTAAACTGGTTGTGTCTGATACTGCAAAATGGTTTGTTTGGAAATGTATATTGGTTGTGTCTAATAGTACAAAAAGGTTATGTCTACAAATGTCAGCTGGTTGTGTCTAATATTGCAAAATGGTTGTGTCTTCTTGTTGTATATGGTTATGTCTATTTACACAGAATGTAATCATGAAATTATGTTAATCTCTCTTACATTTCAGTTGTTGTACTTGCAAGCTACACGCTTCAAGGAGTACAACAACCTAGACAGCATAAGCCTGTGGATCGTCTACTAGACTTCTGATCTAGTAGACACTTTTTCTAAATGATGAGAAGACCTGAGGAACGGTGAGTTTCACATGATGTAATTCCTTTTTTGCATTTTGTAATTTTTTATTCATAACTAATGATTTTTGTTTTAATTTTTTATTTTTTTGGTTTAGGGGCTTCTCACGAACATTGTTGGTAACGTGAGAAACGCAACCAAGAGAAAGAAGAGAAAACCAACAAAGCAATTAGCCTTGGTTGATGAGGCTAAATCAGATGAGGAGTTGCATCTTAATGATGTCAGCTCTGATGATGTGCCTGCCCCACAAAAAAAATCAAGAGGAAAAAAAACAACAAAAAAAACAAAAAAATTGTGGGAGCTAAGGTTGCTGGTATTGGGGATGATGCGGGGGAGCATCAAAATAGGCTGAGGTCCCACACCATGGAGGAGTCGACCGAAGCCATGCCATTCCCAATCGTGGAGGAGTCGGCAGAAGCCATGCCTTCTAGGTCTCCGATTGTCAAGGAGCTGGCAGAAGCCATGACGGAAGTGGGGGATGTTGGGTAAGCTAATTTTATTACTTATGTTCTTCATTAATAATTTGTTATGTCTAGAAGATGTGGTTATGTCTCGCTTTGAATAGAGGTTAAGAGGTTATGTCTTGTGTAATGAAAGTCTCATGTCTAATGCTGTTTAGTGGTTAGGTCTGTTATCATTGTTCAGTTAGGTCTGGTGTAACAAAACGGTTGTGTCTCATTTTAAATAACAGTTAGGTCTGTTGTTGTATATGCCTTATGTCTCATATTCTTTGATGGTTAGGTCTCATGTCTGTTATACTTATTTGTTCATGTTTATTGTGATAGGGTCACCAACGAGGCCACAACATTTGGGGAAGTCGAGGGGGAGGACGAACCTGAATCCAACATGGAGGACGAACCTGAATCCAACATGGATGAAGTCGTCTTTCGTGTTATAAATTGGGGGATGGATAGACCAAGCTTTGACTTGCTTCTTAGTGCAGAGACATAACCATCCCCCATTAACATTGACATTATGGACTCCTCGATTGGGCCTTAGTGTCAATGAATTAAATGCTCCCATCTCTACACGGCAACCCCAACCCTCTACACCACCACATCCATTTACCCCCCACCAACAACTTCCAGCCCTCCTCAATGCCAACCCCTCACCATCTTTAAACCAACCCCTGTCCACACGCTACCACCACCAGCGACAACAATTCTGCAACCATCTGTTGTTACAAAACCCTCATACAACATCTACACGGACCAAAAAGTCCATGACGTGTTGTATGAATGGTGCATTAACAACACCAAACATACGATTGCAGACTTGTCTTACAATCCGTTCACATTGGTGGGCATAGATGCGTCCTGCATGAAGCCTTCTACTTGACGATGCGGTAAAAAATTGCTCACCATTTTTCATGTTTGTGTTATTGATCTTGAAAATGAATATTTTAATTTATTTTTCTTTTTTCCTTTAATTCCAGTTTATGACTTATCTCACTTATGTCTTTAATAATGCTCTAGAATATTTCCCACGGAGCCAGGACGTCTTCTGTTTGAGCCCCAACGTTGTCGTAAGTAAAATTATTTTTATTTTATTAGTTGTGTCTGAAAATAAAAAATGGTTGTGCCTGATATTGTAAATTGGTTGTGTTTGAAAATGTAAACTGGTTGTGTTTCAAAATGTAAAATGGTCGTGTCTAAAGATGTAAATGAGTTGTGTCTAATGCTGCAACATGGTTGTGTCTGATATTGTAGATTGTTGTGTCTTGAAATTTAAACTGGTTGTGTCTGAAAATGTAAACTGGTTGTGTCTCAAAATTTAAAATGGTTGTGTCTGAAGATGTGAACGGGTTGTGTCTGATGCTGCAAAATGGTTGTGTCTGATATTATAAACTGGTTGTGTCTTATATTGCAAAATGGTTGTCTCTGTACATTTTCTGATTGTGTCTGCTTTTGATATGTTGTTATAGAATGACTTGGTGAATGAAGCTAGGAAATAGTGGATGGAAAATGGCAAGTACACACCATTCTTTCCTAAATATTAAACTTATTTTTGGGAACCAACATTGGCAAAAGGGAAACGATGGGTAAGAATAATTATATTTGTCCTGTTTTAGTTTATTTATTTATTTATTTATTTTGTTTTAATCCAATAATTAAATCCCAATTCTATTGCAAGTGATGGTCCCTTTTTGCTCGGACGAGAACTAGTGGCTATTTGCAGTTGACACTGTAACTCGCAAATAGTAATCCTTGTGCTCGCTCCACAGCGAATGTCTTGTTGATGATAAGCAGAAGCTTTACACCTTGGCTGTATGTATCTCTAACACAATTTTTTTTTCATTTTTTCATTTAAATTAATATAACACAAGCATATCATTATTTCAGGATCTGTACATAGAAGAGTTGTACAAGAGAGCCAACCCAGGCTTTGAGTACACATGGGATGGCTTCCAATTAATTTGGTTGGACATGCCAAAGCAAACTAATGCATATGTCGCTTTAACTACTCGCTCGCCTATTTTTTTAAACTGTTGTTTAAATTGGATTAATCTTATTTCTATTTCTATAACAGTCATGATTGTGGCGTGTTCACAATTAAAAACATGGAGCTATGAATGCCTGTCGTACAAATGCCAACCTGGACAGATGTAAGCATAATTCAATTGTTTTCTTTAATGGTTATGTCTTTCAATATTATATAGTTATGTCTAATTGTGCTACGTTGTTGTGTCTGAGTATATTTTATGGTTGTGTCTGATGATGCTAAAAGGTTGTGTCTATCTGTGTTATATAGTTGTGTCTGACTATTCAACATCATTGTGTCTATCCATATTACATGGTTGTGTCTTCTATAATACTGTGGTTTGGTTAGGTCCCCTTCTGTAATAAGAATAAGGCTACGTGTTATTTTGAAATACGGTTTTGTATATATTAATTATGTTGTTTTGTCTATATTAACAGATCGACTGCACTGTATTGCGAAAATAATTTTTGTGTGACATGCTCCTTCACCCATTCAACAAGATACATGAGCAATTGGTACAAATTATTTAGCAACAGAGCAAATACGCACGTCGCAGCAAAAAGGAACAAAAAATGGGTGTGAATGCATGTAGCCCTTTTTGTGGTCCAAACAAAGATAAACTAATAAAAGGAAAAAAGGCCACGCCAAAGAGAAAGCGACGCAACTAATTCTACTTTTATTTCTTTTTTTAAGAAAAAATTATATGTTTGTGTAGTACAATATTTGTACATATTTTTGAAAAAAGATGGGCATTTTTTATTCTCGCATTGCTCTGTGTGTGTATTACTGTATCGGTTAGGTCTTGTGTAAATCTATGGTTATGTCAAAATGAGAAAGGTTGTGTCTGAATAAAATAAATGGTTGTGTCTAAAATATGAAAATGGTTGTGTCTGACTAAGATAAACGGTTGTGTCTGAATAAAACAAATGGTTGTGTCTAAGTAAAATAAACGGTTATGTCTGGTAAATATAAATGGTTGTGTCTAAAATATGAAAATGGTTGTGTCTGACTAAGATGAACGGTTATGTGTGATAAAAGTAAATGGTTGTATCTGATAAAAATAAATGGTTGTGTCTAAAATATGAAGATGGTTGTGTCTGACTACATAAATGATTAGGCCTCATTTATACAATTTCAATTAGTCTTTGCCTTCTTGATTGCTTTCTTTACAACATTCTCCATCAAAGATTTCTTCCTAAGCTTAATTGGGCGGCCCTTTCTTCTAACATGTTTTGGGCTCCTAACATCAATCACACTAGTTGCTTGTTTCTCACACGATGCTTGTTCTCCTTTGCTTGGTATATCCATTATTAATCACCCAAGGTTCTTTATTTCCTCTATATAAAATCGACTTCGTTGTTCGGATCTTGATGCAACTTCAGCAAGGTCGTATGAAATCATAATAGCTTCATCATAACGAGCTATCATAGCTGGCACACGAGTTTCATCAAGACTACTCTTTATGCGGGTGTATCTTCGAGTTATGTTCTTACTCCATCGTTCTAGTATATACCTTTATGGAAATTGTTTCACTCGCTAAACTCAAATTGCTTGCACAGGCATTTGACCTCATTGTTGTATGGTTAGAACTCCACCTCATATGACCTATCCCATGAGCTTGAAATATCTTCCACCACGTTGTACACTACGCTTAGCTCATCTTGCAACTTCATATTCGCATTGCAATCGATCTTTGCACGAAATTCTTTTTGTACCTCTCAATACTTGGAAATAGTGTACTTGGCTTGAAATTGTCTCTCAAATGCAACCTTTGATGCACATTGAATTGAAGTATTGAAATCTTTGAAATCAGCTTCTTCTTCTATTTGAACCTTCCTGGCAAGCGCTGAAACCATAACATGAAAGAAATAGTATCATCTGATGTGAAATTAAATTAAGACCTAACACCTTAACATTATGACATAACCATCTTATTTAACAGAAAAAATTCCACAACTAACCATTATTGTACTGGTTCACAAATTGGTGAAGACTGCTACTTGAGTTGAGGAAGCCATCAAAAAATGCATTCATACTTTCACTTCTTCATGTGCTTGACATGCCAGCCCAAAATTCATCTCTAAAGTATACTGCGATCATTAAAGACTCCTGTGCAAATTTATCGTTAATAAAAAGTACATATTGCTAGACCTAACCATTATATATATACCAAAAGGACCTAACCATACCTGAAATCCATGCATTGTTTTGAAGACTATATTTGTCAACAAGCATATTCCATTCCCTCTCAAACTCTTCAACCGTAAGTGTGTTGTAAACAGCCTTGTTAATGTCCTCCTTGATGCTTACATACTCTATAAATCCCTTTAACTTGTCTGGAACTTTCTTCAATGTGCCAAATGCACCAACGATGACTAGTTGTGGGGAACACTACTTCAATTCCATACTTTATTGACATGCATTGGTCTGTTATGATTCTCAATGGTGTCTTCCCTTTCATGCATCTCAAGAAACATTGAAATAGTCAAATAAAAGATTCTTTCTCTTCAGACGCAAGCAACCCAGACCCAAGCAAAACAGAATTCCCACGATGATTAACACCAACAAAAACATGCAAAAGGCATATTGTACCTACACGTAAAATTATAATTGCGGTTATGTCTACTATAATAACATGGTTAGGTCAAGTTTGGTAAAATAAGTTAGGTCTATAATCACATAAAGTTGTGTCTAATGTTATTATGTGGTTAGGTCACATACAACATTTTGGTTAGGTCTCAAATATAAAAGTAGTTAGGTCATGTAAATAATAATGTACCGTACATGTTGGCCAAGCATGTTGTGTCAAACAAGATCACATCTCCAAAATATTCATACGTCACTCGACTCCTAGCATCACACCAAAAAGCATGGGTGATTCACCTCTCATCATCATTTAGGATTTCATAGTAAAAGTTTCCATTTTGAGCTTGCATCCTATGAAAGTATTGAATCATGGCTTGCCCATCCCTTTTCGACCCAGCACCTCTAACTTCTTTCCTTACGAAATTCCTAAAATCTCTCTCTGTGAATGTAATATTTTTTGCTCCACCACCTTCATGTAACAAAGAGTTATAAGTCTTGTGTGTTCGTGCCCCTGGTAACATCCCATTTTCCCTTAGTAAATATTTCATGAATTAAATAAGGGGAACAAGCTCTCTCACGAGCTTCTAGATTAAAAGTGTTTGTAGAAATAATTCTGTTCATTTTCATAAAATTCTGCAAACATTATAATAAACCCTTTTTGTCGTCTGAATACAATCGCGCGTCCAAAGTATCCGTAAAAGGTACGGCTACAGACGAGAATTCACAAATACCCCAAATGAACCTAGAGTATTACTTAGAAAAATTAGGGGATCACAAAGATGTGATCGAAATATTTTTAGGATAACCATACGCGAAGTACCGGGACCAGGAACGATAAAACCTGATCAAAATTGATCTGTGGGAGACCTTTAATTCTCTGTCACACAAGTGGCCAAGACACAAAGGCCTTACATGGCCAAGAAGTGGCCAAGTGGCCAAGTCAAAAAGTCCAAGAGGTGAGTCATACAGTGACTCATGATGATGATGATGATGATGTCGTGCTTAGGTCATGGATGACATAATCAAGGGGTAAAATGGTAAATTGGTCCAAGGGCATTTTGGGAAAGTGATTTTCGTGGGATTGCCTATAAATACCCCCTTGGATGACAAAAATTCATAGAAAAAGGAAAACATTGCCAAAATTCTGTCCAATTGCACACCCAATCAGCAGTCTGTCAAATACTGACACGGAAACCTCTCTAGACATAGACTAGCCTTGACTTTCCTAATCTTACCCTAAAGAAAACCTCTTGGAGTCCTTGGAGAAAACCCTGAATCTTGAAGCTTGGGAGGAGCTTGGAAGCACCATAGCAAGGCAGGAGGCTGTAGAGAGCACTGGAATCGCAACAAGACTTGAACAAGTGGGTAAACCGACTTATCCACTATCTATGTGATTTCATGATTA
>QANU01038264.1:324410-459074 GCA_003254905.1 Nissolia schottii | reverse complement strand
ATATATATATATATATCTATATATATATCTATATATATATATATATGTATGGAACGAAGACGAATGAGGCATATGAGAAATGAATGATGTATGTATGAACAACAACTTGATCCCTAAGAGTTAGAATAGAGAACATATGACATAGATAAGGAAAGATTAGGTTCCCTCAGTCACCTAGTAATGTAGGTAGCTGCTCAGGACTAGGTTGAATGTTAATAACTAGTAAGGATGCAGTATAATTGTGACATCTAGAGATCCCTGGGTAGCGGAATCATAATTGAGAATGAAATGAATTACGGTGACTAAGGTTTCCCACTGAGAACGCAGAGTTCTCACACCTCCTGCTTTATGGTTCTAGGTAAGCACGACAAGGAATACATGGAGAAGCAGACTTGAAGAAGATGAACGGAGGAATAGGATAGCAAGGGCTTGATTAAAGAGGTTATGATCAGCCCCTAGGTAGTATGGTTTATGTTTTGCACTACTGTGAGAAAGTACATGTATGTATTAACTAGGATACTGCCTATGTAAATGATGGTGAATTTTATGCTATGGACCACTTGTCGCTTATTGTTTGACGTTGTTATGTTGGAATAGTTATCTGTTAAGTATAAAGATTTAACACTTGCATTATAAATTCTATCTGACGCGTGGCTCATATTTTATGTATAAAGATAAAGTTTCAAAAGTTTCAAAACGTTTTCTAACTAAGAAATATTTTCCGAGTTAAAAGTAGGGGTTAAAAGTAACCCCAACCAAAGTAGATAACAACCTAGTGAACATTGCTTATGACTATAGCATAAGCAGTTAGCTAGGGTGTTACACCCCTACACTATCATCCACCTCAATCCTCCTTTTTGCAAACATTGGTATGAATCTGTTGGATGCTAAATGTCTTGATTTTGATGGACTAGTTGCATGAGAGTGCTCCAATACAACTTTGTTAATCACCCAAGCGCTGTCAGTGTTCTTTGACGTAATGATTTAGGCCTTGCAATTTGCAGCAACGGAAGGGTTCGTCCTCTCTAATGGTGGTATCTTCGATCGAATCTTGCCCTCCCTCCCTAACATACGTAATTATATGGTACCAAGGAACCCCAAATTCATCAGTTTTTGTGTTTTTAATCTTGCACTCACATTCCACGCTAGTTACATAGTCTTCATAAAAATCATGAACATCCTCAACAGACTCAAATTGCATACCAACAGTTGGGATAGTAATATTTGTACTTGATTCACCTATATATAGACATACAAAAAAAATGCATATCAAATAAAATGCATATGAATTGTAGACACAATCATCATGTTATATAAGACATAACCATCGTGTTATAAGAGATCTAACCTTCATTTTATTTTATCTTATAGTAATTCAAAGTTTAACGTGTAATTCAAAAAATATCTGACAGTAGTCAGTATAATCAATTAAACTTTATTTAATTCATTCATTAAAATACCTTCAGGTTCTTCAAAGTTTGACAACATCAACCCTACATTCTCATCATATGTTGCTAAAACAATCTCTCCATTGTTAACTTTAGTGGTTACTTGAGTTGGAATGTTGGGGCCACGTACCACACTCTCTGTGAAGTAAGACACGACAATTGTGTTGTAAGAGACCTAACCATTGTTCAATTGTAGACCTAACCATTATTCAATTGTAGATCTAACTTATCAACTTTGTAAAACATAACTTTATTTAATTCATTTGTTAAAATACCTTCAGGTTCTTTAACGTTTGACACCATCATAGCTGCATTCTCGTCATATGTTGCTAAAACAATCTCTTCATTGTTAACGTCAGTGGTACCTTGAGTTGGAATGCTGGGGCCACGTACCATACTTTCTGTGAAATAAGACACAACGACTGTGTTATAAGAGATCTAACCATTGTTGAATTTTAGACACAACCATCATGTTATAAAAGACACAACCATCTTATTATAAGAGACCTAACCTTCATTTTATTTTAAACCTAATCGCTCTTTATCTTCAGACACAACTGTTGTTGATCTTTAGACACAACCTTTGTTTATCTTTAGACACAACCGTCATGTATTATAATTACCTTCCAACAATGTGAGTTAAGGTGGCGTCGCCGTAGCATAGTTGAAACTATCCAACAACTCCATCAACAAGGGCTCCTTGCCAAATAAATTTAGGGGATTCAGCGTTGACGGCTCCGTGATGCAGAACAGAGATGAAGAACGAACAGAGACGAAAACGCAGAGATGAAAAATGAACAAGATGAACACGAAAATGCAGAGCAAAACGTAGAGAGTGAGAAAACGCAGAGAGATGAAGGAGGCGGTTATCTCAAAGAAGGCGCGTGGTTCGTTAGGGTGTGCACTTTGCTGACTCAGCCGAGGGTTTTCTAAAATAGGGTGGGTATGCAACAGATGTGCAAAGAATAGGTGTGCAAGAATAATTATCCTTCCAAATATTATATATGAAATATTGTACTTAAACATAGTATCATTAATAAATAATTTTTGCAAGGAGGATTGATTTATTGGATTGATACTCAAAAGAATGAACAATTTAAATCTTTTAGGTTGTGTTTGGTTGCTTGGTTGTGAGACGAGACATGAATACAGAGACATACAGACACACAGACATAGACATAAAAAATAAGAGGACAAGCCACTCTTGTATTCTGTTTGATGACAGTGTACAATACACACTTATTTGTATCTATATCTTGTTTGGTTTAATAAAGACAAGACAGAAAATACACTCTAAATGACTTAAAATACCTTTATTACATTAATTTAATAGAAAAAAATACATTATCCTAATATGAAAGATTGTGTCTCGTGTCTTGTCCCCATGTTTAAGCAAAATGAAGGTATAGAAAATACACAAATTCTTTGTGGCTTATGATACAAATTTTTGTGTCTGTCTCAATAACCAAACAAGATTTTTGTTTCCGTGTCTCAACAAACAAACGTTGTCCTATGTGTGGTAAACATATCTACAATTACTCCTTTAGAAGGTAATTAATATTTTTTATAATCACGTTTATAGGTTTTGAAATGATATTAAATGACGATACACATTAATTTCACATTATGCAATAAAATTAAACATTAAGATGATTTGTACATAAAAGTAAGAGCGAGAAAAAAAATGAACTTGTAACTTGAGTTTTTATATGTTAAAGGATTAAAACTCAAACAAGAGAAAACCTCACAAATTCTTCATCTTCCTCGTGAATAACTTTTATTTTTTTAATTAATCAAAAATAAATTTTTTTATCAATTTTTTTTTTCAAAACCAACTATTAGATTAAAGATTCTTATGTTATAGATCAGGTCTATAATATTTAAAATGATTTTAAAATCGTTTCATAACTTTTTTTCAGAATGTGATATATATATATATATATATATATATATATAACGCTATTAATCAAAGTAATTTTGGTAAAAGAACTAAGATAATATACGTAATAGAGGGGAAAAAAAGTATTTACACCCCCTTTAAACTTTTATCTATTCATAAATAGGTATTTTAAGCTTTTAAATCTTTCAATTAGATTCTTAAACTTTTATCCGGTTACAAATAAACACCTTTAACTTTTAAATCTTTTAATTAAATCATTAAAATTTTATGTAATTATAAATAAGCAATTCAAACCTTTCAATCTTCCAATTAAATCTTTAAATTAAAATAATTATTTTAAAAAATATCAAAGAACATATTATAAGAAAAAATGCAAGAATTTTGAAATGTGTCATTTAGACACTTGTCACGTCAACAAGTTAAAAACTCTAAATTAAATAGAATGAGTAATTTTGAGGAGTGTTATAGTACAAAATTCTAACTAAATGATTTAAAAGTTGGATTTGTTTATTTGCAACATTAAAATTTTAAAGATTTAATTGAAAGATTTAAAAGTTTGAGATACTTATATCTACCATAACTTAAAAGTTTAGGGTCTAAATGCTTTTATTTTAACGTACACAAAATAATGAAGATTTAACAAAAATAAAGATAATTTATATTTTGACTGGGTTGTGTAATAAAAACATGTTAGGGGTAGCAAATGTAATTTATATTGTTTTAATTTGATTCTCTGTTCATGTATAAAATGATGCCACCCAACGTCTGTTTAGCTATGTTATTTATGGACTTAGACGGCATTGTTGTTATGAGTTGAGTTTGATAACAACATGATATTTATATCTAGATCATTAATTTTAAAATTGATGGTTTACATTAAACAATATAAAATAGTTGTGTTTAATTTTAAAAAGCTTACATCTAAAATTAAGAAATTGTATTTTAATTTCTCGATAAATTTTTGAACCATTTATTGTTAGTAAAGATAAAATACTAATATCTTTAACCATGAAGGAAAACGCAAAGCACCGCCACCATCACAGATCTACACTATAGTAGCCAACGTCACAAATCTACACCATCGCTCAACCACAACGGACAGTGAAGTTCGACGATGGCTCCAATTAGAAACATGTACATGAGAGATGAGAGATGAGAGATGAGAGATGAGAGAGACACAAGTGAGAGGAAGAGAAGCTGAGATGAGCGTATTAACTATGATAATAAAAAATACAAATTCTCTATTAACTATCTTAAAAAGGGACAACACCGAAAAATAAAACAATAAAATTGTTTTTGCTAACCAGTCCCTATACTTTTTAAACTTAACAGTTTTGGTCTTGAACCGAGTGGGTCCCATACTCAACACAGACCAATTTAGCCTTCTCTGTTGTTTATGTACTTTCTTGGTTAAAGGACGAAGGGGCAAGTAGTGCATGAATGAAATGGAGAACGACAAGGCGATGCTCCGGGAATGGTTCGAGCGAGTTGACTCAGACAAAATTGGAAGCATAACAGCACCCCAACTCAAGGTAAATTATTGTTCCCCTTTGATCTTTGAATTGATTTTGTTTTGTGATTCAATAAAATAAATAATAATTTTGTCTTTGACAATCAATCAGACTGCTTTAGCTGCTGGCAACCTCGAATTTCCCCTCTCAGTTGTTCAGCAGATGATCAGGTCCATGATTCTGTTTCTTGTCTATTTCAAATGCTCTTATGTTCGAGTTTCTCGATTCATCATCTAATTCTTTTTGATACTTGAAAGAAAAATTCCCTTCCCCTGTACTGTAGGATGTACGATTTTGACAGGAATGGAACTATGAGCTTTGAAGGTATGCCGTTACTCTGATTGCTTACTCACTCTGCTATCGCACCCTGCCAATCCATAAGGAGCAACTCTGCATATACTAATTCCATGCCCAATACCCATTTACCAACCAAAGGAACTTTCTCAGTTACGGAAAAAGAAAAAAAATTTAAACAGGAACCGAATCAACCATCTCCTAACACTATCTTTTCACTAAACAGGATATTTTTTTAGCTTTTCTCTCTGCCAAAACTTCACCAAATTTGAGATTAGCTGGTTTCATATTTCTGAGTTTATTGGTTGTATGATATCTATCGTAGAATTAAACATTTTATCTCTCTAACCTTCTCATAAATTGTTTGTTCTAGAATTTGTTGCACTCAACGAGTTCCTTCTTAAGGTTAGTATTTTCTCTTATGCCAAATTACTATGGAATGGCCATGGCACATCTTTATCTTATTATTGGCATTCAGATACCCCCCCCCC
Source organism: Nissolia schottii (assembly GCA_003254905.1). Taxonomy (NCBI): domain Eukaryota; kingdom Viridiplantae; phylum Streptophyta; class Magnoliopsida; order Fabales; family Fabaceae; genus Nissolia; species Nissolia schottii. Next base: position 453,430 of record QANU01038264.1, on the reverse strand, counting down.
CCTTCTTTCTTCTTTTTTCTCTCATTATTCATGTCTGCTCTTTTTTTCTGCGGGGCATATCACATTTCACTAGAGATGTGAATTTACCAGCAGTATTCTTATACCACTTTAAATGGCTATGCAGGTTCAACATGCATTTTCTGATCTAGAGAGGTGATCGGTTCATTTATTTATTTTTGTTTCATTAAGCTTGTGCAGTACTGCTGTATATGTCAGTTATTCTAAATACTTCAATTTGCATGTAACGTTAGTGATATTGCCTACATGATGAATGACCTTTCAGGAAAGTTGTAATATAAAGGTTTATACACAATGGGTCCATCCGTAGTTTGAATCTTAATATTATTGTGGCCTATTACTTGTTAAGTGGCAACACCCTTGCAGTGTAATTCAATATTGTCCCCACAATCATGTCTTTCATGGTTGTATAATTCTGTGGTGATATCAAAACCTTTTGGTTTTGAAGATTCACTAACTTTGGGTTTTAACGATTCACTCCCTTCTGGTCTAAGTTATACTTGCACTCTTATTTTGGTATGAAGCACCATCTGCTTCGTTGATTTTTGCGTAGGGATCAATGAGTGTTAAGTTGTAACACTTTTTGTTGTGTTAATTGATGCAGGGGTCGTGGTTTTCTTGTCCTTGATGACGTTTTTGAGGTATTTTTTAAGAATGATTTCAGCAATGTTCTAGACTATACTGTGTACTCAGTTTCACTAGTTTAGAACACCCAGTTGAGCTTATGGTTCTTATAAAGTTATAAGTACTCCCCAAGCTGTACGAACAAAGCATTGAGTTCCTTTCTTGTTGAATGATAGGATAATAGGAACCCACCTAAGCTACCTAAGCCCAAATATATTTTTTACCCTAGGAAGAAGTATGGGATTGGGCTGGGTCGGAAAATTGGGATGAAAGTGGGGACAAATTAGAGTTTGTTAGGATGACATGGAGAGAGAAAATAATGATCCTGATGGGCTCGGCTAAGAATATATACATGAGGTTGGGGTGGGAATTCAGTAGGCATTTGGAGAGTGAGGAATAGGAGGGTGAAGGGTCCTGGTTATACCCAGGACTGGTTCTCTACACTATTTCAGTTTCTATATTGTTTCTTCTTTATTTCTGCATGACACACTTGTAATTCTCATTATCTTTGCTTTTAGAACCTGAATTCTCCAGTGGAATATCAGTTTCAGTCTTAATAAAAAGAGGTTTCTTTGCTTTGTCATCCTCTACTGTTACCAGTTCTTACATTGTATAATGCTGGATGGCAGTCTACATAACTCTGCCTGTACTGCATAAGATTCTCCGTCATCTTGATGAATCCCTAAATCTGTTTCCAGGCATTGACAAAGATCGGCTTCATGCTGGATTCTCCTGCATTTTACTCTGTTTGCGAGGTAAGGCATCATCATAGCTTAAATGGGCACTAAATGTATCCTGGAGAACTTGCACATCAAAATCAATGGTTACAGTCAAAACTATGGCAAGTTTCTTGCTTACACTAGTATCTATGTCTTAATTGCTATTTTTTACCTTCCTTGGGATTATAACCAGAAGATACTTTAGTGGTGAGATGGAGAAACCAGTAATGCGGTGTGTAATGTGTTTGACATGTAAATTTATTTGTCATTGTTTGATCGCTTTTGGTTGCTTAGAGTAGACTTTAGTTGGCCATTCATCTATGCAACGTTGCAATTCAGAAGAGCATGCCTAAATATTTCTCTTTGATTCTTCTCAGAGCTTTGATCGAAGTAAAAATGGGAGCTTTCGGCTGGATGACTTCATATCACTCTGTATATTCTTACAATCAGCAAGGTATGTTCACACTTCACAAAAATGCTGGAAAGCCACATCTGTCTAACAGGGCCCCCATCTTTATTCTAACCTAGTATGGAACTTCCATTTTACTACTGTTCGTTATATTATAAATTTATAATAAGGACCTTTCATCATTTCTTGCAGGAATCTGTTTAATTCATTTGATACTGCAAAACAAGGCAGAGTTACTCTTGATCTGAACCAGTTTGTCTATTGTAGTGAGTACACACTGAGCAACCATAATAGAATGCCCATTGGGGTTAACCACCACACTAATTTCATTTTTTTTTTAAAATGTGTGGTCTTGTGCAATTCATAAGGGTACACCTTGATAGAAAGCATGGACACACCAACTTCATGGCGTGTCCAATGCATTGTACACGACACTCAGTGGACACACGTACGACACATATCAGACACACGTATGTACTGCAATCCATTTTAATGGACCAACTCGGATATTAAAAAGCCCCCAATACCCAATTTCTGATCAACTTCATCTATTTTTTGATGAGTATACTTTTTGTCAATGAAGGAGGGAACAACAATATGGAGAAGAAAATAAAGATAATCTTTAGGTAGTCACTTTAGGAATGGAAAATCTTGAACCTTAACAAACACACACACACATATACATAGGTGGTGTCTGTGTCAGTGTCTATACTTTAGGCACCATGTGCCTAAGTAATAATTGCAACTCCACTTAAATAATTACTCTGCTGTTCATAACCCAACTGGACTCGGTGGTTTAACAGTCCAGCACTTGACACTTTGTCCTAAGGAGGGTTTCAAATCCAAGAAGGTGCATTTTTCTGTTTGAGTAAACCATCACATTATTCTTTGAAAGCTTCATCAGACGTCAATTTAGTCCCTCAAAGATTTTTAACACCAAATGGGTCCCTAAAAAGGTATAATCATAGTAACTTTTTAATGTTTTTTTTGACGTCAAATAGGTTCCTAAAAACTCAAACCTTTTAAAAGATGTGGATAGTTTTTTTTTTTTTTTGAAAGACTAAAGTAATGCGTAATTTAATCTTTAGGGCCTTGAAAACTTTGTATCTTTTGAAAAGAAAGTGATGTCACAATTTAACTATCACGGACCTGTTTGATGTAAAAAGCTTTCAGGAATAAATGTGGTGTTACATTTTAACTTTTACAGATCTAGTTGTTGTCAAAAATCTTGCATGGACCAAATTGATGTCATGCGAAACTTTGAGGGACTAAAGTAATAGTTACTCTCTGTTTTTCGTTGAAATAAAATGACCTGCTATGTGAAATGCCATTGAAAAGGAAGATTGGTCCATTGTTGGAATCAACCTAAGTACAATGGCAGCCGCATGCTGGACCACAAAGCACACAAGGTCTTGTTGAAATTTATTTAAGGGAATATGTATTGTGTTTGTTCTGCCATAGTTCTCTAGAGCTGTCACATGATGCACTCTATTGAATTGCGCTAGTCAACTTGGACTACTGCAAATGCTCACGTGGATCGGGAAATAAGAAAATTGGTTGTCTTTACACCACAACTCCATTGGTGTAAATAGTTTTAAAAGAACTCCAAAGTGGCAATTGGCTTGCTATTTGTCATCTAACACCAAGTGGTTATTTACCCGACGATCTACTTTATGTTTGATTACTCACAACATTCTGCATGCTGGTTTGGGATGTTAAGGTGTAAAAGTAGAAACTAATGCATTGAACCTGGCTTTAGTTATATAGTTCATTTGTCCATGCTGTTCTCCAGTTATTTATCCTCAACCATTTTTGTCTCTGCAGCCATTGTTCTCACAGATATAATGGATTTTGATTGTCATTTAGTTTGATACATTGCTAATGTATTAACTCATGGTACATTGCTAATATATTAAGATGTTTGTTCATATTCTCTCTCTTACACCTGTTTTACTTCCTTTCCAGCTGCCAATTGTAGAATATGATTCAACTAACGGCTTTTGAAGATGATTCATATATGCTGCACTTTGTAAAATACCTCAAATACATTCCTAGAGCCAGTTAAGTTGTTGTATAAGTTGAAAACATTTTTTTATTCTGATTGACTTGTGTCTGAAAATTACTGTCGACTTTTCCCTTCTTTTTAATACTATAATTTTGTTTATACATGATGACTTGTGAAGATGATTCATAGGTGATGATGATGCACAGTGTACTATACCTCATACATTTTTAGAGCCAGTTGTATTATGAGCTGGAGAGAGAATATGATGTAGCTACTGATAGTCATTTGGTTTTTTTGTTTTTTTTTTTCCTCCTNTCATGGCAAAACAAAAGAAGGAACAATGTATTCGTGGGAGTCTGTGACCGGAACAAATGTAAATTGACTAGCGTAAGATCCGTGACTGGACAATTATCACTCATTGTCAATTCAACTAAAACGATTTATGACCATGTAATGTACTATAATGGTGCGGATCGATTTTGAATGAAAAATTCATTGGATTTAAAAATATAATTTATTCCGGTTTAAATTAAATTGATTTAGGTTAAATACAAAAATTTAATCCAATCTAAATTTTAACTATTCGGATTTGATTGATTTAATTGGTTTTTAATAAAAGAACATTTAAGATTAAAATGTTATAAAGTATAAGTAACTTAAGTCAAAATGAAAATATCAGGATAAAAGCTAAATAATTCATTTTTATATGCATAATAAAATGATATTTAAGTATGAATGATAATAAAAAATTATGAGATAAATTTAAATTACTATAAGTAAAAATATAAACTTAACATATAAAATTGTATTATATGATATTTTTAGTTTGAATTAGATTAGATCGGTTTTGAAAACTAAATTAAAAATCCAATCTAAGCAATTTTCAAAATATAAGATACAATCAAATCTAAACTTTTGTGGTTTTGATCGAATTTTGATTTTTTTGGATCGGTTTAACAATTATGATTGTATTGGATTAAAATTGAACACCCCGGTATCTCTTAAATTATTTTATGTTCCTTCACTCTTATTTGTTAATTTTTATTCAAAAATTTGTTTAAGATTACTTGTCATTTGATTAAATTAAATAAGCATTAAAATATTATTTTCAAAATTATATCTCTGTTGATTTCTCATTCTCCCAATGACACCTAATAATTATTGTACTAATTACTCAACATTAATTTAGTCTGTACTTTATGTCTTAATATGTGTGTTGTTAAATGTGAGAAATAAGAGTGGATAAATAGAGCAATAGCAAAAAATTACAAACGCGAGGATCACTTTCCTTGAAATATCCTTGCAATGCCAGTCTTCATTCACATTCTTGTGCAACGCCCATGCAACACCACACTTCCATCAGATTCTCATGCAATGTCTTTTGATTCATGTGCAATGCCAGACGCCTTCAGATTCTCGTGCAACACAACACTTGCTTTTGACTTTTATTCAACACCATATTTCCTTTGAATTTCAATGCAACACCACGTTCCCTTCAAATTATCGTGCAATGCCACATTTCTTTTTAATTCTTGTGCAACACTACATTTTCTTCTGACTCATGTAATACTATGTTTCCTTCCGATTCCCGTGCATTTCCATGTTTCTTTTTTATTCTCGAGCAACACTACATTTTCTTTCGATTATTGTGCAACGCCACGTTTCCTTCCTATTCCTGTGCAACACTGCCCTTCCTTCTAATTCCTATGCAACACTATGCTTCGTTCTAGTTCTCGTGAAATGCCACACTTCCTTCGGGCTCTTGGGCAATGCGACACTTCCTTCAAGCCCTGCAACGTCGCACTTCTTTCATGTTTTCGTGCAACGCTGTGTTTTCTCCCAATTCCCAAGCAACGCCACACTTCCTTCTGATTCTTGTGCAACATCACACTTCCTTCCTATTCTCATGAAACACCACCCTTCCTTCCTATTTTCGTGCAACACCACCCTTCCTTTAGGTTCCCATGCAATGTCATACTTCCTTTAAATTTTCGTGCAACACGATGCTTCCTTCCAATTCCCATGCAACACCACGCTTTCTTAGAGCTCTGGTGCAACACCATGCTTCCTTCATGCTTATGTGCATGCCATGTTTCCTCTTGATTCTCATGCAACACCACGTTTTCTTTCAATTCTCGTGTAACATCATGCTTCCTTTCCATTCCCATGCACCGTCATGCTTCCTTCATATTTTTGTGCAATGCCACGCTTCTTCCAGGTTCCTCTGTAATGTTGTGTTTTCTTCAGATTCACGTGCAACGCAACGCTTCTTTTTGGAATGACCCAAAAATCATTACTGGCATGCAAGAGATTAGTTCCCTTGTGAAAGCCTCTTAGAAATGCGAAAGCATTGGTCTCATGGCTTTTCTAAAATAATTTTCACGAGTTCTAAAATATTTTCATAAATAATTTTGTAAAAATTTTCGTAACGTTCATAAATATAATTTCTATAAATAAAACGTTTCACAATTCTTTTGTAAATCCTTATTTTCTATAAATGTTTAAAATATGCATGAATATAAAATAATGACTAAAATAAGTTATGAACAACAACTCACTCACCTGGAGTTGCTGAAGATTGATTGTCGTCCTTCGGGAGCTCTATAGAAACTCGAATGACACGCTAGCTGACTCGGAACACCTTAACGGCATAACGCTGACACCCTATATGGAGGCACTACTTTCTCATGAACAAAAATATTAACTAGATCTCAAGAGAAAGTTCATGCTCAAAGCACAACTTTCAGAGCTCTTTGAATGAATTAGCAAGTAAAAACACTTAGGGGAGGCTTCTATTTATAGAGGGAGCTCAAGACCCCCTCTAGACACACTATTCGATGTGTGACTTCATTTCCGTGCCATTGTAGTGCGCTGGGAGCGTTGCAGCAGTCATCGGTTTCCCTTTTTTTATTTTTCTTCTCTCTATTCTACGGGTCACTTCAATGATGGCTCACTCTAGGTTACTTTAGGCACTTTATCGTACACTATAAGGTTACTGCACCTATGGGTCATCACACTTTTTGATTTTGTGCAATGTCACACTTCCTTTATGTTTATTTGCAATGCCATGATTCCTTCTGGTTCCTATGTAATGTCACGCTTCCTTTAGGTTATTATGAAACACCACGCTTCCTTCAGGTTCTTGTGCAATGCCATGCTTCTTCATGATTCATGTGTAATGCCACACACTTCCTTTAGTTTCCCGTGCAACACGGTGCTTCCTTCTAATTCTCATGCAACGTCTCATTTCCTTCATATTCCCGTGTAATACAACTCTTCCTTCAGATTCCCAGGAAACACCACACTTCTTTCAGGCTTCCATTCAACATCCCATATCCTTTAGCTTCTGATGCAACGCCGTGATTCCTTTAAGTTCCTATGCAACGCCATACTTCCTTCAAGTTCTTGTGCAATACTAGAATGTAATGTCACATTTCCTTCAAATTCTTATGCAACGTCACATTTTGTTATAATTCAAGTGCAATTCCACGTTTCCTTCGAATTTTAGTGCAATGCTACATTTTCTTACAATTCCCGACCACTACAACATTTACTTGTGATTTGAGTATGTTAAGAATAATTTATGTTAATGATTGTAAATGATTTGATTTGATTGATTTGATTTAATTATAATCTTTTAAATATTTGATTGATTGTAATTTGTCTTTTGGCTGTTGGGTTTTCAGCTTATAAATAGGCTCACCCTCCATTGTAATACACAATTCTCATAATACCGTTATTTCTTGTTCTCTGTATGATAAAAAANCGGTTCCGACGTAAACTAATGAATAAAATATTATTACATTTACCGTTGGTTACACCCGACGGTAAATTTGAAGATATTGAACAGATTTGCGTCGGCAATTTCCGACGGTAAATACGGAATAAAATATTATTATTATTACCGGCTGTTATTTCCGACGGTAATACGACCAAGGTATGCTACAGGGTAAACCAATTACAGTCTGTTTTATCCGCCGGAAATTACCGTCGGTTAGCTGTAACCGACGGTAAATTGGTTTCCATCGACCACTTTATCGTCGGCCCGCGTCCGACGGTAAGTCCGTCGGAAAAACGAGCAACCGACGGTAAACACGAATTTTACCGACGGAAAATCCGCCGGTAATAACCAATTTTCTTGTAGTGGAATGGTTTGTTGAGGTCTTTGGGCATTATGTGAAGAAATGTGAACTATATGTTTTTGAAAGGAAAATCTTTTATGAACTAACACGTGGACAAGACCTATTAGTAATCATTGCGTGAAAATCATTTATCGTATATTGTTTTACATTGACAATGTTTTGTTCATTTTGGAAATAAATGCTTTGCGATTAAGATGCCGAGAAAAGAAAGTTTGGATGAGTTTTGGTTTATAAATAGATTTTGCCTAAAATGGTTAAATTGGGTTATGGAAAAACATGAATAAGAAAATGGATATTTTTCTTTTTGTTATATTGGATAAATGGTATAGGTGAAGTCTTGTCAGGATCTGTAGCCAACGACAATAAGTGTTGGATTTGGTGCACCATGACATATGCCCACGATAGTAAAGGACAAATCATGCTAGCCCAGCACATAGTCCACATTCTGGTTATATGCCCTCGCTAGTAAGGGACAAATCATGCCAGCCCAGCACGTAGGCCACGTTCTGGTTATATTCCCTCGCTAGTAAGGGACAAATATACTAGCCCAAAACGTTGAAACCAATGCTTTCGGTTGTCAAATGAATGTTAGAGTAACGGCTCTAACACGTTGTTGTTGTTGTTGTTGTTGTTGTTGTGTTATATCCTAGCATGATAGATTCCATGAAAAAATTTATTATGGAAAGCTTATTGTTGCAAAAAAAAAAAAATGAGAGAGAGAGAGAGACATTTCTTATATAAATACATATAATGTTTTATATCACAATTTCCTCGCTTGTCCCTTGTGTGCTAAAATTACATCAACCTACCATTGAGTTCCCAAACTCACTTTTTGTTGTTTTTCATTTTTAGACATAGGTGTGAATCCGAGCTCTATTCCTCCTACCCCTTAGTTTGTAGAGGACATCTTTTTTTTTTTGTGAGCTCAACTTGTTCTGAGCCATATTTTGTTAAACTATTATATTATTCTGTCTGTCTTAGAAAGCTCTAGTAAACCCACAAGTAGGATCCGACCAATCTTGCTTCTGTAATTTATGCATTTGAGTATTCATAGATATGTAATATGTAATTTAAGGATTATTTTGGATTATAAAACTATTATGTTTTCCTATTGAAAACTTCTGAACTTTTAAATGGATTGTTTGAAATGTGAATTGGTTACAAATGTTATTCTTTCTTTGTTGGGATAATCCTATATACAAAGGAAATTATGTTCGTTTTTTTTGAAAATTTAGTATGTGAGGCTTGCAAGGGAGCATGGTCCCTTATGCGCCAGTCACGACTCTGATTGGATCGTGGTAGAAAATATTCTAACCTGATTTCTTTTTAGAAAAAAAAAACATTCTTCTCACCAAAGCTTGCATTTTTGTTTCTATTCTTCAAAATATTATCCTTCATATTTTTTTAAGGTGTTGATTTATTTTAAAAGTATAATTTAAATATAGAGGTTGCAAACATTGATGTATTAAATATATATTTTTCATTGGTTAATCAATAACACACATTTTTCGTAACTCTTTCTTTAATGTAAATAGAAACATTTACATTCGAAAGTCAAAATTAATAAAAATGTATTTATTTATAACGTTGCCTTTTTATTTGTAAGATTGTTGGTATTGAGTTGATAGGTTCATAACTGAGTTTCTACTATAGCATTTACCCACAACAAAATCATGAGCGATAAACAATTATAATATCTCTTAATAGGTTGAATAATTATTTATGAGTGAAACACTCTTATCTCCTAAGAAATCTCCTTTTTATATAACCTTCTTCTCTATTTCTAATATATATATTATTTTAAAATGTTTTAATAATTGATCAAACCGTCCATTATAAAAAGTATATTTTTAGATATATTTTAATTAATTAGTATCTATATATTTAATTTAAAATATAATTTTAATATCACTTTCAAAATATATTTAATCCTCATTTAATAATTTTAAAAATATATTTTATTTTAATTTTAAAACATTAATATAAAAAATATTAATAACATTCCTATTAACATTAATTATTATATATTTTAGTATATATATAATAATAATTACATTCTCTATTCTTACTTTCTTTTAAAAGGAATTACCATATTTATTATTATTGTTGTCATTATTATTATCAATCATATTATCTAATAATAATAAAAAAAATTCGAATGAATATATGTATGCACGAGCATCAATACCATTACATTATTATCAATAACATGTTTTTAATTTTTTTTTAAGTTAAATTGTGAGAGACATTACTCTCACAATTTCGAGAGATGAACTATTAACGGTTGCTCTCCCTCCCAAAAAGTATTTTGAATTTTACTTTGTAAAATATTAATACCCATAATTATTAATAAATAGTGTTTTCATAAAAAAAAATAAAAAGCCCAATGATAAAAATATAATAAATGGACATTTAGCTAAAGACATAAAAAAATGAATTAAAGTGAGGCACAATTTCATTCATAATTTTATCATTAAGGAGAGAGAGTGTTTTGAAAAAAATTGTTTAATAAGAATATCTTTCACGGATGATTAGTATAATTTACTCATTTTTAAAATAACAAGAAGAAAAAAAATTATACGAAGTTATTTCTTTTTTATAATATAAGTATTAAAATATAATCACTTTTCTAATTAAAAGTAAACAGTTCAATTACAATAAATTAACAATATAAATTTTTTTATATTATTATCTATAGTGTAAAAAAATTTATACTAACAATAAATAGTATTTAAACTAAAAAGATAAAAGTTAAAATACCTGGGAACAAGATATAATATTAAATAATAAAATAATAACTAACTCCTAAGCTAGTTACAATAGTAAATGAAGGCAATCTCAAGTGCCAAAATGCACACGCTATCGTGAGTTCATAACCTTAACCCCTAAGCATTGGGATATAGTTGATTATTTCTTGGTCAACGACTAGTAAAAGCTCCCTTATACGTACATACATATAATAATGTAATAATGGAGATTTTACAAAATAACTATCCAACCCATGTGGTAAACAGTTTATTATTTTTTATTTATCTTTTCTCCTAATTTAAATAATAACTTTTTTTAAATCAATTTTTTACTCTAATTACTTTATCTTACTTTCACTTCAAAAAAAAAAAAAACCAATTCATCCTTCAACAAATTTTTTAAAAAAACAAATAATAATAATATATAAATGCCAAAAAAAAATTTAACATTTCATTTTCATTTCTTTGCGTATAATTAGCAATTACAATTCAATCAATGCGCTAAATACTTGCCCGACACGAAAGTTAAGTCAGTCATTATAAAAGCGTTGAATTGGTCTCTGTGTTGGATACACACACATATATATATTTAACATATAATATACCTCAATTCAATTATACACCGTTCCCTTTTTCTTTTTGTTGCTGTTGTGGAACTCATCAGAGAACACTTAAGAGAGACATGGATAGTCACCGCCTCTTTAGGACTGATTCGTGCGCTGACCAGTGGGTCAACGGCCTGAACCCCAATCGGAACCGCGGCGACAACGGTGGCGGCACCGGCATGAAGAAGCGGAAGAAAGATGGCCGGATCAAGAAACGTTTTTTCGGTAGATTGAGTGGAAACTACCATTTATATGCTCTCTACTATTTTTTCCTCTTTGTTTAGGTGATTGGTATATAGCTATATGTAGGTTACTATATATCTTTATGTCTTCGATCTGGCCTTTGAATTCATTTATGCTTGATGTGTGTATGCGGTTGCTTATACATGTATAATTATTTTCCTTGGTGTACGTGTATATACGGTTGCTTATGTATAATTAGTTAGTTTGCATGTTTGATTCTTATGTTAATTCCACTTGTGTTTTGGATGGTTTGTTAGTCATGGAGGAGTTTAGGAGTGTCATATTCGATTTTGGGGGGTGTTCTCCGTTTTAAAGAGATTGGTGTATCCTAAATGCTCTTTCCTATTTTGAGAATTGAGTATTATGTTAATTATATATATTATATAAAGATACGTTAATCATATAGGATTTATTTATACGTTTCTTCAAGGGTTTCATCCTTCAGTTCAGTCTAAACGATTCTGTTTTGCTTTGAGTACTCTTACCAAGCATCAAGCCTGAGAATCATCAAGCCAAGCTCTGCAAATAGGGCTGCTTTCAAATCTTCCATCATCGAAGTTCTTTTTTTCCCTTAGCCAGTTGGTCATATACTACATTAATGGTATTACGCGGGTGTTGAAATCCATGATAAGGAGCAAAGAAAGTGAAGGAAAAAGACTTTTAGCGCGAAGGACAATTCGTGAAAATTGGCTGTTTTATAATTCACATTTTCTCTTTATCCATCTTTTTTTTTTATTTGGGTTTCTCAAGGTTATCTTGTATTGTCACTCACAGTTTGCCACCTACGTAGGGTTGTCAAAATAGACCCGGTCCGTTTACCCGGTTAAATAGACGGACTTTACATGCAAAAAATAGGTCCGCCAAAATTTGAAAAAAATTGGACTGGCCCGTTTGGCCTGCGGACCGGCCCGTGAGCCCGTGAATTTTTTTTTAATTTTTTAAATAATTTTTTTTGAATTTTTTGAATTTTTTTTTAAAAATGAACTGGTTAAAGGGCAGCCTGTTTAGGCATACGGACCGACCATAAACGAGCCGGACCCTAAAAATATGCATATTTTTTGCCCGGGCCTAAACGGGCAGGCCCGCCCGTTTTGACAGCCCTACACCTACGCGGTAGAGGGGCGAGAGAAATGAGAGTAAAATGAATTGTAAATTTTACTAATAAATGAGATGAAAAGCGATCTAATGCAAGGGAAAGCAGAACTATATAATCATAGGAGAAAAAAGACAAAAATATATATGGTATATGTATATATATATATATATATAAAATTTAACGTGGATGGTATCAACACATGTGTATATGGTATCAAAATTGGTGTACGTGATATTAACGCATATTAAAAAAAGTATCGTAATTATTTTTTAGTTTTTTAAACACATTATCTCTTCATCAAATTACACTCTCTTTTCATCACATCATATTGACTCTCCACCAGAGAAGACTCTATCTCCTCTACTTTCACTTTCTCACTCTTGTGTAAAGCTCACATGTCACGTCAATATCAACATAATAACAATATGTATCAACGAAACAAAAATAGATATTAACATATTACAAAGTTATCAACTTGATATCTTTTCGTCTCTCCTCTGCTCTCCCTCCAACTTCAAACTCATTCACACTTGATTATCAACATAATTGTTACAGACTAGGCTCAAGAACCCGAATTAAAGCTCCCATTCTAGATCTGCAAACCATGGGCCCCAAGTCCATGTCACCTGCACGAACTCATCCCCAGGTTGAGACGCCAGATTTCAGGCACTAATCTCCAAACCGAGAAGAAAATTCGGCATACGGATTATTTCCTAAAACCTAGAGGAAAATCCAGAATCATAAGCCACATCACCTGCATCCATCCCATCTTCCCAGGAGGTCTCGTCCCCAGGTATAAATGAAAACGAGTTCGTCAGGTATTCTTTAGAACCCATCCTTGATCTTACATCATTATCCTACATCGACTTACTTGAGCGCCGGAGTCCTTGAAGGTACCCCCGCCACCACATTGTGAGGAGTTTAGGAGCCCTACCCATTCCGAGGACCACTCTTCTCGATACATTGGCATCGTCTGTGGGGAATTTTACAGCATCCCACTAATCCCTGGACTTCAAAACTCCTCTACAATCTCTATGCCTCTGAAAAACACACGAAAGACCTACCGCCCAATCACCTCGATGGAGAGCCACAGAGCAATATTCGCCAGTAGTAATGCTGACCCAACCAACCAACCAAAAAAATCCCATCCTCGAAGAAGTCCTCCCACAAGTAGGCGGAAGATCAGAGGCAAAAACAGGCCAAAATCCACGGAGTAGTAGAGAGGGCCAAGAAGGAAGCTGAACGAAAGCAGAAGAATGTCATTAAGAAAGCGAAACAACGCCAATGCCACACCGACAATCTTAACCACGACGATGGCCAACACACCATGGAACTTTAACAAGAAAACATCCAGGAATCTACCTATAAGACTTCTACGAAAGCTACAGTCCATGCTGCTGATAGAAGCCGTCCAACAGGGAGAAGAGCGGAAGGGAAGGAAAACCACCCATTCGAAGATGAAATCTTGGAGGTCGTCCCCGTACATGGCATCCGTCCACCAATGGACATGGAACCATATGACGGAACAGCCGACCCCCAACATCACTTGGACATATTTGGACCAGAATGATTTTAGATAGAGCAACGAATGCCATTCAATGCAAATCATTCTCAGTAACCCTCCGAAAAGGGGCGCTCATCTGGTTTAATGTACTCCCGCCTAAGTGCATTAAGTGTTTTGAAGATCTAGCTCAACGATTTTGGGCCAACTTTACTATAAGAAGAACGAAACTCAAAATGGTCGTAAGCCTCTTAGGGATCATATAAAGGAACGATGAGACTCTTCAAGAGTATTTGGATCGATTCTACAGGGAATGCGCTCAAGTGGAAGATCTACAATCCCAGGCAGTATTGATGGGCTTAACGAATGGATTGAAAAAAGGAAGTCATTTTTCAAACAATCTCTCCAAAAGACCTTTGAGGAGTCTGATCAAAATTCAAGAGAGAGCTGAAGAATACCTATATCAAGAAGAGGGAATGAGGGCAATAAAGGGTGACCCACCAAGGGACCCTATCGATGGACCAAGAAGGTGCTATGGACGTCAATCTCCTCACCGAGACCATTCGCAGACTATAAAGGAGGGGTGATACAATAATTACACTCCCCTCACAATATCTTACGCCTAACTCTACACAAAGATACAACACACAAAAAGTTTTCCCAAACCAAAGCCTATATGTTTGAGGCCCAGAACAGACACCACCTTCTTTTGTCACTTCCATGACTCCTATGGCACGACACTGAGGAGTGCATCGACTTGAAAGATGAAGTTGAAAAGTGGGTGCGTAGTGGTAAACTTGAACACTTCATTTTGTTGAAAAAGAAAAGGTGAATCGATGATAGGGAACATGATTAGAGAAACTCAATCAAGGACAACCGTAAGCACAAAAATCACACTGAAGAGAGAAGTGAGAGAAATCTATAGAAGTTTGACCCCACAAGAGTGATAAACACCATATCAGGAGGATTCGCAGGAGGAGACATAACAAAGTCCGCTTGAAAGAGACACCTCCAAGAAATACTACACCTGGACAGAAATGGTGGAAGTAAGGTCCGCGGAGCCAAACATTTCCCAGATATTACCTTCAACAAAGATGACTACTATGACACAACCCCAGTTCATGATGACACAATGGTTATCTCGACCACTCTAGTCAATGCAGAAGTCAGGAGGATCCTGCTTGATCAAGGAAGTTCAGTAGACATCATCTTCCGTAGCTGTTTTAACCAACTTGGGTTAAAAAAACTCAGACTTGGAACATTACCCCGAGGACCTGGTAAGTTTTTCCGATGAAACAATGACCCTTGACGGTTATGTCTCCCTCTACCTAACCTTAGAACCGAAGCCCAGAACAAGAACAAAAAAGATCAAATTCTTGGTGTGGATAAGCCATCCACGTACATCATCATACTGGGCCGACCAACACTAAATAGGATAAGTGTTGTCATTTCCATTACAGCTCTGACAATGAAATTCTTGACGGAAGATAATGAAATTGCAACGATCTGCGAAAACCAGGTAATGGTTAGGAGATGCTACAATGTCAGTCTGAAGATACAGGAGTAGAAAAGAGAAACGTGAAGGGCCATAGCATCAAACCTACCCAATTCATGATGACGGAAATTCATACACCCAACCTCTACAAAGAGAGAGGTCGAAGCTAGAGGGGGTGTTGGAACTGGTCTAGATAGGTCATACACCAGACCAAATCATATACATTAACCTGGCACTCCCCCCCACATACAAAAGAACAGGTGGTGATAACACTGAAGAAAAACACAGGTCTTTTTGCATGGTCCGCAACAAACATGCTAGGCATTGACCCCGATCTTATGGCCCATAAACTAGCAATTTTACTTAACACCAAGCCGGTGAAACAAAAAAAGAGAAAGATGAGTTAAAATCCCAAGAAGTACAGAAGCAAGTAAAAACACTACAAGATGCCAGGTTCATTCATGAAATCATATACCCCACATGGCTGTTAAATGTTGTGATGGTCCCAAAGCCAGGCAACAAGTGGAAAATGTGTGTCGACTATACAAATCTCATCAAGGCTTGTCCTAAGGACGCGTATCCCCTACCAAACATAGACCTTCTGGTAGATGTTGCATCAGAGTTCCAATTCCTCATGTTCTGGGATGCATATTCTGGTTATAACCAGATCCATGTGCACCCTAGTGACGCAGAGAAAACTGCTTTAATAACCCCTATAGGAAACTACTACTACAAGGTCATGCCCTTCGGGTTGAAGAACGTGGGAACCGCATATCAGAGACTAATGGACAAGATATTCAGTGAGCTAATAGGGAACCTAGTCGAGATATATGCGGACGATATGATAGTTAAAACTTCCGCTGAATAGAGCCTCACGACAGATCTTGACATCGTCTTCTGCACAATTCGACTTAACAACATGAGGCAAAATCCCATGAAATGTGCATTTGCGGTGGAAGCAGGAAAATATTTGGGATTTATGATCACTCAGCAAAGAATAGAAGCAAACCTCGAAAAATGCAAAGCCATATTGAACATGAAAATTCCCACGTTTGTCAAAGAGGTACAAGGCTTAATGGGAATGATAGCTTCTTTAACTAGATTTTTAGCAGCTTCAGCACAAAAAACTTCTCATTCTTTAACTTCACTAAAAAGATGAACTCCTTTGAGTGATCAGAAGAATGGGAGCATAACTTCCTACAGTTTAAAGAGTATTTGGCAAAGCCACCCATCTTAGGAAAACCAAAAAGAGGTGAGAGATTGTTATTATACCTATCAGCCTCCTAGGAAGCTGTGGCTTCTGCCTTAGTGAAGGAAAAGGGCCATGAACAGTTACCCATCTACTTTACAAGCAAAGTTCTACATGGTGCGAAATTAAAATACCAGAAACTAGAATGTGTGCCAGCTCTTATCCTTCGTTCTTATCCATGGAATGTTCACCCCTAAAGGATTCGTCAGAGTAAAAAAGCTCAAGAAAGTTCTGGGGTATGGCTCTACACGGTAAATATCACAAGTAATCTAAAATCCATAAAGAAATGCCCATACGTTCAGGTGCAATTGAGTAGGACTGAAAGCACACAACCTTATAACCTCTCTCTCGAACATGGAAAAGGGAAGCCTCACCCCCAAACTTGTGTAAAGCACCTCGTACATCCACAAAAAATGGGGTGCATCTTTTTGTCGGAGCATATACACCTGCTCACCGGCAGAGGCAGTTCTAGCCTATATTCATAGTCCTCTACCCCCTCCTCTATCAACTCAAGTGCCTCACATAAAATATCGAGGTGTTGTTCTTTTATAATCGAAGGTATTGTGAAAGCCTCAAGATTTATCCACTAATACACCAGACGCTCGTGCGACCCTAACAAGGGACACAAAACCTTCAGCTCCTAAAAAGTTTTCTTCAACCTCCCCATAGCCCTAGAAGTCACAAACTACTGAAAAGTAAAAAATCACAACATACCCACAAAAATCAAACTAAGCTCATCCTCATCACAACAATACCTTTCCCAAATGACCTTCATCTATACTTCCTAACAACAATCAGAATAACGCTAATAAAGAAGAGAGAAAAAAGGGGGGGGGGAACTGATGAATGGCAAGAAAAAGGAAAAAACATAAACATACCTGTACTAGTGACAGATACAGACGAAGAAACACTCCAAAGTTTCGTAGCTACCTCAATAGATTGCCCCTTTAGAAGGCACAAACTAATAAGACGAAGAAGAATAAAAGACGAATAGGAAGGAGAATGTGAAAACGAAGAAACCAAATAAATTAAATTCCCTCTAG
The DNA here is from genome assembly GCA_003254905.1 of Nissolia schottii. Lineage (NCBI taxonomy): Eukaryota > Viridiplantae > Streptophyta > Magnoliopsida > Fabales > Fabaceae > Nissolia > Nissolia schottii. The sequence continues at coordinate 435,534 of QANU01038264.1, read as the reverse complement.
CCTTTTATAAGTGGTGATAAGAGGGAATGATTCCCTCCAAAATCATCATTGCCTCTCGAATCACGCAACCTCGGGAATGGGAACTGCCACCACAAAATACATGTGGCAGGACACGAGAAGCTCAATTTTTCCCCTACGACAAGCTATCAAATGAAACAAGAAATGAAGAGACACGCCACAAAAATCCAAATTATTCTGCCAAAAATGGGTACATCTGCGGAACCAAAACTATGATAACAATGAAGTCCACCCATCAAATCTAAAAAAACTCACACCGTGCATCCAAGCCACGTGACCCGAGCTGGGGGGGCCCTGTTACGAACTAGGCCCAAGGACTCGAATTAAAGCCCCCACTCTGGATCCGCGGACCATGGGCCCCAAGTCCATGCCACTCGCGTGAACTCATCCTCGGGTTGAGACACCAGATTTCAGGCACCTAGAGAAATCTCCTAACTAAGAGGAAAATCTGGCATACGGAGTATTCCCCGCAACCTAGAGGGAAATTCAGAATCACAAGCCACCTCACATGTGTCCATCTCGTCTTCTAGGGAGGTCTCACCCCCAGGTATAAATGAAACCGGGCTCGCTAGGTATTCCCCATAACCCATCATTGATCTTACATCCTTATTCTACATCGACTTACTTTAGCGTTGTAGTCCTTGCAGGTACCCCTGCCACCATATTGTGAGGCGTTTGGGAGCCCTACTCGTTTTGAGGACCGTTCTTCTCAGTACAATAATAAAAGTATGCATCAACATTCTTTTATTATAATGTTGATAACTTTATAATATATTGATACTTATCTCTATTGTATTTGTACCTATTTTTATTACGTTGATACCCATGTGTTTCAAATATAGTCAAAAGGTTGAGAGCAAGAGATTAAATTTTTTATTGTATTTTATTGCCATAGTGTTTAGGGTGTTCATGTATTTTGGCGTAAAAATATCATTTTTCAATTTTTACTATCAATATACTCTGTCAGCGTGCACAATTGAACCAGTACAATTTATTGAAATAGCAAGACAAAGAAACTAAAAACTAAATAATTTTCTTCTTTGTTGAGTGCGGGGAATTTCATTGGGATAACATGGGGACTACATACAAGAATGTTAAGAGGTGGCTCTATTTTTGTCTTGGTTTACCGTTACCCCATTTTTTTACATAAGTTATGTATACTGTACCAATATCTGTATCCAGTATTGATACCATACATGTACCTAGACAACATCGGTTATATAATATGATAATGAGATAATATTTATTTCTTTACTTGAAGACATTTTTGTTGTTTGGTATTGATTAGTTTGTTTGGATTAACTTTTTTAAAAAAAAAACTTTTTTTATAATAAAAATGTACTTTTATAATTTTAAGAGTGTTTAAATACAACTTAAAGTACATTTTGATATGTTTTATTAAAAAGAAATGCTCTACTAAAAAAAACAAGTCTGCTATAAGTCAATCTAAATAAATCAATAATTACTATAGTATATGTATAAAATTTCTTTTGTTTTTAAAAAAAAGATATCAATCATTAATAAGTCCTATTTATATTTAAAAGAGGATATAGGCCATTTAAAACCTTTTATACCTTTACCTGTCTCATCATTACACACACTAAAATAAAAATATTCTATTTATTAATGAGACTTAACCTATTATAAAATATTTCTATGGATATACCCACATTGTTACCATCATCGTAACATCAAAGAAAAACAATATAAATCTTATAGACTTTTTTTTTTTCAAGAAAAAGGGAAAATTCTCCTGGATCACATTGCGTGCTTGAAACTTTTAAGACCAAGCTCAGAGACCCACTGTGACAAATGCCACGGCCCATCAACTTTGAAAACCAGAGTGGAAAAGAATGCGTAAGCCGAAGCATCTGTTTGGAATGTTTTCTCATGCTTATCATTACTCGCTGTTATAGGACCTGTTTGGAACTTGCCGAGCGAGAAGTGGGCCATAGCATTTTCGGTTCTGCAATTTGCCTTTTTGCCTTGATCAAATTTGACCATAGAAATATCTGGATTTATTGGTTAGGGATATCATGCGGACTCATTAAGCATTTACTGTTAAATGTGATTTTAGTAGAGAGCTTATGTCTCATCTAATCTCATTTAAGGATTAATGACAAGCAAGCTGATGGGGAGTCTCATAATTAATAAAGTCAAATAAATAACTCTACAAATCTTTAATGAGTAATGTTATTTCATCCATTAAAAATGTGTAAATATCTTTTCATTCTTTTTACAACACACCAAAAGACTTATTAAATATATTATTGATCCCATGATATATTGTGAAATGAGTGATAAGATGTCTATATATCTTTAGTAGTCCACGTAACATTATTGAATCTCCATATATGGGCCCAACCATAGCTTCTGGAAGCGACCTTGGAATAATAATTAAAAAATGAAAAAACAGATAATATAGATCGTAATTGCAACCGTGGCCTGGATAGATTTTGGCTTCTGTTGGTCCAAAAGTTCCAGAAATTTACTATTTTAGTCAAATTACTTCATTGACTTTCTCAAACAGCAGAGAAGGTTCCATTCTAGACGTCTTTGTTGAACACGGTAGTGCTATAGATATTAGATTATTAGTTGTATAACATTAATTTATTTATAATAACGAACAAAGGCAATTCCATGTGTCAAAATGCACACAATACCATGTAACCTTGACCCAAACTTAACCCCCTAGCATTTGGATACACATAGTTGAATATTTCTTGATCAACTACTAGTAAAAGCTCCCATATCAATATAAAAGCATTGAATTGGTCCCTTGTATACATATCTTGTATACTCCTAACCATAATTTATATCCCTCAATTCAATTCCATATATCGATAATTTCTTTTGTGGTGGAAAACATGGATAGTCACGGCTCCTATGGGACTTCATGGGCTGATCAGTGGGACGATGGCCCGGACCCTGTGACGGTTGGTCACTCCAACAAGAACCGCGGCGGAGGCGGCAACGGTGGCGCTGCCAAATACAAGCAGAAGCTAGGGGAGGGTCTAGGCAAGACCAAAGCAGTGGCCTCCACTGGCATGAAGAAGTTGAAGGATGGTACCTCAACTGGCCTCAACTGGATCAAGACCAAGTACTCCAAAGCCACCCAGAAACACTACTAAAATGTTCAATTTAAAACTTCTCTTTTGTAGATTGAGTGATTGTTTTTTTCTTTTCTTTCTATCTCTCTTTTGTTTAGGTGAGATAGGTATAGGCTGCCATTTGATTTCTTTTATTCTTCGTGTGTATAAGTTATACGTACGATCCATATCGATCGTTGCTTCTTTATTATTTAATTAGTTTTCACGTCGGTTATGTTAACTTGGATTATTTTATTTTATTTTATTTTATGGGAAATTGGGATTTATTTCATACAATTGGTATATTGTGTTTCGCTTAAAGTCCTAGCAAGCATCAAGCCTGGGAATCAAAGATGTTAATTATATGAGTCAAGCTCTGCAAATAGGGCTGGTCAGGGGTTTAAAATCTTCCAACGTCGAATATTTTTTCCAATACGTGCTCGATTGACCAATACATTTTGTTGAAAGTGAAGACAAAGAAATGTCCTTGTAGCATTTTTCATGGTCAACGCTTTAAAAAATGATTAATATAGCTAACATCTCTTGCACAATTAATTGTTACACGACTAACTTTAACTGTTCTTGAAAGATTTTTCTTATATATATATATATATATATATTTTAAAAAAAAAATCGTGCAAATCATGCACTAAATTTGTTGAAGGAATTTTTTTTTGTGTACACTAAATTTTTGTTCACTGTACAACCAACTCCCGCGCAAGTGAGTCATGCTAATGCGAAAAAAGACACCCGTGGGAGTTGGGAGATGTGCAATCTGTATAATCTCGTTGATGAGGTATTTTAGATCGTGTTAAATTGTTTTCACATAGCCGTGTTTTGGTGATTCAATGAAAGTATGGGGGTGGCTTTGAATTTTTGAAAGGATGTTACATACTGTCATAATGTTTGTTTATTCATAATCAAAAGTTTGTTTATGTAGTTTTTCAAAGTTTGTTTACATGAACGTCTATTTTTGTTTAATCATGCTCAGAAAGCTTGATCAAATCAATGTTAGTTCCAAGTTTGTTTATCGTGGTTAAAAAGTTTGCTTATATAGTTTTCCAAAGTTTGTTTATATGAACTTGAATGTTTGTTTACTCGTGTATCAATGTTTGGTTACCATTTGACTATTAGTTCCAAAGTTTACTTATCATAGATAAAAAATTTCAAAGTTTGTTTGCTCGTGTATCAATGTTTGTTTAATAGTTGTTCACAAGTTTGTTTATGATTGTGATTTCTTGGATGTTGTGTAATATTTGTTTGATGTTGTGCATGCCACAAGGAACACAAGCAAAGCCATCACATAGAACAAAACTCAAGAAAATTGAAGCACTACAAAAGGGGGAAAATTATTATTATAGTCATTAGGAAGAATTATTTTGGTTATTTGTAGCATTTTTCACATATTGTGGGTTGTATTTACTGGAATGATTAGTATATGGTATTTAGTACATGACAATTTGGGGTTGAGTATTTTTTTTTTTTTGCTACTTGGCTTTATTTTTCTTGATAAACAACGAGGCTAAAGCCCGAAAACGAAAGAGAACCACAACCCTAGAACACCGGGAAATAGCTATTTGGCTATTTGACTTTATGTTACACAGATATACAAACGAACAAAGTCATGCAATGAGTATGAACAAACTTTCATATTCGTAATGAACAGGCTCCTATAATGATTATATTTGGAACTTAGAGCATTTTACCATAACTTAGCTGACAGGATTGGTTCTGAATTTGTTATTTTCTTATGCTTCGAATCGGTAAGCCATGGCGATTGGAGTTGCTTTCAAAGTTTTTTTTTTTTTGTAACAACATTCATAACATTATTTTCATGCAGTTGGGGTGCGGTGCCTATGAATGGAATGATTCGATTCGTTAAAACATGTCAAAAAAAATTGTAACAAATATGCTAACTTGATTGGGTTTATATGAAAAGAAAAATTTATGATAGGTGTTTGAAAGATTTGTTTGGCTATTGTTAGCATTTTGCACAAGAGTATGATTGCATTTATTTGATTTGGGGTGAGTATAGATCTGTAGTACATGATAGATGATGAATGATTATAGTTTTTTTTTGTTGCTATGGCCATATGTTACAAAATTCATCAGGACAAAATATCAATTAAACAATGAACAAAGTTTTGCACTCATCATGAACAAACTGTTACAATGACTATGAACAAACTATTGAACAATCATAAATAAACACTATTTTTTTCATGTGTTGTTCCAAGTTCTAAACAATCCAAGTTCTAAACAAACTAGTGTTGCCTTTGGAACCTCCTTGGCGCTTTTCCTCAAAGTAGTAACCTTCTTATCCAATTAGAGAAGTTTTTTGTACTTCATCAGTGAGGGATTTTGAAGTCTGCAGAGATTTCTTCACTGCAACCCGACTTTTTTTCTGTGGAGATTTTCTCACGATAACAGGGATCTTTTTCCTTGGTGCCATCTACGTCAATAATCAACTTAAACATGTAGAACAAACAAACAATGACTAGCAAATTGAACAAACACTATATGAAGAACAAACAAATAGTTACAAGCATATTGAACAAACACAATTTCTTTATAAACAAACTTTGTGAATCCAATGAACAAACTTATACAAATAAAAATAAACATATATCATTATATGAACAAACAGTGAAAAGCAATTGAATAAACTGATAAAAATAAAATTTGTCATTCTAGTGAACAAACTTATATTAATACATGAACATATAGTATCACTAAAACAAACAAACTTATTAAAACAAATAAACAAACACATTCACACGATTGAACAAACATTTAAAAATGATTAAACAAATCGAATAAACTCACATCCAAATCATCAATAGTAAACCCCACTCATTTTTCTCCAAATCATACAATGTTGTTCTCAGTCAAAGCACACCCAAATCATCAAGAAACCCCATTCATTTTCCCAAATCCTACATTTTTGTTCTCACTAAACAAACAATTTTTTTCTATTTTAACAAACCCAATCCCTAAAATAGCCAAAAATGAATCCTCTGAGCACCCTTCGAAGTTGTTCTTCTATCGACGTCGTCTTACGTGGGCAGTCTTTGGAGTTAGAGTCAAAGTTGAAGCCACTACTCCTTTTTGCCCGTCTCGATTATGTTGTGAATAAGAGGAGAATGGGTTTTGGCTTGGTTTGAATTGGGGAAAAGAGAGATAGAGAGTGAGAGAGAGTACGGTGGCAACAATTTTGTTTTATATCTAGCACGGCTCATTGTTTTGCCAATGAACTATAGTTCAAGTTGCGCTTTTCTTAATCCTTGTGTATGCCAATGAGTGTTGTCGACATGAAACCGTAAGCTCCCAAGCAATGGGAGGAGCCTAGCCCAGGGCTCTAACTGCGTGCCTGTTGAAGAATGAGCCAGCAACTCATAGGTAGTGGCTTGGTTAAGGGAAACCACCGGAGCCGTAGCAAAAGCGAGTCTTCACAGGGCAATTGTCACTGCTTATGGACCCGAACCTGGGTGATCTATCTATGACCAAGATGAAGCTTGGGTGAAACTAAGTGGAGGTCCGAACCAACTGATGTTGAAGAATCAGCGGATGAATTGTGGTTAGGGGTGAAATGCCACTTTCGATCCTAACATGTCTATCGTTTCCCTTGTTCCTTTACCTTATTTAGATGCTTTTATATATATATATATGCAAGGTTTGAATTTTTAAGCCAGAGTCATGTAAATATAATCAATCATAGATTTTTCACCATACCACTAGCAAGCTGTGTACTGTCACTTAAAAGGAGAAACCGTCAGCTTAGAAATAAGTTCATTTTTGGTTGCATAAAATAGGGTAACATGAAGCTAGGATCGATGTTTTAATTTATAAAAAGATAAAAAAGAAATTGTAACTGTTAGAAATGATTAAGTTATTATACACATGTCAAAAATTATTTTTACGCAGACTCTTTTTTGTTACTCTCCCATTCATGGGGTTGGGATGATGTTAGAAGTCTGACGCCGAAGGCGAATCCAATACTTTGCTTTCATATAATCAATGCTGCGAGACGAAATTCTATAAATAAATGTCGTCTTAACTTGTAACATGGCATGGCTAGGACACTTGTGTATAATAATTTTCTTCTGAGAACTTCTTCTATGGATTTATTATAGCTTGGAGGGTAAGTATGGTATTGATGGCCTAGCACCGCACTTTTTTTTCTAAAAAAAAAAATAAGTATTGTGACGTCTACCATTAAAATAATCCACAACTGGCATAGAAGCACACCATGAAATGGTAATCACAATCCATCCAAACTCAAACAATACTTAGCAAGAACGAATCAAGTTTAATCAATACCTTCCTAACAAAACCTCGAGTGGGACAAACTAGACCAAGCCAAGCACGACTCTTGTTTTAAAAGAAAAAATAAATTTGTAAATGTCTTATTATCTTGCGGGCCTAAATGAATTCCGCCCATTAGATTATTCGGGTCAGAAAATAAAACCATACAGTGTGGGTTCAACGGTTAGAACTTAAGTCAGAGGCCCACATTGACAAATGTCGTCGATCCTCGAAATTTTTGGTAAAATTTATTAGATGTAGTTTTTACATTTCAAGAAATTACTATGACTATTAAGAATCTTGTGTTTTATGATTCTCACATAATTAAGAATCGCAATTTACCCGAATTCATATTCTTTTGATTCCTATAGTGTGGCTTTCCGTTCTTACAGTGTTCTTTCCCTCATGCAATGTGACACATGAGTAATTGCACCGAAATCTAACCATTAGGTATTATTAGACACTTCAATAAAATTTGATTCAAAATTTACTGAAACATAGTAAATACCTTTCTTTTCGAACCATTTCTTTCTTTTCGGACAATCTTTCTTGTAATGTTCAAACTTCTTATAGAAAAATGTTTCTGCTCCTTATGGATTTGACCTTCATCAACCTTCTTTTATCCTTCTTCTTACCCGGCTTAGCCTTACTGTTACTAGCTCCCTCATGAAATGTGAGATGAAGAAAGTGATCATTCATTTTCTTCAGTCTTCCTTTCTCTTGAACCAACATGACCTTAATTTCCTGAAATTTCTATTTTTTTTCCCTTAAGGGTGTTATAATTCACCTAGAACTCTGGCCAAACTCAAGAGGAAGAGAGTTCATGATGAATTGTACTAAAAAGAACTCACTCACTTCTATTCCCATAGATTTCAGCTTTGCTACGAGATTTGTCATTCCCGTCACATGATCATGAATTGATTGAGACCCATCAAACTTTTTATTTGTCAATTCACTGATCAGGTTACTTGCAATACACTTGTCAGTTATGCCTAATTGCGATTATTCCCTAACCTTCATCATAAATTCTTTTGCATCTTCTATTTTAAGCATTGATGACTTAACATTTTCAGCCATTGTCATTCTCATCAACTGCAAGCACATCCTATTAGACCTCTCCTAAGCTTCATAAAGAGGCTTTTCAACATCTGTACTGGTCTCAGTTATGGCTATGAGCTTTTCATCCATAACCAATGCAAGATCTAAGTCCATAACACCCGATTGAAATTGGATCTATTTGGATTTGTCCACATAGTTCAGCCCATTGAATTTGACCACACCATTTCCTAAAGTAAACAGATTAGCAAAAATTGTAAGCATTATACAAACTCAAACATTAATGCTTTGAGTAAATTTAATGGATTCAAACAAATTATAATAACTATACTCATGTATATATTTAAGTCCCCCTTTAGGTGTTACTTCAATACACAATAACATAATGATGCTACTAAATTAAACATTATTTGGCAAGGATAGATGCACTAACAAAATATTTACTATCTTTGGTTATATAAATAAAACCAATAGTGCAATCACATGCCAACAATAATGTCTATTAATTATAAGAACAATTAATCAACCTTTGGGTTGATCCTCAAATGCCTTATATCAATGAATTTCAATTTACTCATACACATCATTATTTAGCATCTATTCTATGAATAATTGAATTAAACCATCATGAATTTGGAATTATTAGACAACTTACATATTTGACCACTTTGATGATTAACAAGTCTCACATACAATAATTCAAAAATTTAAACATTATTTATAAATTCATTCAAGATAATACAATACGTTCATTTTGTCTCAATTTCACAATCGATCTTGCTTTAAAGAAGGAAACCGGAAGTAGTTTCATTCACAATTAGCATGCAATATTGTGATCTCATTTACTATTTTATTGATTTTACATGAATCAATAGAACTCTTCAAAGGAAATTTCAAAGTCTTAATAATCTGTCTAAGACAAGCAATTACAGCACGTAAATACATGCTCCAGTCAACTTGATTTCCTAAGATTGAAATATGCTTTCGACTTTCCAAGCATGTAGGAAGAACTTTCAGGAATCAATGAAAACAATTTCATAAATGAATTTTCATCCGACAATTGCCAGAGACATACAATGGTCATATCATTTAAAAAAAAACAACATAAAAAAAATTCAATAAAATACTTAATTTCAGAATACATATGTAGTGGGAGAACGATCATCATTAATGGAGAATTCAAAAATTTACGACCGTGCTCTAATACCAATTATTAGATATAGTTTTCACATTTCAAAAAATTACCACAATTATTAAGAATTTTGTGTTCTAGGATTCTCATATAATTAAGAATCTCTAACTTACCCGAATCCATGTTCTTTTGATTTCTGTGTGTTCTTTCCTTCATGCAATGCCTCTTTTTCCCCTTCTGTTTGATGGTTAAGAGTATTCACTTTTAGATTTGTTGATTTTGTTGTTAGAAAAAACTAACCTTATGACCCATAAGAACTAACTCTTTCATAAAAGAGGAGAAGGAATGTTTTTTTTTTAAATTTAAAAGGTAACTCACACTAAGGGTGGGTTTGGTAAAACTTTTTGAAGAGATGTTCCTGTTCTCAAAAAGCATAAGTCAAGTTTTGATATTTGGTAAATAGAAAAGTTAAAGAGATTTTGCTCCTGACATTTGAGAGTCATGAGTAGGGCTGTCAAAATGAGGTTGGCCCGTTTACCCAGTTAAATGGACGGACCAAATGTATAAAATCTGACTCGCGAATAGCAAAAGCCTTTTTAGACCCGGCCCATTTAGCCCATGAGCCAAATTTGCCTGTTTAGTAATAACATAGGCAAAATCTGTGAACTAACCCGTTTACCCACATAAATAGACGAACCAAATATATAAAAATTGGCATGCGAATAGTAAAAACTCATTAAGGTCCAACCCATTAAGGTCCAACCCATTTAGGCCCGTGGGTTAGTCGGGCTGGGCCTAAACTGGCCGGGCTGGCCCGTTTGATTGCCCTAGTCATGAGTGATCTTGAGAACCCTCAAAAGTAGCTTTTGAGAGCTAACGTTTGTTCTATGAAATTAAAAAGACTTATAAATCCTCAAAATTTAATAGAAAACCAATTTTAGTCATTCATTAATCATTAACAATGAGTTTTTTTATAACAAATAAAAATAAAATATCCTTTTTAATTATTTATGCCTATCATAGTCATCTTGTGATTTAAGAGCAGTTTTACCGAACACTATATTTGTGACTTCAACTTATTGAGAGTTATTTTATCTTATTTTACCAAACACTATTACTTTAACATTTCAAGAATAGCTTTTTGGAAGCTTAGAGAGCTCAACAACCTTTAAGAGTCACAATATTACCAAACTAAACTTAAATCTATTCATATTTTGCGATAATCATCATCACGTTGATCCATTTTAATTAGAATTAACCTAAAAGTTACATGCACCACTATAAACTCTTAACTGTTTTTTAAATAAAAATAAAAATAATAATCTCTCCCACAAATGATAAAGTGATTCTTTTGGGGTCAAAATGATAAAGTTATTGAAGTGATGATGGGTGGGAAAAGATAAGCGGGAAAAGATAAACCGGGGAGTGGATGAGCAAACCCCCTCACTTTATCTTTATCTTACCTCTATCTTTGCACTCAGCTCACCTATAAAAGCACACGACCTCTCGGGTCACCAGGTACCTCTCATTCTCCTCTTAAAGAACTCTCCTAATCCCTGTGCTTACTTGAGCGTCGGAGTGCCTTTGCAGGTACACCCCGCCGCCGCACTCTCTCCGAAAGGAACCTCCAAGCCTCCAAACCCGCTCAGAGCTTTCGTGCGATCCTCCAAACCCGCTCAGAGCTTTCGTGCGAGGCTCTGAACCAGCTCAGAGCTTTCGTCCAGGCCTCCGAACCCGCTCGGAGCCTTCTCCCCAACCTTTGAGCTTCCGTCAAGACGCCTTCCTCACTCGTTCAGGTAACCTCGTTCCCTTTACGAATTACTTGCGAACAGTTTCCATCTGGTCCACTTTCACAAAGTTCTAAACTAGCCAGGGCAATATTTTAAGAGAAGAAACGAGACAGGTTCCTTCTAGGGTTTGCTGACAACTTAAAGAAGCCTTAGCCACTTAAGCAAGAAAATTATTATTTATATTTATTTTAATTTTCTTTTATTTCAAAAATTATACTACTTAAAATAAGGTTTAAACTTAAGATTTTATAGGTATATTATCAAAATATTTTATCACTAAATCATCCTAATAACTTTTGTATTTATTTTAATGTGAAATATTGTGTTAATATAATTTTATTTATTATTAAATAAAATCTTTTTAAAATATAAATCTTATTAAAATTTTATTTATGATTTCTCATGTCAAGATGAATATACAATAATATAACTCTTTTGGATAATTTTTTTAAAAAAATAAGATATTTTACTTTAAAAGATAAAATAAAAATAAAATTTATCATCACTTTAACAATATAATTATAAGATCGAGATATTTCACTTTCAATCCATCTCAATAAACCATGGAGAACCATAATACTCTCCTTCGTGATTACGGAATTATTGGATTGGACGGTGGGTGGGTAGATCACTAGACAGAATTATTGGATTGGGGGGTGGGTGGGGAGATCACTGGACAGATGCCGTCCACCATGTGCCTACCGAACAAATACGGCTATTTGTTTGCTCATATCCCACGTGAATCAAATCAAATGGGGAGAATATCAGATCTTTCCTATGTGAATTTAAAATTTATTTTTATTCACTTGAATAAATAATAAATAATATGTATACACATCTATAAAAAATAATAATAGGAGATAATACACATAAAAGAGTAAGAGAAAACATAGCTCTGTTACCAGTCTCATCTTAACAAGATATATACCATGTACTTATAAGAATGTTAATTTTGAGTTAGGAAAATGTTAGCACCACCAATGAAGGGTTAATTGAGGTGGTCTTTACGTGTCTCAATCTTTTAGACCCCGACTCCACTTTTTCACGACTGATTACAAGAAAAACAGAAAATGAAATTAGCGAAGGGGGGAGAAGATGTATAAAATGTGAGATGATTAGAGAAAAGAGAGAGAACTAAAGCAAAACTATCCTAAGAACTACAAAAATAATGAAAGATGCCTAAATGAATTGACCCTTAATGTGTTTTTTAACTGGTGTTCGTAAGGGTGGGCCAGGGTATTTCGTGGTGTTTCTGCGTTTCCGTGTCGCCTTGGAGCTCAAGGGTTGTGCCGCAGTGTAATCTTATGCTCTAGCCCAGCATGGCTTGCTCGAGCCTAACCCCCACATAGTAACTTATGCATTTGTTGATACAATTGCTTGTGTGTCTGTTTCGACCCCCAAATTAGCTTTTGTTATTTTCGTGCAAGTTGTATTTTTATTTTTATTTTTTCAATTTTTTGACTTCGAAGTGAACAACTTATCTCAAATGTAGTTAGGGTGAGGAATTTATGATTTAATTTTTGTGAAATTTTTAAATTGGAATCTCAGCAGCATTATTTTAATTTTCAGACTTATTTTTCATTAGACATATAATCGAGTTTCAAAGTTTTTCATGAAATTTGCAAAACTCTCTCTTGGTTTTCTTGCATTATGAAGTTTATGTTTATAACTTAGATATAAATGGCATAATAACGTAAGAATTCACGTTAAAGTCCATATTGATACCCAAAGTCAAATATAATGCAAATGAGATGCAATTAACCATAAAAGAGGGTTAAGATATTAAATATGAAATATGAAATATAAGATTAATGCCAAAAACCCATTCATTAAGCGCGCAACACAAATTTCTTAGGAAGGTGTGATACAACTTAAAATGGTACTAAGGGAGAGAAGATGAAGATGACACTCATCTTCACAAAAGTGTCTTGGTTAGCGTCATACATATGGGATCGTGATTATGCTGAAATTGTCCAAAAAAAGAAAGAAAATGATTGTAAGAGAAATGTTATTTGCATTCATTTTAAATGAGACATTATGTCAATTCACTTATCATTTATTATTAGATGAGATTTAATGAGTGAGTATCTTATTAAAATCTCATTTAATAATAGATGCTAAGTAAGCCGATATGGTGTATAATATAAAATAAATTTAAATAACACATTGATAGGTTAAGCTACTGAAAGAAAGGAAAACAAAGAGAAAAACATAATACGAAAGATTTCTTCTTCTTCTTCTTTCCAAAAGATGTTCCAGGATCCTTATACACACCAAACACTCATGACCTAATTTCCAAAAGGTAAAGAAGCAAATAAGACAAACTACATGCTCATTGTCCTAAAATTAAATGGCTGAATTCTGTAAAAATTTTCCCTTGCTGCTGCTTGTGCTTGTCGGCCATGCTATTGTATTGTCCTCCTTCATGGATGCATGTAGTCATCCCATCCAAAGGGCCTTCTATTAATCCTTTTGGGCCTTGCTAGGGTTGGCTTTTCTTAGGCTTCGTATTGGTCTTGATTCACAGCTCCATTGGACTTGCCTCCCTTGATACCATCTGTAGTCCTATCAATTCTATCCTTGATTAGAGCCACCTTGTCCTCAAGGTGGTATTTAGGGAATTCCTGCTGTAGGTGATGGAGATCTTCCCGTGTAGAATCTTCAAGGAGTAACCCAGTCCATTGAAGTAGCACATGAGGGAAAGAGAAGTAGAAGAACCAGAGTTGACAACGAGGATAGCAAATGGTTGGATGATCGGATGATTGGTTCCCATCTTGGCAGCGGGAAGGATGGAAATGATCGTTGGAAGGGGGCCTTGGTGATGCTTGAGGAGGGAACTATGACAACTCTTAATGGCAAAAAAAAAAAGAAGGCAAGTCTCACGAGAGACGTAAGCATCTCGCGCGAGATGCAAGCCAGCGCGTTCCAGCGCGCCGTTGCTGACCATTTGGGCTTACATTTGTGGGTTAGCTAATAAGAAAAGGAATTTGGGCTTACATTTGTGGCCTAGAACAAATTGCTCATTATAATTGTAACAAAGACCTTGTTTGGCAGCCCTGAAGTTGGGCTATAATAAGCCTTTTAATAGTCAAAATGGAACTAGGTTTGACTATTAGGTTGGTAGGAGTGGGTGGGCCAAAAGTTGATGGTGGTCGTGGGGAGAGATGAAATGGTCATCTCTGGGATGGAGCAATGTCCCACAATTTGTCATTTTGAAGTTTCGCTAGAGCAATGGCTTGGGAAAGTGTCGCCGAACCATCGTTTGGACTTCCCGTGGATTTTCGGTTTCAACCCCGAAATGAAGCACGGTGTAAAGAATTGGTGGGGAAGTTCAAATACTATGTTGGACAAAGCTTCAAACTCCTGCTGGTACTCATGTAACTCCCCTGTTTGCCGCAGTTTGAAGAGGGTGCCCACGGGGTCTTCATACACCGTCAAGGCAAAATGAGCCTGGATAGTGGTGATAAAAGCCGACCACATTGTCAATTGATAGTTTTCGTACATCCACTGGAACCAAGCCAATGCGGGGTCGTCGAAATAAAAAGAGGCGATTGTGATTTTCTGGTCCTCCAGGGTGTTATGGAAAGTGAAAAATTGTTAGATTTTGAATAATCAACCCATAACGTCACTACCATCAAAACGTGGGACTTCGAGGTGGAGGGATTGGGCAGTAAGTTGGGGTTGAGGGGAAAATATGTATATGGTGGTGGGAAAGAGAAATTGGTGGTGAATGGTGGGGGAGGAAAAAAATTGCTGGTGTGAGGAGGAGGAGTAAAGTTAGAAACTGATAAGAAAAGGGCTGTTAAGCGGAAGGGTGGGTGAGGTGGTAGGCGATCAAAATGGGGTGGTAAAGATGGTAGAGGGGGGTTTGTTGGCTGTGTATTTGGTGGTGTAGGAGGGATAGTGGAGAGGCGGTAAAGTGGTGTGCTCAATTGCTGGAGGAAGTTGAGTACCTTAGACATTTGGGTTGTCAAAGTGGTGATGGCGGGATCAACGTAGGGGTCGTAGTTGCAGTGGTGTCGGTTGTGGTAATAGGTGTTCTAGGATCTTTATATACACCAAGCACTCATGACTTAATTTCCAAAAAGTAAAGAGGCAAATAAGACAAACTACATGATCATTGTCTTAAAACTAACGATTGAATTCTACAAAAATGTTCCTTTACTATTGGTGGTGGTTGCCGGCCATGCTAATTTACTGTCCTCTCTCATGGATGCATGTAGTCATCCCATCCAAAGGCCTTCTACTAATCCTTTTGAGTCTTGCTTGGGTTGGCTTTTCTTGAGCTTTAGATTCAAAGCTCCATTTGACTTGTTTCCCTTGATATCATTTCTTGTCTTATCACACGCATCTTATAAGGAAAAAGTTTATAAGAGCCATTATTAAGATGACAAAAGGGATAATTTTTTATTGAAAATGCGAAGGGAAAACTTGTCGATTGGACAAGAATAGTAAATCTAAAAGAGAAGAAAACAGAAACCATAGATGAGATTAAGGCTGTCAAAATGAGCCCGGCCCGTGAGCCCAGCCCATTTACTCGATTAAATATGCGGACTTTACATATAAAAAATAGGCCCGTAAAAATTTGAAAAGATGACCCGACCCGTTTAAGCCTGCAAGCCAACCATAAATGAGTCAAATACTAAAAATATGCATAATTTTGACATTGCTCATTTAGGCCCACATACCCAAACGGGCTAGGCCTTAAAGTATGACACCCACTCAAAAGGAAAACAAGCTCCCAGGGAGTCAACCAAAATCACTAAACTGATCACCTCCCACTCCGAGGATAAGTCATAGACACGTCGCACCCACACAGAAGAGAAGAGAAGAGAAGAGAAGAGAGCAAGAGAAGAAAATGGCGATCGCAATACCCAATCGAGAGCTCTTCATAGACGGAGAGTGGAAACCCCCCATCCTCAACCACCGGATTCCCATCATCAACCCCTCCACCCAACAAATCATCGGTCACTTCCCTTCTCTCTCTCTCTCTCTCTCTCTCTCTCTCTCTCTCTCTCTCTCATTTCTATCTCTGTTTCATTTTATTCATACATTTTCTCTTTCCTTTCCAATTTCAGGGGACATCCCAGCTGCTACCAAGGAAGATGTGGACGTCGCTGTGGCCGCGGCCAAAACGGCACTCTCCCGCAACAAGGGGAGAGACTGGTCCTCTGCTCCCGGCGCCCTCCGCGCCCGCTACCTCCGCGCCATCGCCGCCAAGGTCACCGAGAGAAAGGATCAGCTGGCTAAGCTCGAAGCCATGGATTGCGGGAAACCACTCGATGAAGCCGCTTGGGACATGGTAACCCCTTTAAATCCCTTCATTTTCACTTCACATAGTTCCCACTTCTTTTCTGTTTGATGATTTGTGTGTGTGAGAGAGAGATTAGGATGATGTTGCTGGTTGCTTTGAGTTCTACGCTGACCTCGCCGAGAAATTGGACGAGAAGCAAAAAGCTCCAGTCTCTCTTCCCATGGAGACATTCAAGAGTTATGTCCTTAAGGAGCCCATTGGCGTTGTTGCGCTAATCACTCCATGGTAATCTTACTTTTCTGGGATCTCTGGGATCTTGATATTTCTTTTCTCCTTTTGCCTATGTATGCACTTGATGTGATGTGTTTTTTTAGGAACTATCCTCTGTTGATGGCTACATGGAAGGTTGCTGCTGCTCTCGCTGCTGGTTGCGCCGCCATCTTGAAGCCTTCGGAATTGGCATCTGTGTATGTTCTCATCAAGTACTGTTTGCAATATCTTGCTGCTTTCTTCTGTTGGTTTCTAATTTCTATATTGTATGCTATTTTAGGACGTGTTTGGAGCTGGCAGATATATGCAGAGAAGTGGGCCTTCCTCCGGGTGTGTTCAACATTCTCACTGGATTAGGCCCCGAAGCCGGTGCTCCTTTAGCTTCCCATCCTGATGTAGACAAGGTTCATTTGCCTTTTAGGTTTTACTAGATTTGCAATTGTGCAGGGTTATTTATTCCTGTTACCTCTTGCTAGTTGCAACTTGCAAGTATTGTTACCATGTCATCTTTCAGTTTGCAAAGCTACTATGACACAATGGCCTATGTTTAAATTTTCCAACAGATTGCCTTTACTGGAAGTTCTGCAACTGGAAGCAAGGTTATGACAGCTGCTGCGCAGTTGATCAAGGTATTTTTAAGCGCTATTTTCTGCAAATTATGTACAGTTATGGGGTGTCAAACGGACCAGGCCGGCCCGTTAAGGCCTGCAGGCCTAAACGGGCCAGGCCAAAGTTGTGTCTATTTTTAGGATCCGGTTCGTTTATGGTCGGTCCGCAGGCCTAAACAGGCCAGCCTACCAGCCCGTTTATTTAAAAAATTAAAATTTTAGTCTATTTTTTATGATTTAAATACAAAGTTGTGAATAAGTATGCGCAGACATTTTTAACTATTTTTATTGTCTATCTATTAATTAATCAGAAAGAAATAGTTTATATAAAATTTGAGGATCTATTTTCGATGGTAATAAATAGAGAAAAATTAAGGTTTTGTGGTTTTTTCGTCTTTATCTTTCTATTGTGGTTACGAAATCTTTAATTTTGGATAGGTATACAAATAGTAGCATTTTTCAATTAAGAAGCTATTTGCAAAGCTTTGATAGGAAAAAAAAAAAAAAGGGATAATAAGAGAATGTATTTAATTAACACCTAGAGTCTAAACCCGTGCGATGATCAACAAGTTTTAAAATATCTAAAAAATGTTTTAATTATAACTAAAACAACTTAGCAATTTAGTTTGCAATTTGGGCTTCAAGATGAAGATCTAAAACTTCAATTTGGGCTTCAATTTGAACGTGAGGTATCAATTATCATGTAGTTTTATTAACTTAATTTTTAAAAATAGCAATTTGGTTTTTGGTTTAAAAAAAAAATTTTAAAATATTCACGAGCTTATGGGCTAGGTCATGAGTCCATGGGTGGGCCCGTTTAGCCCTGAGCCATTTTTTTCCAAATTTTCACTGGCCTATATTTGCATGTAAAGCCCATCTATTTAACCGGGTAAACGGGCCGGGCTCATTTTGACAGTCCTAGTTATGTGTTGTCAGTTGGCTTTGATGGAATGAAGAGCACACTCACTCACATGCAGTAAGAGATAGGAAACATTTTTCATCTTTCCTATTTTCTTTGTATTTTATTCATGAGTTCATACAACATCTGACATGTAGTTTCTTGGCAGCCTGTTTCACTAGAGCTTGGTGGGAAAAGCCCAATCATTGTTTTTGAGGATGTTGATCTTGATAAAGGTCAGTGCCTCGTCAAGTATAGCTATTTAGTTATGGACAACCCATATTTCTGCATCATGGAATCACATTTCCTCAGATACTGATTGTTGATGAGTAACATTTTGCATGTAAAATCTAATGCATCACTAAAACAGATTCTGATATACAATTCAACATTTATTGATCCTTTCTCCATGATTTAAACAGCTGCTGAATGGACCCTCTTTGGCTGCTTCTGGACAAATGGTCAGATATGCAGTGCAACTTCCCGTCTTATTGTACATGTAAGTTTAATAGATTTAAATGGCCCATTCCTTTCATACACGAGTGTGTTCACCAACAAACATATGTATTTTTTTTTCTTTTCTTTTTTTCTTTTTTGCATATATGGGCATGATCATATAAACATTAATGGTGGCTAGATGTTGTCAAACTACTTGGTTAGAATTATGTTATCATTTATTTGCAAAACCTGATAAACCAGGATATCCTTATTGATTTTAGGAAAGCATAGCAAAAGAATTTTTGAACAGACTTGTGCAGTGGATCCAAAACATCAAAATTTCAGATCCCTTAGAAGAAGGTTGCAGGCTAGGCCCTGTTGTTAGTGAAGGACAGGTATATTCTGTTTCTCATTTCTGTGTACACTAGCTACTTGATTAAGTTACTTCATACTCCTTTAGTGAAGCAAAGAACACTTATTTTTATATGTTCAAAGCCTTGTTGGATATTCAAAATGATAATGTATAGATAATATGAAGTGATTGTGAATGATTATCAAGTTGCATGTTGTGTGGTTAGCTGCCTGTATTCTTTTTAAATAAATTATGACTGGGACGGAACCTTTTCGTAAACATTATATAGGCAGCCACATGATTTAGTTTTCCATCTGGTTTAGTTACTCAAAACATTTTATTGATATAAGCATGTTTTTTCTTTAACATAGAATATGTTGTGCAATATCTAATATGTAAATTATATGGTGCAGTATGAAAAAATATTGAAGTTTATCTCAAATGCTAAGAGTGAGGGTGCAACCATTTTGACTGGTGGGTCTCGCCCAGAGGTATGACCATATGATTATACTTTTTTGTTGCAAGTGTGTTCAGTTGTTGTGTATTCTGCAATTGTCATTTAGTTTTTTCTCTCAAATTTAATGGCAGCATCTAAAGAAGGGATTCTTTATTGAACCAACCATCATAACTGATGTGACTACCTCCATGCAAATTTGGAGAGAAGAAGTGTTTGGACCTGTTCTTTGTGTGAAAACATTCAGTACGGAAGAAGAAGCTATTGATCTAGCAAATGACACCATGTGAGCTGATGACTTTCAGCAAACTGATATTAACTTCATCTGTAAACTGATTTTTTTCATTATTTGTGTATTGATATCTGAGTTATGTACCTTGATCTTTCACAGCTATGGCTTAGGTTCTGCTGTCATATCAAATGATCTAGAAAGATGTGATCGCGTATCTAAGGTGAGACTGATCCTAGGTTATCATCGGGAACAACAATAATTGGAATGTTTCTGTAATTGAGTGGTTTATCTTTGCTTCAATGCAGGCTTTTAAAGCTGGAATTGTATGGATCAATTGTTCTCAACCATGCTTCACCCAAGCCCCATGGGGAGGCACGAAGCGTAGTGGTTTTGGTCGCGAATTAGGAGAATGGTATTGCCCTTATTTCTGTGAAATTCACCTTGAATGCCCTTTTTTTTCCTTGTCTGGATAAGAGATTATCACAACTTTATATGCAAAAGAAATCCATAATATAAGTGAATTCTATGGACTGCTGAATGCACTACTACCATGCCTGAAGCTTGTACAGTGAGTTATCCCAATAAGTTAACATATTCCTTCTGTTTGAAGCTGGCATAAAGAGAGAATTGGGTCAGGGAGACAATAGAATAACCTCTTGAACAAATGCAATAAAAAAAACACGCTTCTGGCTCTATTAATGTCAAATCTGAAAAAAAAAATTTGCTTAGTCTATCTTATACGAGCTTATGGTTGTGAATATTTTTCAAACTTCCTTTTTCAGGGGACTTGATAACTACTTGAGCGTGAAGCAAGTGACTCAGTATATCTCTGATGAACCGTGGAGCTGGTACCAGTCTCCTTCAAAGCTGTGATTGGTGACCATGTTGAGATGATAAATTGGTGCTTCGGAAACGATTGAATAAGGTGTAGTAGAGGCAATACCAAGTTACGATTATTATCCAAAGGTTGGGACTTAAGTATAAGATGTCTATGTATAACAGCAGAACTAGTTTGCAGTCATGTTTATGCTGGTAGTGCTTTTATTTGATTTGGTAAGCATTGGCTTTTGCACAACATGGCTGGGTATTTCACACGGGAATATCATTCCCACCGTACTAATAAAGAATAAAGTTTGTCATTTATGTTTCCAAAAAAAAAAAAAAACAAACTTAAAACTGCTCATTTTGGTGCAGTAAATACAGTTTAGTTATATTCACTATTTCATTAATTGAAGCTGACAAGTAATTATGAAAGTCCATCTCCTATATTAGTTAAATTCTTGATAACAGTTCAATTAGCTAAATTCTATGCGAATTTCATATATTTCTCCCATTGTTGACACATTTTTAAGGATACTTGAGATGCAAATTATTTTTTTGGGAAAAGTTAGAGTACTTTTGTTTAAGAATTAGAAGAAAGTCTTTTATTGAAAAGTAAGATTTTCAATTCTTTAATGTATTAAAAGTTGTAAAAACTCAAAACTTACTATTTGTGGTTACTTAACCAATGGCTTAAGGACATTGATTAGCAAAATTCTTATTTTTTCTCATAAATAAAGTATGGCAAGATCACGGGATGAAGTAGACAATGAACAATGAGATTACATTTGTTTACTAAAACAAGACAGAAATACTGAGATACGAGAACAAAATTCATATTTGTTTACGGAGATAAATACAAAAATGTGTCTTAGGACATAAAATGTGTATTTTTTGTACTTCCATCTTGTTAGGACATGAGGACAAGACATGGGGATTCAACATTTTAATTAAGATAATATATATTTTTTAAAATTTTTTTATTAAAAGAATGTAATAAGAATATTTTAAGTCATTTAAAATGTATTTTTTTTGTATTGTCTCTATTAAACTAAACAAAATATAGATACAAACAAGTGTGTCTTGTACACTGTTTGTCATCTTATTTTTTATGTTTCTATCTCTCCATGTGTATATATTTCTGTCACGTCTCAGCAACCAAATGCAGTTTGAAGGAACTCAAGTATCACTTTCTTATTTTGAAAAATGTTTAAATATATTTTGGGTCTCTGACAATTTCTTAAAATTTTGTTTAGGTCTCTAAATATTTTTTCTTTTGCTCAAACATATTTGAAAATATTTGTTTTTAGTCTATAACATATTATAAATAATTTCATTTTAGTTACTATCATTAGGCTTGGTTTAATAATGTTGTGGCAGTATTGTTTGGTTTAAAAAAAAGTAAAACCAACTCCCAATGAGTAGAAGTTATAGGAGTATGTTTGGTAAATCTATTTATAATATATAAATTTTGATGCAAATCCTCGCCATTATGCCACATCAGACTATTGGCCAAGTTGGCAACTTCTCAGTGAATCACTACTCTTGAAGCTCAATTCAAGTTAGTTTATCCCATATCAATTATCTAATCCACTTCCACTATCTCTAATTCTCCTACCATGCCCCTTTTCTATAACCCCGCTTCATGCCCAATCTCATCATCCTCTTTCTCATTCCCTAATCAATATCCTCTTTCTGTAATCTGTTTTTCATTCGCCAATGCTTATTTCGCCATTTCTCAGTTCACTTGCGTTAGAGCTCAATTCTGTTGCCATCATTCAGGCTCCTACACGTTACCAGGCATTGAGATTTTCTTTGCTTCCATTGGATGTCGTCAGCTTGAGGCTCGTCCATGTTGCCACTGCTTGAGATATGTCAAGCTACCGTTGACATGAAGGTCATGTGGCGCGAGACAGTGATGTTTGATCTCCACCACATCATGTCGCCACGTACCAACCAAGAACCCTACCATAAATCTGATTCACCACCGCCATAGTCACCCTTGCTTGGGTTCGCCTCATGTTTCTGTTTGGGGTCTCCACCCTTTGGTCTTTGAAGATGAAGAGCCTCCACGTTTTGGGCTTCCACCACTATGGCCAGTTCAACTTAATGCAATTATGGATTAAATTAATCTAAATTTTATGATTCTTACCATGGGTGTATGAAGAAAGTCAAATACTATAGACAGTGATCCATGGAATTATTAGAACCTTAAATTGTGTCGTCTTACCATGGGTGTATGAAGAAAGTCAAATACCATAGACAATGATCCATGAGATTATTACAACCTTAAATTGTTTCGTTTGTATTGAATTTCATTCTTATTAATATATCTACCTTAATATTCCATGTAGCAAATCATATTTTATTTATAGAGTATCATTTGTGTTTAAGGGGTGTTGATTTAATTTGCAAAATTAAATATGATGGCAATCATCGTGTGAACTTTTTAATGTGTGTTTAGTATTTTCAATAAAAAGTAAGAGTTAAGGCCCAATGAGATACAAGCCCAAACAAGGAAGCAAAATAAAATTATTTTTTGGCCCAAGTGTCTTTTAACACACAAAAGTAATGGAAAAGGATGCAACAAAGCAAATAGAGCACAAGTACATATGGTCCAAAGTTTTAAAAATAAAGGAAGACAAGAAAGCTAGGAAAAGACAAAAGCATGGGGAAGCAGCATTGAAGAAAGTACACAAATAAAGCTGTATTTTTTTTCAAAAAATAAAAGAAAGGAAGGAAGGAATAAGGAAAGGAAAAATGTGGTTACTCCACAAATTTAAAACGCAAAAAGGGAAAAGGAAGCTGTTTTTTCGCTGCACCAAGGACAACCGTTGCCAACAAAATTTCGAAATAGGAAGAAAGGAAAATAGAAAGTGCAACACGGTCAGCTAAAATCATGGAGGAAAAGGAGGAAAAGAAAGAAAGATGGAAAACGTGAGAAAAAATCTCCAATCAACAGAAAATTTGGATTAAATCTTTGAAGAAAGGAAAGAAATAAAAGAAAGGAAATAGAGCTAAATTCATGGTGAAACAAAAAGAGAAAACATAGCCCGTGTCAAACAAGAATCATGGAGAAAAAGGAAGAAAGGCATTGATGAAGGACATGACATTAAGCAACGTGCAAGAAATTAAAAACTCTGCAACGGCAGCTTGAAATCAAGTATAAAAAAGAGATGACTCGATCATTCAAGGGCAGAAAAAGAGAGAATCAAAAAGCCTACCATTGGAGCACTCTTTCATCTTTCTCTCCTCTCAAAATCTCCTATTCTGAATCTATTTTTCCTGCACCTATTCCATGATTCCTTTGTTTCTTTTTGTGAGAAAAACATGTTTTAATTGAGAGTTATTGAGAACCAAAAGAGTGTGAGTCAAGAGAGAGTCTTTTGAGAGAAAAGCCATATTTCGATTTATTTGTTGTGTTTTGAGAGTCTTTTGGTCACGATCAAATGTTGTGTTTTCATTTTATTTATCCTTTTTACAATAAATGTATATTTTTGATTGGTTTTAATGTGTGCAACTTTGGTTTTACAAAATCACAATTGTTTGATGATCTAAGTCTAGACCAAATAATACATGTAAAAAATTAGTCAAGAACCACATTTTCCAATAAGAATACTCTCAGATGAAGAACTAACATTAGTACAAACAACAAAGAAAAGGAAGCATAAACAAACAATAAACACATCATCATCAAAGTAAGAGGAAATTTATAACAAAAAGACATCAATCGAAAAGGAGCAAATAATAATATCAAATGAAGAGTCAATATTAATATAATGTATGCAGAGGAATAAATTCAAAAAACCACAAGCTACAAGCAACCAAAAGAAGAAGAAAAAAATGAGCAATTGCAAAAAGTACACTAATGACAATAAGTAAGGGTGGAAGAAATTTTTTTGATTTGTTTGTTTCTCTTAGTATGTATTGTTCAGTTTTCGTGTTTCATCAATGCACAATATGCATCTTTTGTTTTCATTTCTTTTTAAAATTTTGTGTTCTGGTTATGGAGGCTTTTACTATCTATTATAGTCACTTGCAGTTGTGGATATCTTTTTTACTTTTATGTATCTTTGTTCCTCACCATCTTAAAATGATTTCAATAAAATTTTATTATATTACAACAAAAAAAATTATTAAAATCAATTCACATTAAAATATACACATATACTTAACTTTATTACACTTATATTACAACAATATCATTTTATTAAAAAAATCAAACTAAAAAACTTACAATCGATCAAGTAAAAAATTACTATATTATAAAAATTTATTATATATATATATATATCAAAACATATATAAATATGTTTTCAATAATTTAAAATGTTTGTGCATCACACGGGTTAGTATACTCTATATATAAAATTACCATCATAAACATAAATATTAAAAAGAATAATAACCATTAAAATCTAAAGATATATTAATATTTTAATACTTGAAAAACACAAGTCAACTCTAAAAGTTATATATTTATTTTTTATTTTTCAACTTATGTTTTTTGATAGCAGGAGCACCCTCTCAAAAAGCTTTATCAAATCAAGCTTTAGGGAGACTATGTTGAAGTGACTAACAAAGTGTTATGTCTCAATAGTGTCATGTATGCAAAATAAATTTATATGACCTATAATCTGACTCATAACTCGCTATTTGATCCAAATTGAAGTCATATGTGAGTCACGATTTGGAAACAAATCCAAGTCAAATAACAAATTATGGATCAATTTATGCCTAATTATGAGTAGTTAATTTATTTTATTCACATAACACCATTGACAAGACCATCTATTGATTACATTAACACTTAACAAAATTTCACCAATAACAAGAGCTTAAACTAAATATTTTTAATATGTTTAGACTAAAATAAAACAAAAATATTTTTTAAAGACCAAAACCAAATTTCTAAAATGTGTCAAAGGTATCCAAAACATAAAGAAAATATAAATTGAGTAGTTGAAAAAAAAATACAAAGAAAATAATTCCCCTTAAATACATGTTGCTTCTAATACACATCTATGCATCATCTTAAGAAGCACAGGCACTTACATAAACACAAAACACAATACAATAACACACCAATTTTAAAATTTTATAGAACACACAATATATATATATATATATAAATGTAAAATTAAATATTTGTAATAAATCTCTAATATTTTCATTGATTGATATTAAATTACTAATTCTTAATATTTTTCAAACTCTTTCAAAATATATTGAACATTCAAGATATCATATGCTAATACTTATTAATTTTCTAAGAATTCATATCATAATAAATTATTTAATATTTAAAATATTTTTTATTTAAGCACAACGCAGGTACAATCGAAAAAAAACTCCCAAATATAATTTAGACATAACTAATCATAAATTTATTTTTTGAATACTTTCAAAAACATACAATACATGTATCAGACAAATGTCTTCATACGTCAATATGCGCAATGTGTCAAATAAAGAGACGAGTCTAACAAATTGTCCATGCTTCTTAGAATTATCTAAAAGAAAAATTAAAATCTTTAAAACGCACGCGTTTTATTTTTTCACTCTTTTAAATTAATAACTGAGGAACGGGAGCGCATAACAATTCCCTCTACACAAAGGGTTAAAGCTATTACAGCAAATGTGAAAAAGAATCAGCAGCAACTGCTAAACTAAAGCACCACGATTAAAAAAAAAAATCCGTAAATGGTAGCTCTAAGTTGGCGCATGGAGAACATACATCCAACAATGGATTATCTCTTCAGAGAAAGCTATACTATCTGACTTCGCTGGACATCACTAAAGTTACAAAATTTGTATCGGTCTCTTCCCAGCAACTTCGGAGTACCACGATTTCCATGCCTCCATGTAATGGGAGAACAGTTCTTTCAAAGCTGCGCCAAAAGTGAATCCAACATCAGATCAGATTAGTTGTGAAATTTCTAGGATGAATATTCAAGCCATTCAATAATAGAACTACCAAACAATCACTTAGTGATAGTTCTTTGATGATAAAAAGGTAGAAGAAGACTTGAAGAAACCATAGTTGAAACTACTAAAAGAAACTTTAAATTAATGATTTGGAAGTAAACATGATTTATAACACAACATTGGTACCCTCCAATCTATATAACCGATCCCACTTAATGAAACAAAGCTTAATTGATGTCATTGATAGTTCTTTGATGAAATGGCATCAAGTAACTACCAAACAATCACCTTGCGCAAAATGGAACAATAGATGAAAGCTATGACTAAACAAAATCTCATATCTGATGTGTGCTATGCAATGAAGAAATATTGATTACCTTGGTTTTGATACTGAGGCCGATGTGCAGTTGCTAAACTGTCCCAATCATGCACCTGCTTCACATCATGATTCTCGGAAGCTCCAACTTTGGGCACATAAGCTGGAGCGAAGGGACCAAACTGATAACTCCTTGAAGTCTGTTTTGTGCCTTCTTGTGAGTTGCTTTTATCTGCCAGACATAGGCCACTATCATTTTCCAGTTTGGGCTTCTTAGGGTTCTGGCTGAAATCACCATTTGCGAACAAATCCACTGTGTTCCTCGCAAAACTGATGTTTGTGACATCTTTTCCAAACGCCCTTTTCCTAGATTGGTTGAGACTTGACTCATTCAGTGTCTTCCCTCCCAAACCCAGCCACCTGAATGCCGGTTTTCTTGTATCTGTCGTATGGGTCTGCATTCAATTTGTCGAATCAAGGTAAGCCTACTGCAACAATATGCTAAATAAAAGAGAAATAATTGCCATTCATTTTAGAGAAATATCACTTTTTCTTGTCTGGCAAAGCCTCTCGGTTATAAACTGTTTTGAATCTAAGAGAAGCTAATCCAAACACAAGATCAAATATCAGTAATCACCTTCTCAATTAGGCTCATGGAGGACAACACATTTGCAATATCATATAGGCGTCTAACTTTTGCTGTAAATGCCAAACGGAGTTTTAAGTGAATTAGTACACGGTTCTTCCCTTGTCAGAGGTAATATCAAGTTTGGCTTAACTTTTAAGATTTCAAAACCATGATTTGAGTCAAAATAACTTCAAAACCATGCAGCTTTTGTTCAAAAAACAGTTAAAAATTAAACCAAACATGCCGAAACAAGTTAGGTATATAGTGGCACTACTTACTTCTCATCACTGATGAATTATGGGCATCACCGAGCAACAATTTTGCCGCTTCATCAAGGGAGATCAGCTCTATCTGTAGAGCAATGATCAATTGTTAATTTTTTAAAACTTCAGCAACCAACTCATTTACATGGCTAATGAAAAAGATATATTTAGAAACTTAAGGCAAACCCTTACGTTAGAGCAGACAAAAAGCTTGACAAAATTCTGAGTAAGCAGCGCCAGAGATTTTTCCCTTCTGTTATCTGCAAAAGCGCCGTCGAGAACAGTTAAAACCTTCAGAATATATTAACTGATTAATAATTCTAAACACCCCAATTTCAGAAGCGACACTCGTTTTATGCTTTCACATCTCAAAGGTCTTGTATTCCTTAGTTTCAGCTGTTCCGAACACGAATTATAACGCAAAAAACAATACAATGGGAACCAGTCCGAAATTCGAACAAGTTTGATAGAAAGCTATGTACCTATTAGAAAGCCGTAATATTATTCTTAATTAATCGGAGAGTAACATCAAAATAAACAAATGAAACAGGCATTGTATGATTTTATCGTTTCGTAGCTTAAATTAAACCCTAAAATAAAATAAATTAAGTTACCATTCTTCAGAATAGATCTGGGAAATGTAGAATTTGAATTGGACTTGTCATTCTGACTTCCACTGGGATTGGAGAGAGTATCTTCATCATCCTCGTCGTCGGAAACCTAGAACAGGCGGTTAATAATAACAAATTAATTTCCCGCTCTTAATTAACCTAGCACTTATTGTTAATCAAATTTGAAAATTCAAATTAAAACAAAAAGAGGCAATTCCGGAAGAAAAAATATTGCAACTCCAGTCTACTCACTTTTGCGTTGTCGTTACCACCATCAAAAGCAAAAGGATTCTCCCTTAAACCCTCTTCCTGCAAAAAATTAAAATAAAATAAAAAATCACGCACTAAAAATTATTCCCAAACTTTGAACCACGCATTTATAATTTATAATTAATTAATAATCAAATACAAAACCAAGATCTCCGGATTGGAATTGAAATTAAAATTACCTTGAGCTCGTGTAAAGCCCGTGGAATCGCCCCAAAGCCTTTCCAGGTATACTGATTCTTCGCCTTTCTAGCAAGCACCTACCACCACATTATCCACCAAACACGCGAATTAGAACCAAGGCTAAATTTCACTTTTATCAAATTCAGGAAGCGCCAAGTGCGAAGTGAAAACTAACCCCGATGCTCTCCAAAACGTTGACTATATCGTAGATCCGTCTTCTCTCAACACCTTGAAATTAAACGAAAACAAATAATTGCTCTTAGATCCGAAGAAAACAAACAGCGATGAGAAAACTAACGGAAAGGAACATATATATTGAGAATTTGACAGTACCTAATCTGGTGGCGGCATCATCGAGACCGATCAAGTGGACGCCGTCACGATTGTACAAGCTCAAAAAACTGCAAAAATTAAAAACAAGTTAATTAGCTAATTAATTGTTGAATTTGATTAAAGTTAATTGAGATTAGAATTGAGGTTAGTGATAGAGTACTTGGTGCACAAGAGGCCGAGGGACTTTTGCTTGCGGCTGTAGGTAGGGTGCCTGGAAGTGAAAGAGGGATCTGGTACCGCACAAGACGAAGCCATGTGTGGATGGATCGGAATCGGTGGAATTTGGAGGGAAGAAAACAACAATTAGTTTTGAGAGAGAGAGAGAGAGAGAGCAGATGGAACGAGATGGAGATCTAGAGAGAGAGAGAGGACCGTTAATATATATGAGTGAGAGAGATAGGTTTGGGGTTGGGAGGGATTGGGGTTGATTCCTGAATGAAATGGCGGGACCCTAATTTTGAAAATTGGCGAGTAGCGAGCGTTTGGATCTGTTTTTTAACGTCTTTGGAGGGAGTGGGTTTGGATTCCTTTCTCCCTTTTTTTTAAACCGTGCTTCTATAAGCGGGAGTTTGTCTGTTTCAATCTGATCCGGGTTATAATTTACCACTCTCCACGCGTCCCGCTCCAATTTTTTTAAATTAATATTTTAATTTTGACGATAAATTTTATATAAGTGCTGCTACACGTACACCAAAAAATATACACCATACATACACTCTATACTTATATACATAAAGTTTGTGTTTTAATGTATGTAATGTTTGTGCACTTAATTAAGTATAATTGAGAATATCATCTATAAGTTTGTAATGTTTGTGCACTCATGAGAATAAAATTTGTGCATTATTAATGATGAATGTATAAGTGTATAAAATTAAGTGTACATGTAATATTTTTTTATTTTATATTATGTTTGTCCCCTATCTTATCTCTCACGACATCAGCACACATTATTATGTTTAGAAAAAATATTATTATGTCGTTTTTCAGATGATTATTATATTTAATAAACGTCTCGACTGACGAAGTACATGTGACCAAGACGTCAAACATGCATATCTTTGGAGCCAGAATATCTCCTGTTACGGGTTGCTTTCAGTTAGGATAATAGCCATTTTTATTTTTTTTGGTAATGTTATTTTATATTTCAAACCTCATTATTTTTTAAGTAATGTTTGTCTATCAGTGTCAAGTGTTTTCCATTACACTGATCAAATCTTTTAGATTTAAAGTTGAGTTGTTCAGATTTATTTCCTTTCAATGTCTCTTTAGTTTTATAATTTTAGAGCTTCTTCTGTAGAAAATAATTACTAGATTATGAGATTTTGGGATCATTTAAAATGATAAAGTAATGGAATGTCTAATTTTTAATTATAGAAGGAAAGAAAATAAAGAGAAAATGAACACACAAAAAATAAAGAATCACATTAAATGATATTTGGATCTTGAAACAAGTTGTCATTTTAAATAAAAATATTTCTATTAATATTTTTATTCACTTTTAACTCAAGACAAACTCACGGATTTGACCCAATTCAACCTATGCTTAAATGGGTTAGTTGGGTATGTGGTGCAGACGCAAATCTATATAGTTGCTAGTCCATTCATTTCATAGATAAACTTGGTCTAATTTGTTTAATTTTGATCAGTCGTAGACTAGGTTAAATAGATTGGGCTACCTTACATACTCAACTCTATGTACAATACAATCCTAAACTTTTTAAAATGTGTAATTTAATCTTTTAGTATGATTTTCCATAAAAAAAAATTATCATAAATGGAGAGGCTAGGCAGGAGCTTGCCTCTCACTACGGAGAAGTTAGAGCTCATCTCACCTACCTGCACTTGTTAGTCCAAGGGGAGAGCTCCAAGCATCAGCAGGGAGAAAAGGTCGCAACATAGGACCACGGAAAGAGCAGCCCATTAGGCGTGCTCAAGGCTCCAGGCCCCAAGACTCGGGACACGACTTGGCCCAACACTACAAGAAAACAGACTATTTCCGTCGACGTTACCGTCAGAAATTTGAGCATTTAGCATCGGTTTAATGTGCTTCCGTTGGCATTTCCGTCGGCCATCGAGCCAACGGTTAACTAGTCGATGGTAATGAGATTAACGTCGGAGATAACTAACCGACAGTAATTACCGTTGGTAAGAACCGCCGGTAAACGGTTCACATATAGACAAATATGAACCGATTACCGTCCGACCATACCGACGGTAATTATATTAATATTTTATTAATTCATTACCGTTGGCAGTAACCGACGCAAACTTTGTAAGTATTATCGTCGGTAGTGTGTGCCGACAGTCATTAAACCAATATTTTATTGACTGATTACCGTTTGCGATAAGTGACGCTAACTATACATCTTTACTGTCAGTAGAAGTATACGACGGAAAATATGTGATTATTATATTCTCTTAATTACTGTCGTTCGTAACCGCCGGAACATACATCGTACTTTAGCGTCGACATAATCTGACGGTATAAAATAAAATTAATTTAAAAAAAAACAATAAAAGTAAATTATAGATTTTAATGAAATTTATATATTTTAGATAATAATAAATTAATTATTTAATTATTTAATTATTTTAAATAATTATTATATATTTTAGCATTATTTTAATAATTAATTATATTATTAAATAATTTCATTATTTATAAATATATAGAAATTTATATTTAATTTAATCAGCACGAAAAATTGATATAATTTTATTTAAATTTTTTTGT
Organism: Nissolia schottii; assembly: GCA_003254905.1. Taxonomy (NCBI): domain Eukaryota; kingdom Viridiplantae; phylum Streptophyta; class Magnoliopsida; order Fabales; family Fabaceae; genus Nissolia; species Nissolia schottii. Next base: position 403,553 of record QANU01038264.1, on the reverse strand, counting down.
TTATTAACATATATAAAATTATATTGAATAACTAATTACGAAATAAGGCAATTAATATCGTAATCAAAGAGTTAAAGAAAATAAGTATAATATTTAAAATGTTTAAATAAATACAAATCGTTGCTAGTTTGACGATGAATAATTGACATGCACCATCGTACACATTTTAAGAATTTAGGTCCGAGTCAAAATTTCCTTCCTCCTCCTCCTCTTCTTCTTCTTCTTCTTCTTCTTCCCCATCACCGTCAATGTTAACAGTTGATTGTTGATAGATGTTAGAAAGTTAAAGTATCGCTGGTTCGTCGTTTGCTGCTACCAATGTCATCGTATCTATTGTCTGACCAGCACTTGTTGCGGGGATTGGGTCTGGCACTTGATAAGGTTGATCATTTGATGATTGTTCAGTTGATTGCATGCCATCTAACTCAATTCGGCGACTCGGTTTGCTCTTGATCACAGCTTTCCAACCTGGTTGAGTTGCTCCTGGATACCTAGCATAGTATACTTGCTTTGCTCTTTTAGCAAGCACGAATGGATCATACCCGTTGTAATGCCTTGCATGATTAATCTCAGTAATAGAGTAATCTAGATGAGTTCGTGTTCCATTTGGTGAAGGATCGTACCAATCACAAAAGAAAAGAACAACGTGATTGGATGGGTCATTGTGCTTATATTCTAATACAAGTATTTTTTGAAGCACTCCGTAGAAATCAGGACTTGCTTCATCGATATTAGAATATTCACCCTTGACACAAACACCACTGTTTTCTGTTTTTTGATTAGTTGCCCATTTATGTGTATGGAACTTGTATCCATTAACAAAATAAATGCGCCAGCTAATCGCTTTGTTCATTGGTCCCCATGACAAACTNATATATATATATATATATATATATATATATATTACGAACACATACGTAGTTTGCAAACTAGGAAGGAAACGTTTGATTGGTGCGCTGATAACCAAATTCTCGTCGAAACATCCTGAAAACATGCATCAATGGTAAGATACTTACGGTTAACGTGTTTGTTAATCAATGGAAGTATATTAAGGATAGATGGAACGAACTTACTCATAGTAGGGGAGTACTTCTTCACTGTTGAGCAAAACACATAGGTGGGCTGTTTCCTTTTCTTGCGCGTTCAACCAGTAATCTAGTCCATTTCCTGCCGGACGACCAGATTGATTAAATATAGAGAGTATTGAATGACTAGGCATTACTCCACCATCATCGTTTCGTCCGACCGTGGTTCTACTGCAATTTACATTAGTAGCAAAGTAGTACGAACAGAATAAGGATGTTTCTTTTGTCAAGAATGCCTCGCATATCGACCCCTCAACTTGAGCTCTGTTCTTGACAATTCTCTTGAAGACTCCCATGCATCTTTCAAATGGATACATCCACATATGCTAAACTAGACTACACATGCGATCCTCATAGGGCAGGTGTACAGGCAAATGTTCCATTACATCAAAAAAAGCAGGAGGAAACAATCTTTCAAGCTGGCAGAGGATGATCGGAATGTTGCGTTCGAGGATTAGGAGGTCTTCAACCTTAACTGTGGATGAGCACAATAACTTGAATAAGGGACTTAGGTCACTTAGAGGCTTTAACACGTTCTTCAGTAGTTCTCTAAACGCAATTGGCAGCAAGCATTGCATAAATACGTGGCAGTCATGAGTTTTCATTCCAACAAACTTTCCTTGGGCGATATTAACACATCGGGTCAAGTTAGATGCATAACCGTCGGACAATCTCAGAGTTTGCAACCAGTGAAGTACACGTTGAACTTGTTGCTTGCTGAGGGTGTAGCAAGCCTTCGGCTTGATGACACAGCAACTCACGGCGTCTGTAAACATCATTCAAGTCCAGTCTTGCCTTGTCATTGTCCTTGGTTTGATCAGTGTCCATGACAGTATGCATTATATTATCAAAAACATTCTTTTCAATATGCATAACGTCAAGACAATGACAAACCAAATTATCTTTCCAATACGGCAAATCCCATAATATGCTCTTCTTCGTCCAGTTATGTTGTTCCCCTCCTAAATAAAATCCTAGGAGGTAGAATTTATTATTTTAATTACGTATTTATGAAGTTAGTTATTCTTTCATTTAGTTAGATATTCATGATTATTTATTTAGAATATCTTTATTTATGAGATAGATATTTACGAAGCTCTTTTTAGAAAATCGTGAAACTGTTTTTAGAACTACATGAGGCCACATTTATTGCATTAAATATATTCATGTTGTGTGTGTATGATTAGCATTAAATGATATAGATACTCATACTATTTAGTTAAACCCTTAATAAAAGATAATAGTTAAGGAAAGATTCTAGTGGGAGAAGACTTATGTTAAGGAAAGGTCCTAGCTAAGGACAAGACTTGGTACTTATGATGTCCATTGTGACGCACCTATCTTACCTGGGAACCTCACTAAGCATGAAATCTTAATCTACCTTTATTTTTTCAAGATAAAACACTCAAAGATCAATTAAGTTATGTTATGATATCAATACAAGAATTATGTTATGATGATCATTATATATATATATATATATATATATATACATTTAAAACTGTTTTCATGGGTTTTATATTTAGAATAGAACTGTAAGTCAGCGACAACCTATGTTGACCCTTGTATACCTTGTACGATCGTAAAGTAGAATAGGATTCATGTAAATTTAGGGCAAGACCGTAAAGCCCGGACATGACAGCCCGTGATGCATGGTGTCATGTATAATGTATCATGTCATGTCGATTAGGGGCAAGACCGTAAAACCCAGACATTTCAGGAACAACTAAACCATAATGCTCAAAATGTCTATCTAGATAAACTCCCCAACTATATTATATTTTCAAATGCTTTGTATTAGTTATTATCATAAAAATGTTTTATGCTTTCTATATATATTACGTATTGCATTTACATGTCATGTGTTTTTCGAAGTGTCTCATGTCGTCGTGCAGACGGCCTCTCGCTGAGACACTCCCCAGAGTTTTCACCCCTCACCTCCCCCTCCAGTTATAGGTTACAAGGCAGCGTAGTAGAGCATAGAGTTTATGGTCGGTGTAGCGACGTCAGAATCAAAGAGTCAACAGTTCACCTTGAGGTGAAGCTATCTATAGGAATTGTTAGTTTATTTTTATTTTGTAATCAAGTTATGTCTAGAGTGCTCCAATTATATACAGGCACGATCCTCGGACCATTCGCATATTTTATCATGTATATTTATGTTTAATATAAAAGAGTTTATGTTTATTCAAAAAAGAAAGGTTTTATTTGTTTTTAATTAAAGTTAAAGTGCATGTTTTTACGAAAAGCGTTCTAGAGGCTTCCGTAAGGGAGCTAGTCCCTTGCGTGTCGGTCACCTCCTAAGTTGGGGTGTGACACTCACTTATAAAAGCACATGACCTCATGCGATCAGGTTTCACTTGTTCACATCTCTGAATAGTCACCTAATCCTTGTGCTTACTTGAGTGTCAGAGTGCCTTTATGGGTACACTCCGCCGACACTCTCTTGCGCTAAGAATTCGGCATCGAAGCTTCCATCAATGCACCTCTCCCATCCATCTACTCGTATTCAGGTAAATTCGTTTGCTACTCGAATTACTTTAGAATAGTTTCATACAAAAAGTTTGGTTAAAAAATAGTTTAATTGATTGTCTTACACTTACTGTTTAATTTTTTGTGATCTTGAAACTTATGAAATGTGATGAATTTGTTAATTGATAGTATTTGACAAAAAGATCAAATTGCATTCATTATAAAGTGTAAGGACTTTGTTATTCATTTTTAAAGTATGAAAATCGATATGCACGTAATCTTAGGTTGCAAAAGATAAATTAGAGTTTTTTAACCACTAAACATATGAGTTTAGAATCACCAAGTCAGCTAACAATGTCAAATAAGTTAAATCACCCTTATTTGGCCCAAGCTTATGTGAGTTAAGGCCAAAAGGCCCATATTCATGAAAGCCCACATGGGCCCAAAGCCCTTAGGGCTAAGTGGGATTGGGCTACCCCCAACTTTAAAAAAAAAATCTTTTTTTAAGTGTGTTAGGACTAGGGCTCACGGGTCAATTCAGGTATACAGGCCTACTTAGACCCGTAGATCGATTTGGGTATGTAGGTCAATGTGGGCCAACGCAGGCTCTCGAGTTGACGTGAGTCAACTAAGGCCTGCGAGTCAACGTGGGCTAACTCAGATCTGTGGACTAACTGCTTGTAGACTAACTTGGTCCATGGGTTAACTCTAGTTTACTCATGTCCGTAAGTCAATGCGGGCCGACTTGAGTCTGTGGGCCAACTCAGGCCTACGAGTCAACGTGGGTTGACTTGGGTTCGCAGGTTGACTTGGACCCGCAGGCTACCACGAGTCAATGTGAACTGACTTAGGCCCACGAGTCGACTCAGGTCCACAGGTCAACTCAAGTCCGCGGGCTAACTCGGGTCCACAAGTTAACTCCAACTAACTCGGGTCCACAGATTGAGACAAGCCAACTCAAGTCAAAAAAAATTTAAATAAAATTTTAAAAAAAATTGTTTTTTTTTAAATAATTGTTAAAAAGAAATCATGATTTTTTTTTCCATATGTAAAATAGTGGGCTAGCCCATAAAATTTTTCGCCCTAGCCCACTAATAGAGGCTTAGTGGGCTTGGGCTGTGGGCTAGGCCACTCATAAGGACTTTATTGACTTCTCTAAGTAACATCTAACATGTATCATTTTCATAGTGACCCAATAAATAAATGGTACTAATCTACTTGACTCAACCCGCAGTTGCGTTTGGATCGGATCAAGTTTGATCTAGTTTGACCTAAGACTTCTTTACAATTTAAAATCTTTTTGTAAAACAACTAAATTCAAAATCAATAACACTTGTAAAAACCAAAATTTAAAAATCCTACATAAACTAAAACAACCTGTGTAGGTGCTATTGTCCGAACCATCGATCACAGACATAACGTGTAGGTAAGGTGCACCTGACGAAGTGATATCATACGGTACGCATGCTTAACCAATAGCACTTATGACGAGGATTAGATATCTACCTGATAAGATGGCTAGACATTGATGACAAGACTCAACTGGTATGATATGGACTAAAAAAACGAAGTTTAAGATGAAATTACGAAATCAAATCAACAGATTGTTCTTGAAAAGGGATTGAACAACTTATGAAGTTACATATTTATCATTAATCCCAAGGCTCTGTTTGAGATAAGAGCACTTCAAACAAAGCCTGAAACTAAATTCAGACCAAAAGGCATTTCAGACATCCCCCCCCTCTTTTGATATGATAAGCAGTAGCACGCATAGCCTGCCTCACTACCATTACTGCTTGAATTTACAAATCAACAGTACTATAGGAACCTAATACTTGCTTTAAACTAGAAGCTGTACACATGTTAAAGCCCACCTCACCATGTAGAAACCAAGCAAACTTGCTGAGTAATTCCAGCAGCAAAAACCAAAGATTGTGCTCTGAACTGCATGCAAAATGTGGCCAGCTTTTCTATCAGCAGCATTGACTTCAAGGTGCAAATTCTACGCCTTTCGAACTCGATCGCGCCAAGACCCTTTTCCCTTGGCCAGCACCTGAAACCAAATATAAGGATTGCTTCAATTATTTGCTATTCTTATCCATATACATTGTGGCATAGACATCACTTACTGTTTCACTTAAGAGGCTTGTAACAAGGTCTTTTTTTTCAACTTCCTTCTCGTTCTCCCTTTCAGGCTCACTGTCAGTACTGGTAGGGGGTGGATGAGCTGAAGCACCAAACATAGCTTCCTCATGAGCAGCTTGGATTTGTTCCTCCCTTCTTGCCTTAATAAAAATATAGATTCAATCCATATTCAGTCTTCCATACATAGATTAGGCATAAAATCACTATTCATGCATAAAAGATGAGAATGATACCTCTACTGTAGAAAACCGGAAACTCTGACCAATGCGCTTGACCAAGGAAGCATCATCTTCAGCCACTGCAGATAAGTGGGCACGTACAATCAGTTCAATTAAGGTTAAGGCTTCAAGCCAAACCCACCATTACTCGTTCTCAGTTACTAGCAAATATAGCTGGTAAAATCAACATTCAATGATGCAAAATTATAACTATTAGCAAGCATGAAAAAACAATTAATTGACAAGAACCTAATCACAGCACTCAATCTAGAGATGAATTAAGAATGCAGTACTTAAACTTCTATTCAACTAAATGCATGAACCATTTGGACTAACATGAAAACTATGTTAGTACATTATCAGGACCCCAAAAAAAAATGTCTAAATACAAAATGACATGTAGAAAGGAAAATAAATTGTAATAAAAGCTCCAAACCAGAATTCATTAATCGATAAGAACGAACTCAGACAAATTTATTTGGAAAATAAGACTGCCACACAAGTCTGACCTTCAATTTCCTCATCATCGAGAGGGGCATCCTTGTCGAACTCAAATCGCTCCCAGCCCTCACCTTTTTCTGAGTCCTGTGCAACTGCGTTCAAAAGTATCCCATAAAAGAAAGTCAGTACAATACAGATAAACTATCACAGTTGACAAGCTTGGTTAGGAAGCAAATATTACTGTCCTCACTTTTAAGTATGAAAATTTAAAACATTTTTCATAATCATAACCCCTAATCAAAATTAAGTTTCTGATACCAAATGATCATATACTACAACAAGGTCAGACATGAGTTCATGCCTAAAGTCAAGTTCGCCCCATGTAGATTCACACAGTAAGCTCTTGGAAATCGTTTTTAAACTTGTCCATCGCAGCAAGAAATATATATATATATATATATATATATATATATATATTAATTACATTGAACTAATATAAATGATACAGAGTACAGAGTTCAATGCTTCATAGTTCAAAGAACAAGTATTGCCCTGAAGATCCATTGACTTACCAGTTTCAGAAAGCTGAAGTTTCATCTTGGCCTTGACTCTTTCAGCAGCCGTCTGTCGAGAATTGCAATGACAAGATGATCACGAGTCATGACACATGAACATTAAGAAAGAATAACATCCCAAAGAGAGAAACAGAGTAAGGTCTTCAAGACTCTGATTAGTTATTAGGCAACATGACAGACAATAAGCCCCATTACTACTCGCACCATTCAAACAATAAGCTTGGCATGGCATAATCATTCAAATTGAAATAAAAGCAAGCATCAAGCTCACGTATAGAGCCCATTTATTTTTCAGCTAAATTGTTCTAATTTACAAAACACTCTTAAACCAATCAATCACCCCCATGCCAATGCCATGCACCAATTAGTCCTATACCAAAATGTGAACACACTCCATTTAGGGTTAATAAAAACATCGACGAAATTGAAGGCGAAGAACATACCATAGTGTCATAACCTTGAATCAGTTTGGCATAATCAATCGCAGCAATCTTCCCCTTCCCTCTATCTCGATCCCGAACATCACTCCTATTCTTCTCTGACCTACGAGGAGGAGAAGCGCTTCTACTTCTACTTCTGCGTATCCCTCTGCTTCTGCTTCTGGACCTGCTTCTTCTCCTCCTATCTCTATCTCTATCTCTATCTCTGTCTCTATGGTTGTACGTGTCTCTGCTCCTGCTTCGCCTCCTTGACTCTTTTCCCCTTTCCCTATATCTATCTCTGCTCCTGCTCCTGCTTCTGCTTCGCCTTCTGCTTCTATCGCCCTCGCTCCTTTCTCTACTCGAAGATGATTTTTTCTCCGGAACCCTAGAAGAATCGGGGGCGGGTTTTTTCTTGAGCTTGTCCTGGATGGATTGGAGCTGCGCTTGCTTCTCCGATTCCGACGGTGGGGGCTTCGAATCGGAGGGGGTGGTAGAAGAGGCTTTGACGAATTTGGAGAGGAAGGAAGAGGAAGATGCTAGGGCTGAGCCCGGTTTCGGAACGTCGTCGTTTGGGGCGGAGGAGGAGAAGCCGAGGCCTTGCTTGAACCTGGCAGCTCCTTCGCCCTTTCGGGTGAGCTCGTCGTAGTATGCTGCCGCCTTTTCTTCTTCCATTTCTAACAATTTCTGTTACCCCTCTTTCGTCGATCTTCAGTCCTCACCGCCTTCGGTAATATCCCACAACCTCATTTCACGGCGGTGATCAATTTTACATTTTTGTTTTAAACCTTTTTCGAGAAATTAACAGATTACTCTTACCACGCAATAAATATGGATCTAATTTGATGATGGAGCCCACAAATACTTGATGGTAAGACCCACTTTAGTATATGTATGTCAAAAAATAACGGTGTTAAAGCAAGGATTCTCTTCTTTTCAAGGTCTCCCATGACATTGTAGTTATGTAATAGATAGACATCCTCTCACAAGGGTTATGTTTATGGATTATTATTTTTTCACAATATATTATAAAATTCAATTTGTAAAGTAAACTCACACACCCCTCACAACATATAATAGAATACATTTGGTAAGATAAATCTCACGATGTGTTGCGAGATGAGTAATAAAGTATCAACACCATAACATTTTTGTATGTTTATTTACATGATGTGAATATAATTATCAATCCTCATATAAATAGTGTGACAGTGAACATAAAAGTCCTTTTTTTGTGTTTATATTTTAGGGTAAATCGCAAGAATTACCTTTGAGATTTGTTAAAATTACATTTAATTTCAAACTATGTGTAAAATTGTACTTCATTCCAATTTTTTATTACGATTGATCATTAATAATCAAGTTTTTGTTTTCATTTCATGTATTTTTTGTTTTTAAAAAGTTTGTACAGAAAATAGTGATAATAGTGAAATCGCTACTCCCTGTGGCGATTTCAGCCTCAAAAAATCATACATTGGTAATTTCTTTATACTGCCCACATAATGGATAATTGTTTCTTCAAAAGCAATGCAAATGTAAAAAAACCCATATCTTGTTGTCTGTCGACTCTGCTTGAGTGATTCACCTAAGACAATTTCTTCATTGTTCTTTCGGTATTCTGTTTATTTAGCTCATTCATAGAAAAAAAAAACACAAATAATATAAAGTTTGGGTGAATGATTTGCATATGAAATATGGTGGTCATCTTGCGTTTAGCAACACTTAAAAAATGTGGTAAACCTTTTTGGAAAATTCATTCTTTATTTTACCCTGACTCATACTCCTCCATCCAAAATAATTCGTTGTCCACCATTCCCTCCGTCTGCATCATCATCATCCTTCTTCCTCTTATTTCTTCTACATATTATTCTTTAATCTATTTTTTTTTCTTGAATTTTGAGGCTTCTTTCCTTGAAGAATGTTGTTATGCTATTATGCAGGGAGTTAAACTTCATGAGAATGTTGGATCTAAGATTTTGGTGTAGATCTGACCTTTTTTTATTTTTTATTTTTGACTTTGATGGTAGTGTTAATGGTATTTTTGGATATGTTGTGGTGGTGTTTTTTGTTTTGGTAGTGCTATGCATGCCCCACCGTCGCCACTGGTGGATGCGATTGCTCGATCTTAATCAAGACGAAGAAGGATTTGCTATCATTTCACGAGGAAGAATGTTTAGGGTAGAGCTCAGGTGGTGCTTCACATGGAGGCAAGGATGGAGTCTTGATGGCAAAACCCTGGGGCATGATGATCATGGCAGATTAAGAAGTGACGACATTGTGGGAAGAGGGAAGGAGTGGGGGTGGTGGGAGGTGACAGAATAAAGGGTGATGAAGAAGAAATAAGGGAGAATGGATGAGGAAGGGGTAGAAACAAAGAGAAAGGGTAAAAAATGGTTAAATTTATGTTAAGTACATTATAGACTAACATTTTTAACAAGGTGAATGATTCACCCAAACTATTAGGGTGAAACGTATAAGCTGCCTAAAACTCATTTATTTTAATAATTATACATTCAAAAGTAATTTGAGTAAAATCATCTAAACAATATTCATTTTTATTATAATCATTTTTGGTCCAATGTTTTCAAACATAAATCTCCTTAATACTAACTTACTTTTAACCAAAATTAATATTGTCAAATCAAGTTAATACAAACCCTCGTTTACAAACATCAATCCAAAACACACTCTTACTTATTTGTCAGGTAGAAAGCAACAATATTTCAACTTCAACAATTGTACTCTCTCTGTCTATTTTTTGTTGTGATTTTTAACAAAAACATAATTTAAAAAATCATTTAATGACACTAAGATAGAGAAAATATAGAGTGTGCAGACAAAATTAACTTTGAGTAGTTAGTACTATAATAATTAAATGTCATTGAGAGTATGAGAGATAACAAATGTAAACTTATAAAAAATACATTTAATATTTTATTAATCTAATCAAATAACAAATAATTAAAAAAATGTTTGAGGATTGACAAGAAAAAAATGGATGGGAGGGAGTAGTTTATAGGGGTTTTGACATTTAGGTGGGTTTGGGGGGAGAAATTCCGAAAATATGGGTTGGAATGAGAAATTACGAAAATATGGGACAAATTTCTGAAATCGCCACAGGGGGTGGCTTTTCTGTGTACCCAGACAAAAGGAAAGGGGCTTATGTCTTCAGTTGCTTACTCTTTTTTCTACGATCGAGGGAAAACCATTGAATCTCTTGCCAATCTCTTATCGGTCCTGCCACCGCGCCGCAGAACGGGAGCTTGTGTGGAACCTTTTATTTTTGGCGTAACAGCGGTGGAATGTAAAAAAAGATTACGGTCGTGTAACATAAGGGCCGGTGGTACAGTAAACTCGGCCAGACTAAGTCTTTCCAACCAACTTCAATTGTGAGGCATCCTTCTCTTAATAGACTTTATGACCATACTCTTAAAGCACTCATTCTAGCAGATATGTCCGATTTCAGACTTACAAAAAAAAAAATTCAAAAAGTCTGAAATCGCCACAGGGGGTGGCGATTTCAGAATTTAAAAAAAAAAATTCAAATGTCTGAAATCGCCATAGGGGGTGGCGATTTCAGATAAGAAACTCATACATTCGTAATTTTTTGAATGGACCATATTATGGGAATACAAATGTATTGAGGCCATATATATGTAAAAAATCCTAGTTTATATCTTGATTATTAGATAAGATTTTTTTCTGTGCATCCATGGTGTTTGCTGTCCATACCAATGATTAATCCTGTTGTAATAATTGAACTCATATAGAATAATAAATTATTAATCACAAAATATTTTTTCATTTTCATAAATAATAATCAAAACTTCAATTTCATAATTAAAAGATAAAATAAACTATCGCGATATCATGTCTTGTGATTTATTGGATAAGATTCAAGCGGATAAAATTCAAACTCAAATAAGATAGCCTAGTTTTAGAATTTTTGTTATTATTTATTAATTTTCTATAATAAGTTGCTTCGTGAACGGAGCATGAAAAGGCAAATCAGGAGGATACGGTGGGACGTAAACTCCAAAGCAAATCGAGAAACATGTGCAGAGTCATAACCAGCGAATCCCATGATAGAAACAATCAGCAAATGGATGCATAATTGATAAATTATTTAATTTATGATTTTGTGAGTTTCTTTTTTCCTTACAAATCAACGGTATTCTTCCACATATATAATCTAATCGGACTTGAGCTGTAATTCTCACTACCAGTCTTAATTTTTTAATTAACATTTCAGAGAAACACAATCCTTTATTTTATCTATTTATATATTTTGGATCTCGGTTCATGGAAAGGGTGGAGAATAAATGAGGACCTGCTTACCGTATCATCCTAAGATATGATCCTGTACGGTCCAATAACCCACCAGTTGACACTGCGCGCTCCCCAGCAAAGCCAAACATCAAACACAAACATTTACGTGTACGCTGAAAAGAAAATGGTGACCTTTCCTAAGCTCTTTTTTGACGAACTTTTCTTGAACTCGGTTTCCTTTGTTACAATTTATTTCCGTGAAGCTATTAACGGGTTGAATGGGATTTAAATCGGGGGTCTTCAACCGACCACTTTTTTTATATTCTTTCAATCTCAAATTATATATCATTTGACTAAATACATGGATATTAAAAAATTTATAAGTAATAATAGTTTTAAAAAAATCTTTAAAAAAATAAAATGTAAACTTGACTGTCAATTTGAAATGTAAAATTTCCTTTAAAAAAAGAAAATGATAAATTAAACTTTATGTGCAATAATAACATAAATGAACAATTAATAAAATGTGCAAGGTGGAGTAGCTATATTTTAAGAGCAAAATTGATATGTAAATGTGAATATCAAAACGGAAGTTATTATTGGATATCTTTTGTATTCTATTTATACAACTAGTATCGTACCCGTATGTTAAATGGACTTATTTTGACATGTGTTTATACCTTTATCTATGATAAATTTGAAAATATAAAATTAAATCATTTTTTTAAGTATATAAGAATAATTTTAAATAAAATATATTAAAATTTATAAAAAAATTAAATAATATTTATTTTACTTGTTAAAAAATTCTTAAAATTTGAATTTGAAAAGATTACGTTGGATAATTGATTTTAAATTTTATTAGAATTTTTTATTTTTATTTATCAATTTTAAATTATCTTTATTTTAGAAGTGAGAGAATGCTTAAATATAAATTAAAAAACATTTAGTGGAGTTTAATGAAAAAGTTTAGAGAGTTTTGACAAAAAAATTCTCTCAAAAAACAATGTCGAGAAAGACCCAAATATTTAGTTAATATAGAATATAGATAGATAACATAACGAGGATTTCCCATTTTGGTGACCGATACTTTTTTCATTTTTATCCTCTTAAAACTAATTTTTACTTTTCTTTTCACAAAATAACTGCTCATGTTTATTTCTTATTTCAATTATCATTTTCATCTCTTCTTAATTGTCCTTCTCACTCCTCCCCTCCTTTTGTTTTTTTTAATAATTTCATTTCTCATCTTTTATTAACAACTTATAAATCATTCATATTCGTAGACATGAAGTGTTTGTAACCTGCAAGTTGTAGATAAAGGACTTGCACCAAATTAATCACTCCTTAGCACAATTTTTTCTCAAAATTATCCTTGGCTATATAACCACTCATTTAGTTTAAAGTGTTAACTATGTGAGCTACTTTTAATTTTGATTTATTTATATAGTGTCCCTTGAGGCACCTCATTTACTAGTTTGTATAAATTTTGTTAAGCTAGACTTCTAAAATATTTATCTAACACATATATAATATTTTAAGGTATCATTTATTTTTATTTATTATTATTATTATTAATTTATTATTATTGTATTCTTAATTTAATTATTATCATTAATACTTTTTTAAAGATAAAGATAAAGATATTTTATTTATTCAAATAATTTTTTACTACTTTTAATAATATATTTTTTTATTAATTAATGTGATATCTTAAATTAGACACTTACATGAAAGAGTGAGAGGAGCACTTTTAATACGAATTTTTGATTAATGTATCACTTTTGCATCTTGAATTTTGGTCAGTGAAGCAATTTAAAAGAAAAACTAAGAATAATGAAAAATAAAAACAAGTGTTTCAATATTAATAATTGTGGCATCGAATCTCAATTATAATTGATGCTGAGCCAAAAATTAAATAAAAGATTTATATTAAAAAAAATTAGATTTCCATGTCTCTAATACATTCCAAGCAATAAAAACTTTAAAAACCTTTTATTATCGATAACTTGATGCCCTCGTTAATGTCATTGCGACAATGATTAGTGTTGCCCCCTAAACAAATAATCATTGATAAAGGAAAAAAATTGAGTTATTTAAATTCATTTAAATATAAAACATTTTGTATACATATATTTATTTTTAATGACACTTGTTAAAAGAATTTTAAAAAAATTATATAAAAAACTTAACTTTTTTAAGTTCCTAATATTATTAATACATTAAAAATTTATGTTTTCAATAATAATTTTTTATATTTTAGTTCATTAATAAATGTTTAAACAACTCTTTTTTTAAAAAAATCTCATTAGTATTATTATAGTAACATTTTTTCAAAAGAAAAAGGTCGTTGTAACAAAAAGATAAAAAAGAAAAGTTGTTGAACTTCAAAACCAGAGTCAGAGGTCAAAACCCGCGGCAATCACAGGGAAATTGGCCCAAACAAACATAACAGGCCTTGTCTGACCATGACCAACGTGTGGAAGAGAATCCTCTCGTATAAAATAAACAATACACGATCTAATTACGCGAATCACCATAAAAATGTGAACATAAATTAGGCCATCGTATAGCCTTTTTGGATACATATCACACAGTATCATATGTACTTTGTGGATTAATACATAAGGGAATCCACTTTTTCATAGAGTATTACTTATAAAATATATATTTTTTCATAAATAAAAAATAAAAATCAAACTCATGCCACATAATTAATGAATAATTTTAGTTATCAGGATGTAAGAATTCAGTAATTTTCTGAATTATGATTTGAGCTGGCGTGTTATAATTAATTAATTAATAATCAAAATGAAATCCTTAAAATCTCAAATCCAAGCCAAATCAAATAAAAATATATATATAGATATAGGGATACATCATACATCTTGATCATAATAATAACAACAATAGAGTAAAAAAAGTAAGATATGGAATTTGATTATGATTATGATGTTGATATTGACAGGAGAAGGGACAAGGGGAGGTGGATGGATTTTGCAAAGATCTCTGAGATTTGGATCCTCCGAATCTTGTCACCTTTATTCTTTTTAAATTAAATTCAACCAAAATCTGCCCCACAATCTTCCCCTTCCCATTAGTACGCGTCCTTTTTCTCCCTCCGTTTTTCTTTTCTTGTGCTTAAAATCCCATTTCTCTTCCTTTCCCGTCCCACTCTCATCTTTTGAGCTTGACGTACAAAGTTGCCTTCTGTTCATATACTTCACGCTACTAATTGGTGACATGGCTACTGCTGCTACCGCTCCCGCCGGTGAGGCTTTCAGGCAGAGTTTGCCGGAGATGCTTGAGGAGCTGCACGTTCTGGCTGTTGATGACAGCCTTGTGGACCGAAAGGTCATTGAGCGCTTGCTCAAGATATCCTCTTGCAAAGGTATTGAAACTTGTTCAGTGTTGTTGTTTTTTTTTTTTTGTGGCGCTTGTTGCAATTTGGATATTGGTTCCTTGGATTCTTTCTCACTTGGGTTCGCCCCCCCCCCCTTTTTTCTGCAGTGACGGTTGTGGAGAGTGGAACTAGAGCTCTTCAGTATTTGGGGTTGGATGGAGAAAAGAGCTCCCTTGGCTTTGATGTAAGCAAGTTTCTAGCTTTTGGATTACTGAGGCTATATCTGGTTTCTGTTTTCATTTCTTGTTTCTATTTCTTGGTTTTGCGGATAGAAATGAAAACAGAAACCAAACATGAGGGCGGGGGTGTTAGTTGTCTGAAATTGATGGGCTGGTTCTGATTTGTTGTTGGTTTGGTTTGGTTGTGATTGGCAGAGTGTGAAGGTTAATATGATAATCACGGATTATTCCATGCCGGGGATGACAGGGTATGAGCTCCTCAAGAGGATCAAGGTGTGTAATAATTTGTTCCTTTGTATTTCAGTGATTCTTTGAAGAACATAGATAACTGCAAAATGTTTGGTTAATTATTATAGGTGAGTTGAATATTAACCTTGACACCCTTTATGCTAATTTCAGCAGGAGTCATCTGTTTTTAGAGAGATTCCAGTGGTTATCATGTCATCTGAGAATATCTTGACTCGAATTGATAGGTGAGCTCCTCAACTAGATTGCGATTTTTTAATTTGCTTCTAGTATTAGGCACATTGGATCATGTTTGTTTGTTGATTGAGCCTTTGCTTTGATAAGGGTATAAAACTAATGTAACTAATATGGAGGACGAGTGTTACAAGTTCCCGAGAGATCCTTGATAGAACTAATATAATTTTGATGTCATTTGTTTTGCTAGCAATCATGTGAAAACATTTACCTATTAATATAGACAGAATTGGTACATGTTCTCACAATTAGAGGCTTTAGGCTTCAAAGTTTCAAACATTAGGCAACTTATTACTTTCGTCTTGCAATGCCTGCCCTCAATGATGATAATCACTAATCTTACCACAATCTTATCATGCAACTAATTGTATTTGATTAATTGTCACAACAATCTTATCACATTTCTATGCTTCTTTCTCGATCGCCTGAACTTCTAGACACACTTGTTAACAATTGAATTTACTAATTAGCAGGTGTTTGGAGGAAGGAGCAGAGGACTTTCTGTTGAAGCCGGTGAAGTTAGCAGATGTAAGACGCCTAAAAGATTTCATCATGAGAGGCGAAGTGAAGGACGGAGAGAAAAGGTCTCGCAAAAGAATGCGATCAGATGATTGCGGTTCATCCCTATCATCGGTTACAATCTCCCCACCAATGACTCATCCTTGTGATCCATCCACATCATCAGGACTTTCACCATTATCACCATCTACCTTGTCCTGCAAGAAATCTAGATTGTGATAAGAGATGTACTGATATAGAGTAGTGTTCCTGGCAAATTTATGGAATCCAGATGACTAATGAGGAAAATCGGCCGAGTAGATGATAGACTAAGAGTCTAGGTGTTATTGTCTATAACGAAACATGCTCTACCTAGCTCTGAAGATAGGTTCTTATAGGGTTTTGCTGATCGGCGATTTCGACCATGAAGACTGAGTGGCTAACTGCAATAGATACTGAAACGACTGCTTCATGACTACATAGAAGAGTTCTTGATGAGGAGACTGTTCATACACTAGTCCACAAGGTCAGGTTTCATGGATGTGTTTAGTCCAATTCGGCGTGACTGGAATAGGGAACTAAGATGGTGCAAGTATTGTCCTCTATGTACTCAATTTTTTGCCATAACTGTGTTCATATAGAATCATGTAGTGTATTTTTTGTATTTGTTCTCTCTCTGTACGTATTGAAGACAGTATGTACAAGATGAAATCTATGAAAAGAGTAATGTTAGAATCACTGATTCTTTTTTGCCCCACACTTGGTTTCTGGCTTAGCTTCTGTTCAAGATGAAATCTTTGAAAAGTTTAAAAATAGGGCAATGTTTAGATCGACACTGTTGTTATTTCAACGGCACGAACACCTCTTCTATTGTTCTACATTGATTTAGGTTTCAATGCAGCTCTTCAAAGCCTCTGAATCTCATAAAACAAGAATTAAGCCAAAAACCAAAAGCCGAGCCTCGGATGGGGCGTTTTTTTTTTTTTTTTTTTTTTTTGACATTTTGGCAATAAAGGGAAGGGTCTCTATTAAATTAATAAAATAAAACACGAGATTCATTTTTATTTTATTAATTTAATGATGAGAAGTTTTTTCTCATGTTAAATGACACACTAGTTAAGTCAATTAAAAAATTAAGTAATTAAAGGAGATTTGAACAAGTGAGACACAACAAAAATGATCTCTTTTGTTGATTTGTTGCACTACTTAATACCATTTTATTGTCCACATTTATTTTTTTGAGAAATTTTCATTTGCAATTTCCTGTTGTATCCAATAGAGTTGAGCATTAGGAATGCTGTTTCTTCTATCCGCCCTATGTTTTACTCTTGGCGATTGGGTAAACAAAAGGGTTAAGATATCCTTGTATTTTTGCTGTTTTCTATCCCTAAAAGGCTAGAACTTTTCATTGCATTGAAGAGTAACACTAGTTCAACAAGTTTCCTTGCACTGTGATTCTCTAATTGACTAGGAAGCTTGTAAGTTAGTCCAAATTGGATGGCCTTTTTCATTGATTATTTAAATCCTTGCCATTATTATATTGTAACAACCAAAAGAGAATAGGACACTACCCTGGAAGCAAGTTGTGCCATTCCCAACCATTTTCATTTTTCAGTCAGCACTGCCAATCATAAATAATAGTCAAGTCCTTCAAGCTTTGAGATGCCAACAAACTGTCCCCAACGTAGCAGCTTAAAATTATTGCCTGCCAAGTTATATTACAATTGTGAGAAACCGCATCAATTAGGCCAACAAATTACGGACGTTTACAGTGCGGCTTGAATCGGTTTAGAGTGAAAAAATCTATTCGGTTTAAAAATATAATTTATCAATTTAGGTTAGATAAAAATATCTCATCCTATCCAATTCAAATTTTAGTGATTTGAATTGGATTGGTTTAATCGGTTGTTAATAAAAGAAATTTTAAAATTTAATAAACTACAAGTAACTTAAGTCAATAAAATTAAAATATAACAATAAAATCTAAATAACTCATTTTTTATATGCGCAAATTGATATTTAAGTAAGAATGACAATAAAAATATAAAAAGTATGATAAATAAAAATTATAATAACAATATAAATTTAATAACATAAAACTATATTATATGATATTTTTGATTTAGATTAGATTTGATCGATTTTAAAAACTAAATCCAAAATCAAATTCGATCCAATTTAAGCAATTTTTAAAAAATAAGATCCAATCAAATCTAAAATTTTACTTTTCAATGAATCGAAACTTTTGACCAAAAAAAAATTCAAACTTTTGCGATTTTCAATTTTTTATATTAGTTTAGCAGTTTTGATTGAATTTGATTAAATTTAAATACCCCCTACAACAAATTATTCTGTGCCTAATTAACAATTGCATTAGAATTAGAGTTGTGACGTCTCAACCATTAATAAATGGATAAACACAATTTTAACATGTTCTTAAGCACATTAAAATATGTAATGAAACTTATGTGAAATATGTCCTGAATGCAGTTCGTGGAGCTCACATCCTTTGTGAACGTGTGTAAGAATGACACGTTAAAACTGTCCAAAAATCCCTGAACCTCTCTTAGATTCACCATCTGGAAATTTTGTCTCTATCTCTCTCTCTCTCTCTCTCTCTCTCTCTCACACACACACACACACACACACACACACACACATTGATTTCAATGGGCATTAACTTAGAATTGTCCTTTGAGGGCAATTTATGGAACTACTGACAAGGCAATGATGCATAAACCCTGACAAGTGGAGTAATACTACAAATCTTAGCACTGACAACTACCTCATTGAAATTGCCAGCAACTTTAGCTAGAAGCTAAAGTAGATCCTCCTAGAGGAAGTAAAAACATTTTATATGAAAAATAATAAATTACACGTGTTGTACAAAATTAAAAAACATTTGCATATGCATAAGTAAATCTATGCATTTATTTCATGCACCAAAAAAAATAGTTTGTGAATTTATGGGCCCAAGCCCAGTCTCAACATTTCGGCGTTCTATTTTAGCAGCCCAATGAAACCCACTAATGTTGGGCTAGTGCTGGGTTTATCTCGGGGACAACCTCCAGCAAGTTGAATTGCTTCCAAAAAGAGTTATATTATTGACCAAAAATAATATGTTTTAGAGTTATTATTTTAATTTTTTTTAAAGTAATCTTTTATTGTGTTTGGATAAATTTTTAGAAAAAATAATACCATTTAATTTTTTTCAGAAACAATTTTGATTTTTTTAAAAGAGTTTATATCATGAATAAGATATTTAAAAGCTTTCTTACAAAGTGAAAGTATGCCTTTGAATGGACTTTTAGGCCAAAATTTAGGAAAAAAGACTATGTTAAGTAATAAAAAAAAATTTAGGATATATTTGGTAGTATACTAGAAGATGGAAAGAAGTGAGTGATTAATAATAAAATGAAAAAAAGAGGTAAGGAATAGAGTAGACCATGGCATGCTATCATTTTGTTTGAATGTTCTAAGGTTTGAGAGAGGGGAAGGAAAATGTATCCAACTTCCTTATTGACCCCAATTTAGAGCCTGAAAATGTAAGGAGCTTGAGTGGTGAAGGAGGGATATATATATCCTTTTCCATCTTTTTTTTTCAATTTTTTATCAGTACTCTCAAACACACTTTAATATTTTCTTTCTTGGTATTTCTTCCTTCCATCAATCTAAATATAACTTAAGTATGTTTAGAAGCTTGGTTGTCAAAAACGTGTTTTAAAACGTAAAAAACACAGAATTTTACATTTTTACGATACTAAAATGTATTGGATTACACTTAAAAACAAAATTTGGTCAAAATGTACGTTTTTAAAAGTTAAAAACACAATTTTATAGCTGATAATTATGTTTTTACCTATAAATAAATTTTTGAGTAATTTTTTGTTGAGCTTCTTCATATTTGAGTATGTGTAGCTTTTGGACCTTTGGGCAATAAGGGCAATAATACTCATTCTTCATCCACCAGTGACTAATTTATGATGATTTAGATATAATTGATGATTTTGATGATCATAATGAAGATGAAATTGGAGGAGGAGAATAAGATAATAATTTTTCCTCTAAATGATAAAGATGATGCAGAACAAAATAAGGATGCAAATTATGAGTAGTAAAATTGAGGATGATGTATTAGTGACAACAAATCAACAAATAATTTCTTTTAGATGTTTTATTTTAGTTTGTACTTTAATGAGTATAACTAACAAATTTATTAGATGAACTTGTTATTCTTTTGGACGTTGGTTAGTAGTATTAGCTATAGTAACTACTACTAATAAGACATGTATTTTGGTCACTATTACGGAGTTTATGATATTTATTTAAATGAAAATGTTAAGTTGAATGTTATTATTTGAATTTAAGTTAGAATCTTCTATATTACAATAAATAAATTATGTTTGTACAAGTTACAATTTTTTAAATGATATTTCTTAATAATGTGTAAAATTTATGTTTTTGCGTTTCATTTTACATTTTCCTTTTCACGTAGTTCTAACAATTTTTCTTAGAATCTCAATTTTTACTACCTTATTTAAAAAGGATGGCTAATGAAAGAGTGAAAAAAAAAAGATTAAGTGAACAAAAATGTTGTATTGCAAGACAAACTTCTGCATGACAACTGTACGGAACATTGAACACTGTTGATGGTTTATATTTTCATATTTTATTTTTTATTTAAAAAAAAAACAAGCACAATTTGATTTAGGTAGTGCAATTCGTGCATTCAGTTTGCCGAGCTAAATAACATGCCTCTTAGTGAATGATGTTTAAGAGTAATTTTGAACGAATGAGTAAAATGAGTAGGATTTGTCATCTAAAAGCTTCTCCAATGAGAGTCTTATCAAGCGTTCATATTTTGGTCTTACCATTAACGCCACATTATCAATGCGTCATAAAAAGTGAAAATGTCGCAAAAATATATCTTTTCTCTCTAATGAATGAGACCGACTCTTGGTTTCAACTATGACCTCACATCTTTTATAAACTAAAAAAATAATATATTTATGAAATGTCTTATTATAAATATTTATATTATTTCGTCAAAAATAAATAAATATTTTATATTATGCAATTTTATTTTTATATTAGAATAATATATAAAATTTGTTTTTGAATAATCTCTATTTAAAATTAATTTTTAATTAATTAAATTGTAGATGAATTTCTACACTTTTTAAAGAAATTTAAAACCTAAACCATTAAAAAAAAGATATTACAACTAAAACAACATTTTAATTGGCTTAGAACACATATCATGGTTAAATAACAATATTGCGTAAGTTTTATTCATCAATAGTATAATGCATGAGGCACGTGGTAAGAATCAAACGTGAAAAAGGGTCACATTGATGTTTATAAGGCCAATTAATACATATATATATATATATATATATATATATATTTAATTAAAATTAAAAATAAAGCATATCCACAATACACATGTCATGTAGTTATTTGTTCAAAATTTGGTGGGACGAGTCCCTAGTAGTATGGACCAAAATCATTATTTTGAATGACAACATCAAAGTGGAATTTCTCACTTTCCACTTCCAATGGTAAAAGAAAAATAGTACTAAAAAAAAATAGAAATATGAACTCCTATTTTTATCTTATTGGAGATGACCTAAAGTCCTATTTTTTGATAAGTTTCATTTTTTTTTCATTCCCTCCTTTTTTTTATAAGTGTTTCAAATATCTAAGCAAGGGAGTGATATGTTTTATTCAAGTTGTTTGTATACATATTGTTTACGGGACATCGGGTGTTGACTCATAATCTAAGAAGCACTGACATCAACACGAGATATGACATGACACGTAACATGATGACACACATATTTTAAAATTGGGTTAATGCCCTATTTGGTCTCTAAATTTTACACTTGTGCCCTAGTTGGTTTTGTCAACTTAAAAAAGTGACAAGTTCGTCTCTAAACTTTACCAATACTAGGCTCATTAGTCGTTATTCTATATCCCAAGAGAAAATAGTTAGATTGTTCAGGGACTACTTAGGGTAATA
This sequence comes from Nissolia schottii, assembly GCA_003254905.1. Taxonomy (NCBI): domain Eukaryota; kingdom Viridiplantae; phylum Streptophyta; class Magnoliopsida; order Fabales; family Fabaceae; genus Nissolia; species Nissolia schottii. The sequence continues at coordinate 381,347 of QANU01038264.1, read as the reverse complement.
CTATAAATGTTCAAGGACTATTTAAGGCAATCAGGGACTAAACTGTCACTTTTTTTAAGTTGAGGGACCAACTACGACAATAGTGTAAAGTTTAGGAAGCAAATAGGGTACTAACCCTTTAAAATTTTACATGACACGGACATGACATATATAGATATAAAATTAAATATTTATAATAATATGTTGATATTTTCATTGATATCAAATTACTAATTTTTAATACTTTTCAAACCCATTTCAAAAATATATGGAACATTTAAGTTATTTTTCATGTGTCAAATAACTACTAATTTTCTAAGCGCATCTCCAATGGGATAAAATCAAGAGTCCATATTCCTATTTTTTGAGTACCACTTTTCTTTGACCATTGGAAGTGGGAAATAGGAAATTCTACTTTGATGATGTCATCCAAAATAGTGGTTTTGGTCCCTACTACTTGGGACTCATCTCACCAAATTTTGAACAAATAGTTACATGACATGTGTGTTTTGTACATGCTTTATTTTTAGGATTAATACCCTATTTGGTCATTGAACTTTACCCCCGCGCCCTATTTGGTCTCTCAACTTAAAAAAGTGACACGTTAGTCTATGAACTTTATAATCGTTGGACTCATTTGTCCCTCTATCCGCCAAGCCCCTAACAACCACTGACGTACCCGTTAACATCAACATTTTCCGTCTCATCTCTCTTATTTAGCCTCAAAACGACGTCATTTTGATGGTCCAAAGACCAATCTGACAAAAAAAAAGTCCAGTGACCAACTTAACCAAAAAAGTCAAGGAAATATTTAGTTCCTATACCCCACAACCACCACTTATTCCACCTTGACCTTGAGCCCACCACCAACTCCACCACCACTTCCTCTTTTCCATTACCACCACCACCACACCCTCATTTCTACCACTTCCTCCACCTTGACCTTCAACCCACCACCGATCCCCTCATTCCCACCACCACCACCTACACTGTCATTCCCACCACCACCACCATCACTCATACCCCAAAAGAAAACACACGAAGAAAAGCCCATAAAATGTTTTTTGTGTTTAATTTTTCTTTTGGGGGTATGAGTGATGGTGGTGGTGGTGGTGGACTGAAGGTGGTGGAGGTGGTAGGCTCAAGGTCAAGGTGGAAGAAGTGGTGGTGGTGGTGATGGGAAAGAGGGAGTGGTGGTGGACTCAAAGTCAAGGTAGAGGACGTGGTGGTTGTAGGGGTGCAGGGACAAAATAGTCCCTTGACTTTTTTTCGCAAAGTTGGTCCTTGAATTTTTTTTGGCTAGATTGTTCCCTAAACTATCAAAATGACATTGTTTTGAGGTTGACTAGGAGAGAGAGGAAAGAGAGAACGTTGCTATTAATGGGCATGTTAGCGACTATTAAGGGTTTGGTGGATAAAGGGACTAACGAGTCCAGTGGTTGCAAAGTCCAGGGATTAATGTGTCACTTTTTTTAAATTGAGGGACTAAATAAGGCGAGAAGGTAAAGTTCAGAGACCAAATAGGGTATTAACCCTTCATTTTAATTTTAATTAAAAAATATTCATGCATTAATTCGCTTCATAAACATCAATGTGACCCTTTTCATGTTTGATTCTTACCATTGTGCCTCACGTATTATACTATTGATGAATAAAACTCAGGCAATATTGTTATTTAATCATGTTATGTGTTCTAAGCATATTAAAATGTTGTTTTAGTTGTAATTTTTTTTAATTTTTAAGGTTTTAAATTTCTTAAAAAAGCAACTGCACAAATTTATCTACAATTTAATTAATTAACAATTAATTTTAAATTGAGATCATTCAAAAACAAATTATATATATATATATATATATATATATATATATATATTTTTTTTCAATATAAAAATAAAATTGCATAATATAAAATATTTTTTTGACAAAATAATATAAAATATTTATAATAAGACATTTCATAAATATATAAATTCGTTTAGTTTAGAAAACATGTAGGGTCATAGTTGGAACCAAAGTTCGGTCTCATCCATTGAAGAAATGAGAGATACTTTTGAAACACTTTACGTTTTATGACGCATTGATAATTTGACATCAATATAGTAATGGTAGGACCAAAATATGGACTACTGATGAGACTCTCATTGGAGATGCTTTAAGGGTCTATAATATTATAAATTATTTAGTATTTAAAATATTTTTTACTCAGACATAGCTCAGACACGACTCAAAACACTTTGGATATAGCTTAGATACGCTTTTGGACATGTGTTTGGGACGGGGGTTTTCTTGTGTCAGTGTCTGCAGTGTGTCAAATGATAAAGTTGGGATGATAAGTGATGCACAAGACAATTTGGGTAAAGTCCCTAGCATTTCACTTAGTGCCTTGATTAATCCCTAATATAATAAAATGTCAATCTAGTCCTCGACATTTTTTGCCGTTACCCTTATTAGTCGCTCCATTTATGTGTTTAGTGATAGAAAATGAGGTGACAGTTAAGAGACTATTTGTCTACAAAATGACTTCATTTTGCATACCACGTCCTTTTGCTAAATCAAAAAGATAAAAGAAACTAGAACCACCCCCTCCATCCCCCACCAATAACAACACCACCATTTTCATCTCTTCATTCTACTACCACCACCAACACTCAATCTTCATCTCTTCACCCCACCACCACAACAACAAACAACTTACCAAAACTTTCCAACAACAAAAATCAACAACATTGATAATCGAAGGATCCGAAGCCCATAAATTGAAGAAACTATAGCTCATAACTCGCATAAAATCCCCCAAATGAAAATGGTATGGTTGGTCCTTGATATAATATTCAGTGCTCTATTTGGTCCCCGACATTTTTCGCTGTTGTCTTTGTTAGTCCCTCTGTTCATGAGCTCCTTAAGCAAATAAACAAACTCTTCTCCATCTCCTTCCATCTTCCCCATCATTCCTCCTTCACCATTGAAAGCCACCACAATCCCATTGCGACCTCATCATCAACCACATAACAACTGCCACTAATGGCTGCCACAGAACTTCCTTCTCTCATTTTTCCCCTTTCAGATTTCAATTTTTTTTTTTGATTTATATTTCTGATACCATGTAGTGAAAAAGGAGAGAGTGATATATGAATGTCTGTATATTCAGTGTGTATTTACATGAGACGTTAAGCCTATTAATAGGCTGAAACCTAACGGCCAAAATACAACGGCCAAAAATAAATTACAATCAATCAATTAAATCAAATCAATTAAATCTATAATTTACAATTATTAACAAGGTGGAAGAGAGCGATGGTTGCGGAAGTGAAGTGGCAGGCAACAGTTGGGGGATGGTGTTGCTAGTAAGGTGGGTGAGTGGGAGAGAGTGACCAGTGGTGTGGGGTTGCAAGAGGAAAGAGATGAGAATAAGTTGTAGAATAAATGAGAGGATGAGCGTAGGGTGGGGTGGGGATGGTGGTGATGGGTGGTTCTACTTTTTTTATTTTTTTATTTTATGTTTAAACGACGTCATTTTGTGGACAAATAATCCATTAAAAGCCATCCCACCTTTTATCACTAAACACATGTACTAAAGAATTAACTAGAATAACAATAAATGTTGAGAACTAGACTAGTATGGAGTGAAATGTAGAGAATATTTACCCAAACAATTTCCTCCATGGTTGAGACAAGTATTTCTCCATTATCATTGACTCCTTTCCACCTCCTGTAAACTTTACAAACATAGCCTTTGGCCACAGCTTTCCGTCACCTAACCCAAGCACACCGGGTTACAAAATCTCAAATGGACCATTTCGCAGAAATTGAAAGGCAGCCATCTCATCCAGCGAAGCAATAAGAGTGTGTGTTAGTATACAAGAATCGGGGCGCTGAAACTGAACTAAAACCCATGATTTGCAGCGATGATCCAACGCAAGAGTCTTTTTCCGATTTCCCCCTTGTTCGGCAACTTCAAATCGTTGCTCCAACGGCATTCGGGTAACATTCGCGCCCTTTGGCAATCTTCAGCTCTCTCTGATTCAGATATCTCAGAGGGTGACAATTTCGACAATTCGTGCATTGTTGATGATCGGAACCTTCTTCGTCCAAGCCTCAACTCTGGGACCGGTCTCCATGTTCTTGATCTTATTGACCGTGGTTCGCTCGAGCCGGACCGAACATTGTACAATTCGTTGCTAAAGAGATGCACCCAGTTGGGGAAGCTTAGAGAAGGAAGATTAGTGCATTCCCACATCCTTTATTCCAAGCTCAGGGACGACCTTGTTATTCAAAATTCCGTTCTTTTCATGTATGCGAGGTGTGGCAGTTTGGAAAACGCCCGCCGGGTGTTCGACGAAATGCCAACCAAGGACATGGTTACTTGGACGTCCATGATCACCGGGTATGCCCAGAATGAGCGCGCTGAGGATGCGCTTGCTTTATTTCCCCAGATGCTACGCCATGGGTCGAGGCCGAATGAGTTCACGTTGTCTAGCTTGGTGAAGTCTTGTGGGTTTATACAAAGCTACAAGGACGGGCAGCAGATTCATGGTTGCTGTTTGAAGTATGGATGCCATTTGAATGTTTTCGTGGGAAGTTCAATTGTGGATATGTATGCTAGGTGTGACTACTTGAGCGAGGCCAGGTTGGGGTTTGATAAGCTGGAGAATAAGAATGAGGTTTCTTGGAATGCTTTGATTACTGGGTATGCTAGGAAGGGGGAAGTAGAGGAGGCTCTGGCTATGTTTATGAGGATGCAAAGGGAAGGTTATAGACCGACTGACTTTACGTATTCTGCCCTTGTTTGTTCTTGTTCCTCTGTAGGGTCTTTGGAGCAAGGTAAGTGGCTTCATGCGCACGTGGTAAAATCAGGCAGGAAGTTAGTTGGTTATGTGGGCAACACTCTTCTTCACATGTATGCAAAGTCAGGCAGCATTCAGGATGCAAGAAAGGTTTTCAATCGATTGGTGAAGCTTGATGTGGTCTCTTGCAATTCAATGCTGATAGGGTATGCCCAACATGGGCTAGGAAAGGAAGCTGTGCAGCAGTTTGAAGAGATGCTAAGGTTTGGGATTGAACCCAATGATATAACATTCCTCTGTGTTCTTACTGCTTGTAGCCGTGCTGGACTTTTGCATGATGGCAAGCGTTATTTTGGATTGATGAGAAAGTACAATATTAAACCGAAAATCTCGCATTATGTGACAATGGTTGACCTTCTTGGTCGAGCTGGTCTTCTTGATCAAGCTAAGAGGTTCATTGAAGAAATGCCAATTGAACCAACTGCAACAATCTGGGGAGCTTTGCTTGGTGCTTCTAGGATGCATAAGAACATGGAAATGGGTGCTTATGCTGCTGAACGTGCTTTTGAGCTTGATCCTTTTTATTCAGGGATGCATATATTGCTCGCCAATACTTATGCCTCTGCTGGTAGGTGGAGTGATGTCGCAAAAGTCAGAAAGATAATGAAAGATAGTGGGTTGAAGAAGGAACCTGCATGTAGTTGGGTTGAGATTCAGAATTCTGTCCATGTATTTGTGGCAAATGACATTGCAAATCCACAGAATGATAGGGTTCGTAAAATGTGGGAAAAGCTAAATCAGGGAATTAAGGAGATTGGCTATGTTCCAGACACTAGTCATGTGCTTCTGTGTGTAGATCAACAAGAGAAGGAAGTAAGTATACAATATCACAGTGAGAAGCTGGCTCTTGCATTTGCGCTTTTGAATACTTCTCCTGGATCCACCATACGCATTATGAAGAATATCAGGGTTTGTGGTGATTGCCACTCAGCAATAAAATATGTGTCATTGTTGGTGAAGAGGGAAATCATAGTGAGAGACACCAATCGGTTCCATCATTTTCGTGATGGCTCCTGCTCATGTGGAGACTACTGGTAGTGCCAATTATTGTCAACCAATCATGGAGAGGTATGGTGGAGTACTGGTTGTTCTGTAGTAGTTCTGAATATTGTCACTGAATCAGTCTGCTTCTGATTGAATTGATTTTGTTACATTTACATTTTATTATATAATCTGTCTAGAAGCTAATGTCTGAAAGTGTAAGAAAATACAAGTCATTACCCCGTAAGATACTTTCAAAGTCAATTCAAACAAAAATGTCTGGGCTTGTGAGATGTACCTAGCTGTTTATTTGAGGCTGAAGGTGAGGTTGTAAAGTTAATTCATTTAGTTATTTTCTCAGTGATGGTGGTACATAGTGGAACTAGAGCTCTTCAGTATTTGGCAAGTTTTGCTTTTGGATTCTTAACTCTTCCTTTTTTGAGATTTTAGTTACATGGAACTGATTGGTTGGTTCTCATGTTATTGTTTGATTGGTTATGGTGGCAGAGAGTGGAAGCTTAATCTGATAATGACGGTTGGCAGATCATTCCATGCTGGTGATGACAGGGGATAAAGTGGGTAGTTTGTTCTTCCTTAACTCTTGTTATTTACCCCTTTGAACTCAAAGATAATAGGAAGACAGAGATAAGATAACTGCTAATGTTTGGTTAATTATAGATATGGGCGTGCCTTGACTTCCTTTGTGTTAATTTCAGCAGGCTTCATCTGTTTTCGAGGGATTCCAGTGGCGTCATGCCATCAGAGTCTTGACACCAGTTGATAGGTGAGCTCTCAACTATATAGCACGTTGTTTGGTCCTGGTATTAGGTATAACATTGGTTTCTGCATCAGGAATTTCACCATTATCAGCATCCACCTTGTCCTCCAAGAAGTCTAGATTGTTATAAGACAGAGTGGTATCCTATAACTACCCTTTTTTTTGCCACACCAATGTTCATATGGAACCATGCAGTGTATTCTGCATTTGTTCTCCACACCCTGTATTTAAGACACACAATTTCTGACTAATCGAGTAGGAGCTTACCCACAAGAGTAAGAGACAGTATCAACACCGAAGAATGCAGGGATAGGAGCTGCCGAATTCAATCGAGTCCGATACCCTTAAAAAATAAGGTTTATAGAGGAAAACAGTTTGCTGACAGCTTCTGTGCAGATAAAATCTATCAAAAACTTAAAAAAGGTCAATGTTTTGGCCAACATTGTTTTCATTGCAATTTGCAACCCTTCTTCTATTATTGTACTTGACGCCAGTTTTGTTATGTTTTCATTTCTTGTTTTTGGTTTTAATTATAAGAATGTCATTTTGTTCCTTGTTTTCAAGATTTTATAAAAGAAATAATGAAAACAATAAAAAAAAAGGTGAAAACAAGAAAGTACTGTTTCCTACTTTTATTTTTTATTTTTACCATTTCCTTTACAAAGTTCTTAAAACATAAAACATGGCAAAAACAAGATGGCAGTTTTGTAATTAACATGAAATAAAAATAAAAACCAAGCATCTTCGTAGATTTTGATATTAGTGTAACTTGTCACTCAATCTAATAAAATACGCAAAAGACTAATAGCGAAAGCCATGCCTAGGATGTCACAATACAAAATACTGACAAAAAATGACCTACTGATATAATGTTATATATAAAAGAAAAGGCAAAAAGACTAACATTTTTGCACTACTTTACTCGCATTTAATTTCATTTTACCCTCCAAATTGGATGACCTTCTCATTGATTATTTAATCCTTGCCATTTATATTGCAACTACCAAAAGAGAATTAGCCAGTACCATAGAAGAAGCAAGATGCGGGGTTTCCAAACCATTTTCAGTCAGCACAACCAACCACCATTGCAATAAATACTCAAGCCCTTCAAGCTTGGGATGGCACTGCCTTCCGAGTAGAAACTCAGAGAAACTGCATCATTTAGGCCAACAAATCTCAACCGAATATTACCATTCAAAGGAGCATTACACCAAGAGAAAAGGGTCATCAATTGTGTGCCTAATTAACAATGGCAATAGAGAATACGAGGTGTGACATCTCAACCACACACACACACACCCACCCACCCACACACACACACACCCCCCATTGTCCTCTAGGGAAGTTTATGGTCCCCACTGACTGACACGGCATAAACCCATCAGACAAAGATGAACACAAATCTTACCAGTGTCAACTACCTCATTGAAATTGTCAGAAGCATTAGCTAGACGATAGACACATTGAAGTCAAAGATGTTTTGCAAGACTCCCTTCAACATGCTACTTTTATTCGTTTCTATGACTGCATGCAGCTGTTATAGTACTCTTTTTGTTCTCCTTTGTTCTTTCTCTGTTTCTCTATCCACAGTTTACTTCTATGTCACTTACCATTGATCACCTGAAGGTCAGTTAGGACTAACACTTTGAATATTCCGGCCTCAGAACTTGTCAATGCCAGCACTCAGCCCTGCATTTGTAATGGCTGTGGCTGCTACAGCTGCAGCCATGCTACTCATTGCTGGGATTATCTTTTACTTCTTGAACAAATTTTTTCGTTCTCGAAACCTCCATCGGCACAGAGTTGTGGCAAGTTTTCGCAGAGAAGCAGGGGTGAACCATGAGGAAGCAAAGAAAGTTGGAAGCAACATGAATGGACTACTTGTTGAAGAAAATGGGATTGACATTCTGTACATGATGGAAACAGAAGTCAGGGGCAGGCAGTTTAAGACTAGATTCCCAAACAGAATATTTACTCCTAGCTTTGAAGATAATGAAGAAGAAAAGAGAATAGATGTCATGGTTCAAAGATCCATACCATATGAGACTCAGGAGGTTCCACTGCTATGTGAATCTCCAGGTCCAGGCTTGCTTGATCATGAGGATCTTGTTAAACAATTATCACAAGTATCTTCAGTGCTTTATCCAGTTTCAACATCATTAACACTGAAACAAAACCGGCCACAATTGTCTCAGCAACCAACTCTGCTTTCACCAATATCACAACCTTCACAAATGATTGTTGAGAAGAAAACTCAGCCACCACCTCCTCCACCACCACCACCACCACCACCTTCTCCTCCAAGAAAGGAAATTCCAAAAGCACCACCTCTGCCTTCATCTCCTGTTATGAACAGAGAAGGTGCAACATCAGCACAAAAGGCCAGTGGCTTCATTTTTTCATTAAAACCCCCAAAGCCACCTAAAGGGAAAGCCAACAACGGAAACTCCTCGGAGGCTGCGGTAGGAGAGAGCTCAACAGAGAAGGGTGCTGGACAAACCAGACTCAAGCCTCTACATTGGGATAAGGTTGTAGTTGTAGCTAATGTTGATCATTCAACAGTGTGGGATCAGATCAATGATGGTTCATTCAGGTAACTATTCCTTACTTTCAATCCCTAGTACACACTATTTTTCTAGTTTTTTTCTTTTTCTTCAGTGCATTGTCAACTTCATATGCAATTAATGGATTTCATTTCTCCAAATTCTTTTACAGGTTTGATGATGAACTCATAGAAACACTCTTTGGATATTCAACCAACAATCTTACAACTTCAGCTAAGTCCAACTCCAACTCACTTGCTCAGTTATTCCTTCTGGACCCTCGAAAATCCCAAAATGCAGCAATTGTGCTGAGATCTCTTGCAGTTTCCCGCAAGGAAATCCTGGATGCACTCCTTGATGGCCAAGGACTAAGTGTTGAGACACTTGAAAAGCTCTCTAAGATAGCTCCTACTCAAGAAGAAGAAGCCAGAATCATCCAATTCAGTGGAAATCCAGATAAACTTGCTGATGCTGACTCATTCCTCTACCACATCCTGAAAGCAGTTCCAACAGCATTCATTCGTTTAAAAGCAATGCTTTTCAGGTCAAACTATGACTATGAAGTCATTCAGCTTAAAGAACACCTACGAACTCTTGAAATGGGCTGCGAGGAGATGAAGAATAGTGGTCTGTTGTTGAAGTTCCTTGAAGCCATTCTTGAAGCGGGAAACCGGATGAATGCTGGAACTTCAAGAGGCAATGCACAAGGTTTCAACTTAAGCGCTCTCAGAAAGCTATCTGACGTAAAAAGCACAGATGGAAAGACTAGTTTGCTTCACTTTATTGTGGAGCAGGTGGTTCGGTCAGAAGGAAGGCAACAAGCCATAAACCAAAAGCATAACCTTCCCATAAGCGATGGTGAAATAAAACATGAGACGGAGAAAGAGTATCTAATGCTTGGTTTACCAGTGTTAGGAGGGATAAGGGATGAGTTAACTGAAGTAAAGATAGCAGCCAGCATCGAGCATCAGAGTTTCATTAGCACGTTCTCCACTCTCAATGCTCGTGTAGCTGAAATTCGACAGATTATAACATGCTGTGGTGACAGTGAGAGAGGTGGATTTGTTGAAGAAATGAAAGGGTTCCTAGAGGAACACGAGGAGGAGCTTAAGTTGGTGAAAGAAGGCCAAATGAGGATCATGGAACTTGTGAAGAAAACCAACGAGTATTATCTAGGAGGAGGGTCCAAAGACAGCATGTCAAACCCCTTTGAACTGTTTGTTATTGTAAAAGATTTTGTTGACATGGTAGATGAGGTTTGCATAGATCTCAAGAGGAAGCTAGAAAAGAAGCATGTAGGAGGAGAAGGTGTACCAGCACCACCTCATTCACCATGAAGGAGAGCACCACTCAAGTTCACAAACTTTGACTTACATTTTCTGTCGAGTGTGCCAGCAGCAACATCTTTCAACCCTATCAGATGATGATTTCTGAAGCCTGGTTTTATGCATTTTGTATCCATTTGGTTCATGCAAATTGTTAACTGGAGGCCTAGGGGATTAGCTCTTGGATCCCTCAAATTTGGTTTGTTAGATCTTTAACAAACTTTGGACATATGTAACCAAAAAAAAAGTGTACTTAGAGCCTAGCAAGGTAACAAAGTAACCTTATAGTGGACCTGAATGTTTTTTTTGTCTTTATCTTCACTTTATAGCCAGTAACAAGATGATTGTCCATTAAAAGAGCATTTTTACAGGCACAGGGAATGAAGCTATCCCTACAATAAAAATTGATTAGGAAAGTGCAATGCTAGTGTGGTGCTGATAAAATAATATGGTTGTGACAGGTTGGTAGGGGTAATTCTATATCCGACGACCGATATAACAGCAGTAATCAACATCAAGCAGTTGCTGCTAACAAAGAGCTAAAAAATCAATGGTATAACAAAATTAATCTCATAGTTTTAACACTGATTTTTTATTTTTAATTACAGAAGTTAATGCTTAGAGTTGGTGCTTCTTCGTCATTATCAAAATTGAGGCTGGGAGAAGTTTTTATTTTCTCTTTTTCATTATTAACCACTTGCAGTTATAGACCTGAAAATTCAATTTGTGTACAGGAGTAATAAGATCATCAAATCAAATCAGTATTAATAAGTGTGGTTTAAAGGAGCCCATATTCAAAATGTTTTGAGATAAGACCATTATTCCGACAGTTCATTTAACAGAGATTTATATATAACAAAAATTAGTGTACAGCCAGAGAAAAAGACACAACTATGTCCCACAACCAAATACTGTGTCTCTCTCTCTCTCTCTCTCTCTCTCCTCCTAGTATCCACCATTAATTTACAAATCACATTATTCTGAACATTAACCTTTTTTGCGGCGTAAAAGGGACACAAACTTTAACATTTTTCTGAACTGCACGGGTGCCCCAGGACTAGATGGTTTCACTGTGAAGATTTTTCAATCCTTGTGTCACCTTACTAGAGGAGATGTCCACAGGGTGGTTGTGCGCTTCTTCAATAGGGCACTTGCTGAAGCACTTCAAACATACCTATATATATATATGGCTGAGTCCTAAAATTCCCAATGCCACATCTATGACCCAAGTGCGACTGATTAGTTTGCCCTCTATATTTTACAAATCTATTTCAAAGATATTGACTAATCGTTTGCAAAAAAGCTAATGAATAGACTGATCAGAATGCTTTTGTTAATGGTTTCCTGATAAATGACAATGTCTTGTTGGATCATGACAGGTCACATGAGTAAGCCCTATGATAGAGTGAAATGGTCATTCCTTTGGCTTAATTTGTCATGCATAGAATGAGCTTTTGGAACGGGTGGATGAACTGCATTAAGCAATGCGCAAGATCAATTGCTTACTTGGTTGTGGTGGAAGGAAGGACAATCGTTTGGGTTCTTAGACATGGTGATCCTCTGTCCCCTTCTCTTTTCATGTTTTGTACTCAAGGGTTGTCCTTATTGTTAACCTAGGCACACCACAATGTGGAATTGCATGGTGTCATCTATTAGTCACTTGCTCTTTGTTGATGACATTCTCATTTGTCACACCACATGCCAACAATGTAACAGGGTCATTGGGATTCTAAACAGTTTAGAGACCTCGGTGGTTTGGCATAATCCATTCTGGGCTTGGTGAAAAAATGGAGATGATCGCTACTCCCCTAACTGTCCCTCGAGGTCCTAACATTCACTATGGCAAGGAATGTCAACATTTTTTATGATGAGATGGTACCACCCCAAGTGATAGTCTCCACTAGGCTGAACCTAGAGGATGAACTCAAGCGTTTCAACATCTCACTCCCTCTCCTATAACTCATTTGTAATAATACTCTTTTATTGCAATCAAATTTTCTACCTTAAAAAAAAGATAAAAATAAATTTAAAAAATAAAAAAAATCTAGGGAAGGCCTTGTTATTTACCTCATTAGTCTTGAGAATTCAAGCAGACTTTGTGTAAGCAATTTTTCAATCAAGCTAATGGATTTTAACAGTGGTTCATCATCAGTTCCACCAAATTAGCTCCTATTCTATGCCAATGCCTCCTTACCCTCTTTTTCCCATGACGCTCAAGAAGACAAACTGCTAAGGCTGTATAAGGTGAAGTCTACCACTACCATATTTTCTGTGGACATAAAGGGAGAAGGTGAGACGAATTGTTCCTCCAAGCCAGCAATATAGAAGTTAAGAGATGTCAAGGAATGTTCAAAGTTACTATTGCAATAAAAAAAACAAAAATTTATAGCATATATGACACTTGTGAAGAGAACAGAAACCAACATCAAGCAGTTGCTGCCAGCAAAGAGCTAAAAAAATCAATGGTATAACAAAATTAATCTCATAGCTATACCACTGATATACATATACATACATATACATATATATATATATATATATATATATATATTTAAATCACAGAATTTCGTGCTTAGAGTGGGTGCTTCTTTGTCATTGTCAAAAATGAGGCTGGGAAGGTTTTTTTTTTTTTTTTCCCTTCCATTTTTAACCACTTGTTATTATAGACCTGAAAACTCAATTTGTGTACAGGAATATAACAGGATCATCAAATCAATAGTAACAAGTCCGGTTTGAAGCTCATATTCAAAACTTCAAAAGATAACACCGTTGGATTTATATATAAAAAATGAGTGAGCACCCTAAGAAAAAAACACAACTCTGTCTTGCCATCGAATGCTTTGTGTTTTTCTCTTTCTACAGTGTCCACTCTTGATTTACAAATAATATTATTCTGAACATTAGCCATTTTCTAGCATACAAGAGGCACAACAAAGCAAAACTACAACTTGGGAAGCACCACATCTGATCCATCACCCACCATCCTCAACTGAAGCTGAGAAGGAGGCTGGTTCCAATAGAAGCACCATGAAACATAGCGCACAGCAGGGGTAGGCTTAGAATGCTCCACCACAAGAACTCTCCCATAATCATCAGCTATTGTTCCCATATTCTGAATCATTCTCTTAGCATCAAAACCACGTCCATCACGGACCCAACTTTTCCTATCCTTCCACAACAACCAAGCCGTAGCAGCAAACAAAACACAATCCTTATCATCCACATTGTTGGGATCATTAACATTGGACCATGGCTGCTGAAGATAAGTCACCATCCAGTCCCACAAAGGGCAAGAGAAGAAACCCTTTTGGTGATTGGGGGCGACGAGGTTGCTCCACACGGTCGCGGCTTTTGGGCAATCGCGCAGAACATGGAGGAGGGTCTCGTGTGAATGGCAAAAGGGGCATGATGAGGATGCAGAATCTGCAACGTGGGGTGCTGGTTTTGAATCATTTGATGGGAGCCTGTCATTCAGGGCAAGGAATAGAAAGATCTTGCACCTTTGTGGGATTTGCAAGCGCCACAGCCAATTCCATTGCTCGCTGTTAGGCATATATATGTTGGTTTTCTTTCTTCCTTTGCAAGTCACTGGTGAAAGGTTATTGTGTGTGTTAATTAATATACAAACAAGAATTCAGAGAAGGAGTCAAGGTTGAAACCAACTTCCACATTAAACGCCTCAATTTTAGTTCAAATAACCTCCACACGTGTTGTTTGTGCTTAGGTTGTTTTCTAAATAATCGCACTAAATGATCCAAGGGTGTATAGTCCAAATTCAAAATAAAGGCTATGTTTGGGAGTTTTGTGTATGAGGGAAAGGAGTGGTCATTAATAGAATGACTAATTGCATGCCACTCTCTTGTTTGAGAGTTTAATGGTGAGAGAGAGGTGAGTCCTCCTAGTGTTGTTTGATTGTTACAATTGAAGGTTGACCTTCCTCTTCACTCCATGGCGGCGAGCTGCAAAACCATTGAAGCAAAACCGCGAACTAAGGCACAGTGGACAGCCATGACACGAACTCAGGCACGGTGGTGACCAACGATGGCGAAACTGCGCAGCGGCCCTCATGGAGGGGTGGTGCTCTAAACCCATCCTTCAAGTCGAACCAAAAAGACAAGAGTCTTTGTGGTGGTTGGAGTGGTCCACGATGGTTGGATGCTGGCATAAGTGAGGTGGGGAAGGATGAGGAATTTTTACACATAGATTGGTCCGAAATAATTCTTTGCCTGTAATCTGATTATAATTGAGAATTTACAATTGTATGAGCAGAGTTACTGAAATTGCCATCTATTACAGCGATTTCAGTACCTTAAAAAAATTGGCAGGCATGACAGGGTCTAAAATCGCCGTGCAGAATGGCGATTTCAGCCGTGCTATAAAATGAGTTTTGAGGGGACAAGTAACTGAAATCACTGTGCAGGTGGCGATTTCAGCACCTGTTGGAATAAAAAAATATTAAAATTCAAGTGGCAATCGAAGCTCTATAAATAGTGAGGGTTTGGGGTGGTTTTTACACACCACTACACACCCATTTTCTTTTATTCTCCTTCCAATTTCACACGTTCTTCTCTTCTCCATCCTCTTATTCTCTTATTAGTTGTTTGTGTTTCTGTTTTTAAAAAAAAAACATGAAGAGGGGAGGCGTCGTTGCGTTTTTTTTAATAATGGTTATGTGCAAAAGAATAATATCGATGTTGTTGAGTTTATTAGTGAAAATGATGCTGACTTTATTGTAATTTGGCCGTCTAAGTCATTCTTAGATTTTTGTGGTGTAATTTCTTTTCAAAGAGTGTAACAAGAATAAGATATAAAACTCAAGCGTCTTTCATGAATGAGTTGATTAAATATCGACTTGTTACGATATCGAATGACCTCCAAGGGCAATAGATTTTTCTTCATACGAAAATTATAAGACACATCTGAGTGGCATTGATATGTTTGTGAACTCCAAGGAGGTTGGTCCGAACGTTGATTTAAATTCTGGTCCAAGTTCGAACAAAGTGTACCAGCAAGACATTGAACTAGCATTATTGTCAGATAATGAGATGTTTACAGATGAAGATGAAGATGGAAGCTGGAGTGAGCATGATAGTGACATCTCTGAAGGTGATGAAACTGACAGTGATTCAGGTACTCTTATTACTCACATTCTAATAAAATTTGATTATCTTAATTTTTAATAGAATAATAGAGATGTAAAGTATGCTCTGCACTCGCCTCGTGAAGAGGATCTTGTGTATCAGAACTACAAATTTGCTGACTAGTAATTGTAGTTTAGTTGCTAAATAAATTATAATTATAATTAAATTCATTAAATTAGGTTTAATTAAATTGTTATATAAGTACTTGTTAATAAATTAATGTATATTCAATTAAACTGTTATGTAATTAATTATATATTTTTTAGGAAAATGTTTCCAACAAATATAATTTTTAATTAATTATGCAGATTAACAAAGATGCAAAGAATGATCTACACTTGTCTTATGAAGAGGATCTTATGTATCAGAAATGTAAATTTGTTGACTAGTTGTAGTTTAGTTTCTAAATAAATTATAATTATAATTAAATTCATTAAGTTAGTTGTAATTAAATTTTTTTATTTTTGGGTATATTAAATCTTACAGATGACGAAGAAAATGCACAATCGGATGGTCCACCAACTTTCTTGTGCATCTTTGATGTTGAGGGGATGCGTGCATCTGATTTTGGAGATTTGGGTAATGATTATTTTGCAGGTGATGATCTCTACATATGAAAGTATTTTGGTGATAAGGATGTAGTTAAAGAAGTTGTTGCAAGCCATTGCTTGCACATTGGGGTGGATTACAAAATTAAAGAATCAGAACCGGCGATGTACTTCTGCAAATGCAAGAACTTTGGCCAAGGATGTCAATGGCTTATTAGGGCCACATTGAAAAAAATACAATTGCTTCTTGGAGGTCACAAGGTACAACGACCCTCATACTTGCCTTGCTTTGCGACTTACTTGAGACCACTCAAAGTTGAGTTCTTTCAAGATTGCTGGCATGATATTGGCACAGATAAGGGCGATGCCAACAATACCTATAAAATCCATTTAAGTAACTGTTATGGACTAAGAAGGATATTGACAATCATATAAAAAGGCTTGGCTGGCAAAGCAAAAGGCAATTGCACAAGTCTACGACAATTGGGAACAATCCTACAATGACTTGCCATATTGGTTGATTCCATTACAACATTTTGATAATTCATGCCCATATGAAGTGGATACTACTGATGCTTATAACATTGATGGATCTATTAGGACAGATGCTATACCTTTTCGACGTACGTTCTTGGGTTGTGGCCTTGTATTAACACATTCAAATACTGCAAATCTATGATCCAGACCGATGGAACACACTTGTATGGAAAATACAAGGGTGTTTTGTTGATGACATCAACACAAGATGACAATCAAAACATTGTTCCCACTGCCTTTGCAATTGTCGAGGATGAAACAGGAGATGCTTAATATTTTTTCTTGAAACATTTATGCCAAGTGTTACTAGAAAAATATCAAATTGGGTTGATGTCTGATCGACACGAGTCAATAAAGTTCATAGTATGGCGAATGGGTGGTTTGTGGGCATACCACCTCTATTGCATCAGACATATTGCACATAACTTCGTTAGACACTTCAAAATGAAGTTCATGGAAAAGCTTGTGAAGGGTGTTCGTAAGTTATATTTTTTTAGTACTTCTATTTACAATTCTCCATATACCTGTTTATTTCATCCTAATTGAGTATTTGCGCATTTCTTTTATAGTGTATTTGAGCACAGACGCACAGTAGAGCAATACAATCATCGATATGAAAGATTGTAGCAGCATAACAAAGCGTATGTCGCTTGGGTTGACGAGATTCCTATAGAAAAGTGGATTTGTGCCTTCGATGGTGGACTTCTGTACTCCCATATGACGGCAAACCTAGCTGAGTCAATGAACTCTAAATTTCTGGAGGCTCGCAATTTTCCGATCACGACATTAGTGCAAGAGATGTATTTCAAGACGTCTTCCTTGTTTGCTACAAACAGGAGAAATGCACATGCTCGAAGGAATGCGGGAAACAAATACTAAGAGTTTTTGACAGCAATACTCCAAAAAATGATGACACAAACTAGAACTTCGTAGGTAAAACTCACCTTTATGCAAATACTAAACCCATTTAAAACGTTTTGGATTTCGGCTTCGATTTTCACGATTTTTTACTGCTGGTTCACGAATTTTTAAGAGTTTTGCAAGCATTCCATTGCAAAGATTTAACATTAGGAAATGAGTTCAAGGTTGATCTGAGGAGGATATACTGTGACTGTGGCGCTTTTCAAAGATATAAGTTTTCATGTGTTAATGTAATGGCATGCTGTGATAGTGCGAGTCTGGATTGGTAGCCATATGTCAACAGAGTTTACAACATGGAAAATCTCTGGAAGGTGTACGGGCAAGAATTTCATCTTGTTGGCCACAAATCAACATGGCTTTTGATCATATATCCGCTCGTTATTCCAGACCAAATTTTAAAGCGCAACAAGCTATGCAGGCCAAAATCTATTCATGTTCGCAACGAAATGGATTCAACAGAGGGATGGTAGCCAAGACGTTGTAAAATTTGTTGTGCAACAGATCACAACATGAGTCATTGTCCACACACTGGTGCAAGGCCAAGTCACCAGACATAGAATAACTTGTCAAATGAGAACTCCTTTGAATGTAAAAGTTCAACGTGAAACGAGTCATTATCAGTAGTCATTTGCCTGACACACATTTGATGCTTTGTTGGTATCTTTATATTAAGTTTTTTTATTATTTTTATAATTATTAAATAATAATATCAATAATAATAATAAAAACAACAACAACAACATAGTGTCTCATGTGAGACTTCAAGTTGCTCTTTGTAAGGGTATCTCGCACGAGATGTATTATGTCTCACGCAAGACCCCCTGACAGAGACTCCAACTTACAATCTGTAAGGGTGTCTCGCACGAGATGATGATGATGATGATAATAACAACAACAACAACAACAAATAATGTAAATAGATGCATTCAAACAATTACAGGTGCATTCATCGTCGATTTACAAAGTCTTGACCTACGAGCCTAGGTACCTCTGTAAGGATGTATATATTGGGTGCCCTGACATTTTCACGGTCTCGCAGGTCATACATCAGCTGAGTTGCACCACTGGTACTAGCTACTTCGTTATTACCTCGACGCCCCCATTAACCGTTGCACTCGTCTATGCACTCATCGAACCCCCTTCGTAAAAAAGGTTCCCCCTTTACCAGATCTAGGTGATGGTTGGCTCGGAGTTGCGCCATCCATGTTGTCATCATTTGATGCATCCTCTGGCAGCTCATTTAGATTAAATGGTACCCTAACCCCACTGCCAGAACCTGACAACTCAGAAAAACCTCTACGCACTTCCACATGATATTCCAGGTCAATAGATCTTCTTGGTGATCGTACACGTGACTCACTAGATCTTGAAGAAGATCCTACATGGAAGGACCTCCTAGCATACGACTGTTAGCCACTGTACCTTTCACCAACAAAAGGAGACCATGTATCAGGTTTGTATAGAGGCGGAGTGACTTCAACTTCAAGAGGATAGGGAGTCACTTCAACTTCATTTTGAGGAGGTTGTGATGGCGAGGGGCAGGGTTGAATAAGTCAAAGTTCTCATCAATTTGGTGCAATTGTTGAGCCATGACCGAAGACAGAAAATCATTTTATTGTTCACTTAGCCAAGTTGTCAACTGAGTGTTAAAACTTTGTTGCAATGACATGGTGGGTTGTTGAGAAAATATGCCATGTCGAGGAGGCGGAGCAAAGAAACCAAGTTAGGGAGGAGGAGCAAAGAAACCAGGTTGGGGAAACGGCTGGGAAAAGAAATCTTGCTGGGCTTGAGCAAAGAAATTTAGCGAGGTTGTTGGTGCATAGAAACTCTGCAGGAGCGCATCACCAAATCCATGTGGTGGAGGCACATTACCATGCGATGGTGAAGGAAAGTATGGCTGCCAAACTTCAAGTAGCTGTTGATGATTGTGTATCATCGTAAGAAATCTATGACCATTCTCCATATACCATTGTCAATACTGCATGGTCAGTCTATAAGTTATAAGTTGCTCAGTGACCAGTGCTACGCGGTTGACCTACCTTTGAATCCACTGGTAGCCTTTGCAGCTAGTTTATTAATGCAAGTCCATGTTGATTTCCCCTTAGATCAAGATTATGCGTGCAACCCAAAATACTGTAGCTAGGCCTAATAAGCATCGTCTGAGTAAGACCAAATTGCTGGAGCACGAGGTCAGCTACATGCCACCCAACAATCTCAAAGCATATTAGTGGACATACTACTGACCACGTAGAACGTTTATTCCTCACTTATTTAGGGATGATTGCAGCAACCCGCAATTCACAATATGGCTGCCATATAAACTGCATAAAAATAATAAATTTCATTCAAATATTAAGAAAACGCAACTGTTTACGATATTTTAATTAATTAATCTATACCTTGTTTGGGGCCATGTGATCTATGGCGTTTCTTATTTCTTTGATTTTATGAGGATGGACATTAGCAATATACACATGATTAGCTCATCTGCAAATTATTATACTAATTAAATCGACAATATACAAAACAAGATCTATTAAAATAAATTAAATATCTCAACTTTCATGTAAATAAACTCTTACCTTACTGCAAGGGGAAATTGGAACTGGTTCGAGTCATGTCGATTGGGAGCAATTGCAGGAAATTGGAACTGGTTCGAGTCATGTAAATACCCACCCTATACAACCATTGATTCCTTTACATTTTGCACGTGTAGTGCGACATAGAGATTTCTGAAGCATAGCAAGGACAACTGCACCCCAACTATACTTTTTGAGGGTGCCCAAATCTCAAAGAATAGCCAAGTACTTTGTATGGATCCAATTACCATGCTTGTCACAAAATAAAAAATTGTCAAACAATCGCAATATATATCAGCGGGCATGTCATGTCACTATCTGTTGCATGTCATGCTCATTAATATCGTTGTGGATAACGGGGTCAAAATTATTGTTTAGCCACGCCAAAGAGATGAAACATCCATTTATGTCAGCGGGGGCAGGTGTTACTCCAAGAGCTTGCTGACATAGATTTACAAGAGTTGGTCTGACGAATATTACCTCATGTGCAATTAAGGCTTTACCATCATTGCCAAGCTCAAGTATCATATTCACATCCTCCAATATGACCGTACACTCGCCGTGTGGTAGATGAAACGCGTGGGTCTTTGGCCTCCATCGCTCAACAAACGTAGCATTAAGTCCTCGATTCACTCCAATTTGAGGTAACAAAGCCGCCTATAAGGGGATTCAGTGGCTCAATAACCTCGTGTCTAGTTTGCAACGGCCGCGCACACTGTAATAATAAAATTAACATTAAAAATTAAACAAATAACAAGTATTTTTTATTGCATTTTTTTAAATGCTAAAGCTTTTACACATTTCTAGTACACAAGATACTGATAACAAGGCAAGTGTAGAACATACTTTGTGTTTCACTTTTTTATGATATACTTAAAAAATTAAACAAATGAGAATATTTTTTTGTTACATTTTTTAAAATGTTAGTATACACACACATTTCTGGTACACCAGATCCTGACAAGTGTAGAATATACTTTGTGTCATACTTTTTTCATGAAATACTTAAAAAGAATTAACAATAAAATATAACATTAATAATGACTATGTTTGAATATAGACATGACTAAAATATAACATGAATAAACCTGATAATTTTAAAGGACTTTTTTTTTGAAATTTGTAACAATAGATTCACAGTATCATCTTCCTTTAGAGGACACACCATCTTAACACTATTTTTAACTAAAAACAAAGACAAACTCTTAACACTTTACTTCGTTATAAATTGTTTGAGAGGAAAAAAATTAAGAAGTGAAGTGTTGGTACAAAAAAGAATAAGAGAAGGGAAGTGAATTATTTATGGGTGATGCTGGAGAAGAAGAAACTTGTCTCGGGAAGCGTTGCTGCTGGATCTGAAGTCACCACCCCCGATAGCATTTTCAGCACTGTGCACCTTGTCCCCCTGTCCCCAGTCAATGCCTAAAAACGGAAATTGAGACTACCTGAAATCGCCCTACAACATAGTGATTTCAGTATCCCTTTATTTATTATTTTTTTATTTTTTTTTAAATCGCTCAACATTATGACAATTTTAGCTTTTTGTCTCATATAATTGTAAATTACTTACACCACCAATGTTTTCAAAAACACTTATTTTTGTACTCATACAATTGTTAATGCCCCGAAGGATGAAGCGCATCAGTGCTGCAATTTAATTTTATAATATAAATTAATATTAGAAATCTAATTGAAGGGTCTATAGAAAGGTCCATTGAAATTTGATCCATGTTAAAATAATCTGATTTTGGTATTAAATAACGTGAGCAACTCAAGTGATATCTTGTTTATCATTGGATTTTATTAGGATAGAGGGTGAAGATTAGGTGTAGGACTTTAGACTTACACTCGGTGCAAGTGGATCCCTTCTCATAAATAAAATTATGATTTTGATTATTTTTAAGAGTAGCATAATCATTTTATTAAATTTAGAGGGAATAAGTGTCCTTGTCTCTCGTTGATTCCAAATTGGGGGACAACCATTCTTACTAATTTAATAGAAAGGAAGGGACTCATAATTTAATCCCTCCTTAGCTCCCATCTAATTAATAACTCTCAAACACAACCAACGGGGGTTGGTTTAAGTGATAAATGGCTTGGTATCGCTTAAACAAGGTCCCGAGTTCGATACCTTGTGAACGCAGTTATCCCCGCTGGTAGACTCACCTGCCATAGCCAGGTGCGCGACCCGAGTCGACCTGGATTAGTCAAGGCTAAGCCTTGAATATCGGGCAGGCAACCTAAAAAAAAAAAAAAACCTCTCAAACACACTTTTCACTAAGTAGTCTCTCCCTTCCATGTCACTCCTTTGTAGTCATTTATCCAAACACACCCTAAAGAATTTGGATCCTCTCATGCTAAACAATATTGTTTGGCTTTTTCTTTTAAATGAAACATAATTAAAAACTATTTCATTTCAAAGTGCTTAGTACAAAGTCCCTCCTCTTTTTCCTTTCGATGCTCAAAGGAGGGATGCAAAACACCCAATAGAAAAAGAAAAATAATACTTAAATATATAAAAAGGTGTAACACTTTATCAACTTTCTTATAACACATCATGTGACACACCAATTACATGGTGAATCCCATGATATACGGTGAGAGAAGTAAGAAGGTGTCGTGTCTTTTTATTTGTACCAGCACAACTGAGAGAGAAACTAGCCACGAAATGAAGGATGGACTTCTGAAACAACTTCACGAGAAAGACAAAATTAGCCCATATCAAAGTTTCCAACTTTTGATATATCATAGCCGACTCCAAAACACACTCCATATATCAAAACCAGAAGTCTTGATATTCACGCAATGTGTGATAACAGCGAGAGAGAAAAATAAAGACCAACTAAACAAGCTACTTGGGACTTAATTAACTTGCAGCACCAGCCTTTACTACAAAGAGGGAAACAATCCAATGAATAACAGAGTGGTTAGAAAGCCACGCTGCCTGGAATAGAATCTAGATTTTAATATACAATTTGCATGAAAAGATGGCCCCAACAACAATTGGCATTGTCCAGGTATGTGGCTATCCAAATATGTCAAACCTATCATCCTCAATTACAACAATCGAAAATAATTACACACAAAAATACAGTCAAGATGAAGTACAGAAAGCGAGAATCTCTTAAAAACATAAAAGGGAAAGAGGGAGGAAAGGATAAGCAAGTGCATCAATCTGTTCAAACAGAATCCGTTCGAATACTAAAGTAGAGGAACGTCATAATACCTAAGACATCGTGCCATAATAGAAGTTGATTGGCACAATAATATTCATTTCAAAAACCTGTCTTCTGCTTCAAGCAACTGCTGTTACTTAACACACTGACTAAACAATCAAATAGTATTCTGACTTAATAATATTAGTGTCTTTGGGGCCCCCTCTTCAGCTCTTTTTGAAACATCATCAACCAGAAATTATTTATTTAAATGACACGCCTTAGACGCCAACCACTTGCAGCGCAACTTGAAGGTATATGCAGGCCTTACTACAGTTTAAATGCAGGACCTTAATGCAAGTATAGATTGTGCAACTCTTAGCGCACAGTACAAAGACAAATAATCATTAGTAACCCCCCCCTCCCTCCTTTTCTTTGCAGCGTCCAATGTCTACACTGCAAAGAAACCTCAACTAACTACAGGGGAAACAACAACAAAAATGTGAAAACCAGATGTGTTATTAGAGAAGGGTATGTGACCACGGATGAGATATATGATTATTAAAGTATATGAGATGCACAATATCTACAATTATCAGCCAAGCAACTAACCCTTTTCATATTTTAATTGTACCATGCAAGCAAAAATTACTTCCATTCCGAATATTCCACCTTACTACATCCCATCCTCTCGCCTCTCAACCAAAGCAGACCCTAATTATTCTGTTTTAATGTAAGTCAACTAACCATGTATCACAATTGATTATTTGTGTAACGTACTACCATTTTTAACTAAAGAACCAACTTTAACATGTAGAAAGAAATTAGACAACAAGGCAAATCTCTAAATATTTAAATAACTATACAAAAACTTAAGAATAACTCTACTTCGCTGTTTTGAATCAGGACGATGATTCAAGTCTATTATTTTGGGGGGTCTCTTGCGGGGCAACAGGACATCTAATGAAGGACAAAATAAAGGAAGAAAAAGCCATCATATCCTTGTAGAGTGAATCAAAAAGTTTTATGCATAATACAATGATTGTTCTACACAAGAACTGATATTCATGTACACAAAAAAGAACCAGTGGAAAGAAAACTGGGAGTAAGCATGATGATCTGATATGGCTAGACTAAAATCAATGATAACTAGTCAAGCACAAATTATTAGAACCCCAAGGAAGCAGGTAGGATAAGCTACTCATTGAATGACTCTGAATCAAACTTAAAAGAAGCATATTGGACAATGCCATAAAGATATTCCCATACCTTGAAAAACTTGAAAACCCTAATAATCAGCCTTCAAATTCATTCTTACCCCAAGTATCATGGTTCCTAGAAAAAGAATAAACAGGAAACTAAAAACAATGTTCAAATGTCATGTTTACTTGAAATAATTAAAACAAGTTGTATCTACAATGTCAACTCATACTAAAATATGTCAATCACCACAACATTTTTAAGTAAGGGCCCATTAATCAAAGAAGGATCAATCTTTGATCATGGCATATGTTTGAAAAACAACAATACCGTACTTAACAAATTCGGATTTTGCATGGCAGAAATTTCATCAATGTAAATAAAGAATAGAAGCAAACAGTACAAAATACTTCTGCACCACTTTGACGTAGGATTAAACCCAAAAACCAGTTTGTAAAAGGATTAAGACTTACATTTTAAGAGTTTTAGCAACCTACCACCATCACCATACATTAAGCCTGAAGTGCTTTGTTAACATTGCCAACACAATTCTTGAACTAAATAATAACTGATTTTCTAAAAAATATACATAACTTCCCCAGCAATATTATTTCCAAATAACAGAAGAAGCCAAAAACCTTCCCTGATTCAAAGCAAAACAATTAGCTGAAAGATCATCTAAAAGACAAAAGATAGAGGAAACCATGTAGGTTTTGACTAAAGATCATTATTATCTACCCCAAATACATTATGTACAGTTACAGTAACCAAAATCAAAAGTGCAAAGAAAAGAAAAAAAGACAGAGCAGGAAGTAGGACAGCCTAATAGAGTAGTCTCGGAATGCAAAATGTAAAGGAGAAAAAAGAGCCATAAAAATAATACATTACAACACAAGCAAAAAAATCAAATTTACAAAATCTAAGATACAAGCATGTTCAATTAAACATGATGATGTTCAACATATAATATAACTATTAAGTATAATAATAATTTGGAGTACAGGAACTATACACAGAATGTGAGAAGTGGAAGCACAAAGGAAAACTTAAATAAGCCACAAAATGATGTAAACGGTTTCAATGTATTGAATTTCTATACCACCTTATGTATTCACATACCAACATGAGAGTTTTCGACACTAACACATGCACCATAAGATCAAATGGGAAACAACTTGATTCTGCAGTGCTCTGAAAACCCATAGACCTACACCAACTAGACCTATGAAAATCAGTTATTTAGATCTAAAATTACAGATGATGCAGGAACACAAAAAAGAGAGGACCGCAGCATACGCAACTCATGAAAACAGACACATCCCTCAAGACCTTTCAATCATGCTACACGAACGGGCCAACCGAAGAGTCAGGCTACCTCCAAGCACACTAGATTCCGTCTCAACAGGTTCATACTCATAAGGCTTCCTGCAGCCAGGGCAGCGGCCATCATCTTCGAGAATCCTCTTGTGACAAAAGAGGCAAAGCCGAAACCCACACAGGCAAGGCAAGAAACTCGAGTCTGTCAAATCGAGATCCTCGCAGCATATTGGACACGAAGATGGCATAGCAGAGAGACTCCACGGGACACCTCCACCGCATCGCCTTTCGGAAATCGGCAAACTGTGCTGCTTAGACAAATTGGGCAAACTCTGGGGACGAAAAGCATCATCAGCCCTCCAAGCTCGGCAATTACTCGAAGAACCCCAACCGACCAATCTAACACTTTCGGGGTTTGAATTTGGAGCTCCTGAACTCGAGGACCCAATTGCCACTTCACAAGGCGAAGAAGCCATTTGCACAACAACAGGTTCATCATCACGAGCAGGGAGCGAATCAGAACAAGGGTTCTGGTGCTTGTCATCGGCGGCTAGAGCATCTGCCACAGCCTCCCAATCATCCAAGCACCCATCATCACCCTCTTCCTCTTCTCCTCCGCCATCTTCTTCTTCTGTGATATTCCCGGAGCAACACCCGGCGCTGCTAGAGCTACTGCTGCTGCTTCTGCTGCTACCGCCACTGCTACTACTTCCGGAGAAATTCGTGCCAGAATCATTGCCGGTAGGACTGTTAAAAGGAGATTCCGAATCACTGTCATGATGAATCGATCCACCGTCTTCTTCGCCTCTGCGCCTTGTCTCCAATTGCTCCAACGAACTCTTTCCGTGGTTCCCCGCTGGGAATGGCGGCGCGTGGCCATCACCCTCGACTCCATCCTTGCACCCCTTGCTCTTGACCGCACCTGAAAACAAAACCACCAATCCAATCCCAATCGGAAGAAAAAGAAATCAGCTAATTCCACATATCAAAAAGACACATTGTTTTCACGCACATAACAACAGCCACTCGCGTACCTTGAGATAACCATTGCTCGCGACGCGCATCAATCTTGTTCTGCTTCAATTTTGCAGACCTATTTGTCTATAACGCGAACAGAATCGCTATGAGATTAATTCGAACAGAGAGAAACAGAATGCACATACGCATACCGAAATCCAAAATAAATCGAAATCTTACCCTCTTCTTCTTGACGAGGTTCTTAGTGTTTGCAGCTGAAGGGATAAGAGCAGCGGTGACTGAATCGGAAACCATGGCTGAAACCGTTAGAGTCGATTTCGAACGATTCAGAGATTTTCAGAAAAACCCTAATTTCGTGAAGGAGAAGAGACGGTAGAAAATTCTAGAGAGAGAAATATGAGAAAGAGAAGAATGACAATGGATAACGGAAATTCCTCTGATCCTCCTTTCGCCCTTTTTCGCATTGTGAATGAGGGTCCGGGGTAGGTATTTTATAGGGCTCCCAATTACCAAACTACCCTCTCCTTTTCTTAATTCTGTGGGTGCTCCGCCGGACGGTCTGTGGAAATTCGACGTTCAACAAGGTTATATTTGTAAAAAGAGATTTACCTGGACGGTACACGACGTCGTTTTGTTTGAAGGTATTCCCAAGCGTACATTTATTATTTTACGCGATATTATCATGTGTTATTTCTATGCATTATTATCATCATAGTTAATAGTTAATAGTTTATTACAACAAAAATAAAGATATTCTTATAAATTTTTATCTCCCAGAGGAAAAGAAAAGGAGAAAAGACGAAAGAAGGATATGATTAAAATGAGGAATAATTTTAACCATTATTTAAAATTCAAAGTAAATAATCATTTTAGTCCTAAATTTTTATTTATTAATAGTATAAATCATAAAGTTTGTCATTTAATTAAATTTTACTACATAAGTAATAATAATTAATTCTTTTACCCACTACTTTAAAAGATATATATACTTATTTACTAGGATTGATTTAGTGGTGAAGAATTTAGATAGTGTACACAAAAAATCTTAAGTTTAAACATTATTGGCTGTAATTTTTAAAGTAAAAAAAATAACATACATAATTAAGCTTTTTTTATTTTAACATCAATTTAATCTTAAATTTTTATTTTGACATTGATTTTGATATTCACATATTGATAATCATGTCAATTTAGTTCACTGTCATGTAAAAGAAAATAGAAAATTTTGATAATTAAACTAAATTAATATTAAATTTTAAAATGTTATGACTAAATTGATTTAAAATTAAAAATGTTATAACTTACTCAAGAATTTATGGAATAAGTATTACATGGTATATAGTTGGGTAGGGGAGGTGGGTTTAATTTTAAGTTTTTAACCAAAGTTAACAGGCATTTATACATATACATATACATGAAGTTATGAAATTATCAATCTCTTTTAGAGGGAATTTTTTGGTGTACTTGCTTCTTACTAGTTAATTTTGGCCAATATAATCAAATATGTCATAGAATTAAATTGCAACTTACTATACTTTAAATTTATTGTACGACAAACCCACTAAAATTGGTTTAATGACGAGAGTTTTGGTTAATTTATAGAAAAATATTATAATGCTATAATTTTTGTCTAAATTTAATTGTCAGAATGAGGTGACAGGTACAGTAACTTTTAAATTATTAAGTGGATCATACTTCTTTATTTCATGCAATCATTACCCTTATTTTTTTTTTATAAAAAATTATGATAATAAATTCTAGTAGTGCATCACTCTTTCTTTTTTTTTTTTTTTAACAAAAGTTTAGGTGAGTTTGGCACCGATCTTCCCACCAAGGTTAGGGTATGCCCCAGGCTCTTTGAGTGTTTATAGGAGTACTTACAGATCATTTACTGTTTTATGAGATTTCTGATCGGTAACAAATAACAACCTTCAATCATAAAAGTTGGTTCTAATTCTCAATTCGGGGAATCGAACCTAATTCTCTTGATGAGTGAATTCTAGGCAAAGAATGCTTGTTTGAAAAATACGAATTTTAAGAGTAAGAAACCAAGAATCCAAATGTGCACATAATGGATAGAAGAAATTGAATCAACAAAGAGTAACTTTGATTAAACAAAAATGGATACAGAGTATTGGAATTACCGAGAAATGAAATGAAAAGAAAATAAAGCAAACACTAATCCTAAGAATCGAAATAACTGAAAACTAATAAAATGAAAAATTACTTGATTTCCTCTTCTACTTGTGCGTCGCGAAGACTTGTGAGTGTGTGTAAGGAGTTACAAATGTGAAAATCCAATTTTCTCCTACGCCATGCATGCTTGACATGTCTCTTCAGAACGGTTGAGTCCCTTGATCCTTATTCAACGTCGCTGAGCAACTTCCTTCTGAATAACTTCCCTTTTTTTTGGCTCCAAACAACTTCCATTAGCTTTGAGTTCTAATTTGAATCCTAACGTAAGCAGTTACTCGCCTCTTGCCAATTCGCACGTTGTCATATTGTCGCCCACCACACTTCTCTTTGTTCTTGAAAATTTCAAAGTCCTTGAGTAGTTCGCCTCTCTTACAGGTTGCTTTATGGAGAAATATATTCCAAAAAACTGTTCATTTCCTTTATCTCATTGAAAACAAAATTCGTTTGCCATTTAGTCTTTGGTCACCGTACTCTTCAATTGAGTACATTGGCGCGTATTAATTATGTAGGGTTGACACATCCTTATTTTCTTCTAAAGGGTCGCCATCTTCTGTCTCTACTTTAAATAAGTTCTCACTCATTTTTACAGTCTTACCCTCATAAAGTGCGGCCCTTATGTCTTTCTAGCTTCTTCAATTATTTTTAGTACTCCTTCCGTCTAGTTTTAGTTGTCGCTTTTGGAACAAAATTTTGTCCAAAATTAGTTATCATTTGTTTAGATTAAAGAAGTATTAATTATATTTTTCTAATCTTACCCTTGTTTGTCATGAACTCTTTATTTCTTGTATTAATTATGGTTTCAATTTTCCAAGACTTGGAATTCTATCCACCTAAGGGCAATTTAATCTAAAGACTTGATATTCTTTCGAAGTTAGTACAAATTAATTATTTTATTAATCTGTGAGTCTTTGTCAGAAATGACAATTAAATTTGAATGGAGGGAGTATACCACATACCAAAGTGACCTTCACATTAGCAACGAGATTTAAGCGGCGACAGATAAAGTTTGTCTTAAAACATGTATAGAGGCTACTTTAGTAGCATATTGTTTCAATCAATTTATCTTAAAATTGTTTCCTCATAAATCATTGAATCCAAATAACACAAGAGGATTCAAATCATCAAAGTTATTGCCAAAAACTCTTTGCATAGGAGCTAGATCACATTTATATATTTCATGTCCTAAAAATTAATTTATTGAATATTAAAATATTCTCAAAATCTTTAAAATTCTATCATATCCTTAATAAAGAAATTCTAAAATAAGGATACACAACTTAAGGATAGAATCAATCAAAATATTATTAAAAACTTAAATCCTAAAACCAATTGAATCCAAATCTCTCAAAATATCTGATAATACTTGATAATACTTGGTTTTGAACACTACAAATTGCCATAGTTACAAGCATGGTTATCAAAATCGCGTGTTAACTCGTAAACTCGTACGAGTTTACGTTCCTAGGTAGTAAAATCGAGCTAACTCGTATGTAAATTCGTGTAAACTCGTATAAAATTGCGAGTTTACTACCGAGTTCACGAGCTTACCAAATTGTGGGTTTTTTTAAGGACAAAATAAGCAAAATGACGTCGTCGTTTTGCACGTCTCTGAGTTTTTAGATTTAGGTTGTTTAGTGTTTCAGATTTGCCATTCACAGTTGCGCCTGCAATCGTGTTCCGTCGTGCCATCGTGCTCCATTGTGCTCCTCTGTCGTGCTCTGTCTCTAATCCGTCGTATGTATTTCATCCTTTGCTCAGAGATCTTTCCTACCAGGGTGCGTGGCCTCGGCATCGCTACCTGTGCTTTAGTATTTTGGATTGGAGACATCATCGCCACATACTCGCTTCTTGTGATGCTCAGTACCATGGTTATTAAAATCGCCAGTTAACTCGTAAACTCGTACAAGTTTACGCTCCTAGGTAGTAAAATTGAGCTGACTCGCATGTAAACTCGTTTCTGGATAAACTCGAGTGAACTCGGGTAAACTCGCATAAAATCACAAGTTTACTGCCGAGTTCACGAGTTCACCATAGGTGTGATTTTTTTTAAGGACAAAACAAGGTTGATGTTGTTTTGCATGTCTATGAGTTTTTAGATTTAGGTCATTTGAGTGTTTTAGAGTTATCATTTATAGTTGCGCCTGCAATTGTGCTCCGTCGTGCCATCGTGCTCTGTTGTGCTCTTCCATCGTGCTCTGTCGTTGCTTGTGCTCCGTCGCTAATCCATCGTAATTTGTATGTATTTCATCATTTGCTCAAGGTGTGTGGCCTTTGCATCACTATTTGTGCGTTAGTGTTCTAGATTGGAGACATCATCGTCACATACTCGCTTCTTGTGATGTTCAGTAGTCAGTACTATGGAACTCGTTGGTATCTTCAGTGTTTATGCTGTTGTGTATGTCATCTCCTGGATATTTGTGTTCTTGAAGGTTCCAGAAATAAAGGGCATGCCCCTCGAAGTCATCACTGAATTCTTTATTGTCGGCTCGAAACAGGCTACTTCTGGTTCAAACATATGTATTATGTATTATGTATGAATTGAAATTAGAACTCATATATTTCATCTTTATTTGTACTTTGTTATGGAGGTAAATGTATTTATGAATTTCAAGTTTATTAAATATATTTTTGTAGCATAATAATTTTTTAAAATATTTTTTTAATAATAGATAAACTCGTACGAGTTTACGATCCAAGTTTACGATCCGAGTTTATAGAGGCTCCACGAGTTTACTTAAACTCGCGAGTTTGATAACCATGCCCAGTACTATGGGACTCGCTGGTATCTTCGGTGTTTATGTTGTTGTATGCGTCATCTCCTGAATATTTGTGTTCTTGAAGGTTCCAAAAACAAAGGGCATGCCCCTCGAAGTCATCACTAAACTTGAATGAGTGGCATTGTTCCAGAAACAAAGGCTATCGGCCCGAAGCAAGCTACTTCTGCCAAGAATGAGTGACATTGTTCTTTATATACATTTGCTATGTTGGTTGCTCAACACATCGCCTCTCTCTTGTGTTGATAGATTTTGCTTGTCATTAAGTTTATGTGGAGTATTATGTATGAATTGAACTTAAAACTCATATATTTCATCTTTACTTGTGCTTTGTTTTGAAGTTAAAAGTATTTACGAATTTCAAGTTTTATTAAATATATTTTTGTAGAATAATAGTTTTTTAAAATATTTTTTAACATTTTTTTAATAATAGGTAAACTCGTACGAGTTTACGATCCGAGTTTACGGAGGCTCCACGAGTTTACTTAAACTCTCGAGTTTGATAACCTTGATTGAAACCCAAAAAAAAGATCAAATTTCAATTAATTTAAAATTTAAAAACAAAACATCATAAATCTTATTAGTCAATAATGCTTGGATTCTTTTGGAGGTAACTTTTGAGCACTAAGCCGTTACATGCTCAATATATTATTAATATGATGGTGTTTTTGCACGTTGTAGACTTAAATTTTTCTCTTTCCTTTTTTAGTTATTATGTCTCTTGCAAAAGGGTTAAATATGTTTTAATTTCTCATAAATTTTAAATTTTGTGTTTTACTATTCATAAAATTTTTTGTTAAAAATCGTCTCTCATAGAAAAATTGTAAGATTTTATTTCCTACCGTCATGTTAAACTGTTAACGGTTATGACAATTAATTTGGTCATGTGGTGAATGTGAGAGGGGGAGACAGAAGGTGAGGGGGCGTGGATGAGATTGCTTTAGTAGTAGTGGCGAGGGCAGCAACTCACGAAGTTGTAGCAGAGAAGAAGAAGACAATAAGCGTACGTTGAGAGTTACACGGGAATAAGAATGTGATTAAGTTAATTGTCATGTGAGCAGTTAATAACTGAAAATGATGGAGGGACTAAAACCTTAAAAAAAATTATGAGAGGCAATTTTAAGCAAATTTTTTTTTATAAAAGATAAATTTTAAAATTTATGAGGAAATAAAAATATATTTAACTCATTGCAAAAATTTGTATGATGACTTTTGTATTTTTGGTTGCAACATGATGACTTGTGAGTTCGATGAATGCTAATATCCAATTACTGGACTCATTGCCCAAAAATTAAGTCATACAAGTGTGTTCCCAATAAACCATATTTTTTTTCTAACAAATCATAATAAATCAAACACTAGCTTTATGTTTTAGGCCTGGAATAAAGTGAGCTATCCTTTTAGCCCATCAAAAAATAGACCTCATTCATAGGTGACATTCAATTGGAAAGAGAAGAAATCCAATGAATAAACATAACCAAGAAAAAAATCATTTAAAAAAACAATTCAGACAAAAAGATAACAAGGAAAAAGAACATTGGGCTGAATGAGTGAACGAACGAAGCAAATCCTTCGTTCCTTAAGGTGTGTTCTTGAGTTCCATTTTGAACAGTAAAAAAAGGTTTTAGATGGATTCAACCATGATCTTAACATGTATTATTAAGTCTAAAAACCTTTTCATTCATTTTCTTCTCATCCAAAACAAAACTCGCAAACGCATCCTAACTTAAGCAAGTAACTTTTTTTAGTCTGGGAGTTTATAATGTTATTTGAAGAGAAATTATTTAGTCTTTATGAAATTCTAAATATTCAATACGATTGTGTTATATAGAGTAGACAAAAAATATTTTCAAGAAAATTGCAAGAATTGGTGGTGCACCAACGAAATAAAGGAGCAAAAATGCTCCATGTACACCCCAAAATGATACACCCGTACACATACCCCTCTTTTATACGGTTTTATACGTAATTAATGATGATTATACGTAAAACATATAATTATACACAACGCGCGCCCAACCCTGAACCCCGTTCTCGTCATCGTTTTCGCTTATCATCTTCAACCTCTCATCCTCTCATCTTCAACATTCTGTTATGTTCATCATCGTCATCCTTGTCATTCTTTCATCCTCTCATCCTCTCATCCTCTCTTCATCATCATCCTTCTCATCCTCCTCATCTCCATCCTCTTATCAAGTCAAATTTGATTAAAATGGAATTAAGATGATAAAATGCTGGTTTTCTTTTTAAAATAGATGAAATCTATCTTTAATAATGGTGGTAAGGGTCTATGTCGCAGAATATGAAATCTGAATAGAGTGCATAATGTAATATTGCAGATTATGATATTAGATTTTCAGTGCACAAACATTATATGAATATGTGCACAAACATTATATGACCTTGTGCACAAACATTAAACACTTGTTCACAGCACTGTGATTTTATTCAAACATAAGTATGTTCACAATCTTTATACATTTTTAGTAGACAAAGTTTATAAAAATTAGTTCACATACATGTGTACACACACTTTTATACATTCTAATGCATAAATTCTATATCTATGCATATTACTTAATGAATAGTTAAGTATTTTTGTAGATTATGATATCAGATTTTAAGTGCACAAACATTATATGAATATCTGCACAAAGCTTATATGCCCTTGTGCACAAACATTAAGCACTTGTTCACAGTACTGTGATTTTATTTAAACATATCAGATTTTAGTGCAGAATCTGATATCTGTGATTTGAATGCACAATCTTTTACATGAGTACGAGAGTGAAGAGGGAGATGAGAGGTGGCAATTACGAGAGCGAAGAAAGAACGAAGGATGATAGTGATGAGAGATGAGAGATGAGAGTGACGAGAGCGAAAAGAGAAAATAGAAGGAAGTGGAAGCGAGAAGGTTTTCTGATGTGCGTGAGTTCACACGTGTGTGAGGGAGAGAAAGTGGGCGTGGCAGTTATTCGAGGGGCCCACCGTATTATAATACGAGTGTATGTATGGTGTATCATTTTGGGGTGTACATGTAGCATCACTGATAAAGGAGAGAGAAAACAACAGGCTTCCGAAAATCAAGGAGTCCTTGGCCCATGAACATTGTTCGTTATGGATGCACGAAGTAACTTCTCATGCTAAAAAGCATGTTTGATATTGGTGAATCATTCCACTATTAACTAGTATGGTTTGAAGCTGAAATATCATCGTAATATAATACACAAGTAATAAAAGTGTCCTCCCTTTAACAAAATTTTACACTCGATGATAATGCATACCAAAAAAATTAAGAGTACGGTAGCCGGCATTTTAGTAGAGGAGGGAAGAAGGCATATGTTATCATGAAGTATGGCTCAACAACTTCAAAACACCATCTATCAACGTGCTTGAAAACATCGCCCTCTCCTGTGGAGCAGGAGAAGTGAATTTTTTTTATATTTATATTTTTTATTTTTCACTTCCTAAAGGTGTAAAACCGATTTTTGTGGGCTCTCACAGGAAATCCAAATACAGGCTACATCGTGTCTATGTAAGTGTTGTTTACATCTTGTATGCTAGTTTCATTGGTGGGGTGGCAAAAACCTGATGGAGAATCAGATTAGTAGACATTTGATGATATACATAACGAACCAAAATAAAATAAGATTAGGAGTTATACTTGTATATACTTGTTAATTATATTAATTCCCATTGCTTAGTTAGTTAACACTTAGAGTGAGCGAGTTAGTTTACTAATTCCTTTTGTAATTGGTTACTATTGGCCAAAGAGTTGTGACCCAAACGTCTTTTAACACACAAAACTAAGAGGAAAAGGATGCAGAAAAGCAAACAGAGCCCAAGTACATAAGACAAAGTTTTAAAAATAAAGAAAGAAAAGAAAGCTAAGAAAAGACAAAAGCACGGGGAAGCAGCATTGCAGAAAAGGAAGCTGATTTTTCGCTGCACCAAGGAGGCAAGGACAATTGTTGTCAGCAAAATTTCAAAATAGGAAGAAAGGAAAAATAGAAAGTGCAGCACGGTCAGCTAAAATCATGGAGGAAAATGAGGAAAAGAAAGAAAGATGGAAAACGTGATGAAAAAACCTCCATTAAAGCTGTCAAGGAGAAAATTTGGGTAAATCCTTGAAGAAAGGAAAGAAATAAAAGAAAGAAAAGGAGTTGAATTCATGGTGAAACAGAAAGGTAAATCACAACTCGTATCAAACAAGAATCATGGAAGAAAATGAAGAATGACATTGAAGAAAGACATGGCATTAAACAATGTGCAAGAAACTAAAAATCTGCAACGGTCAAATTTCAAATCAAGTATAAAAAGAGAGGATTTGATCATTCAAGGGAAGCAAAAGAGAGAACCAAAAAGGCCTACCATAAAGTCTACCATTGGAGCATCCTTTCATCTTTTTCTCCTCTCAAAATCTCTAATTCTAAATTTGTTTTCTTGCATCTGTTTCGTGATTCCTTTGTTCCATTTTTTGGTGAGAAAAACGTGTTCTTATTTGAGAGTTATTGAGAGCAAAAAGATTGCGAGTTAAAAGAGAGTTTTGAGAGAAAACAATATTTCTGTTTCTTTGATTTTGAAAGGTTTTGTTTTTGAAATTCTGTAGGGTTTTATTTGAGAGATATTTAGAATTTGTTATCAGTGTTTGTATTTGAAAAATTTGTGAAAGAAAAGAACTTTGAAGTGATTAAAGAACTGGATGTAGATTTCTAACATTTGGAAATCGAATCAATATAAACTTTGTATGTCATATTTTCTTCTTCTCTTCACTTTTTCGTGTTTCTAAATTTTACAAAGAAGTTCTGTTTCAGTTTTGAAAAGCATTATTTCATATTTCAGAAAACTTGTCTCCATAAGGAGATTATCTCCTAAGTTTTCAAGAAATAACTTTTATTATAAGAAAGAAATTTAAATTTTCTCAAGATAAATAGTTGCTTAGATTCAACCCCCTTCTTCTCTAATTCATATCAAACCATCAATAATAAAAAAGTTGTTCAAGTCATTGCACCCTCCTATCTAAACTCAAGCTTTGATATCAGTTAACCTTGCACACAACATGTAACAGAGCAAATAATGCAAGCAACTATAAATCTAAATTTACATTTTAGTCATTGAAAATTTGTTACAAAAACCAAAGATGAACAAAAGAAGAACATATATGTAAAAAAGAAGCTTCATAATTTCTACCTCAGCAATCGACAACTTCTATCATGGTAGTACTTCTAGCAATTCCACATTGATGTAGCCTCAATTAGCATCATTGTGTAATTGATAACTCCTAGCTCTTACCTTCCTTTGGTTGTGCCTTGTCTTTGGAGGTGCAAAATGCAAATGCTTAAGGGCATTCTCTGGTGGTGGGAAAATCTTCAGCACTTTTCTCCTTTGACTGCCTAGACTCTGCTTCCCCAATATCTATGTCCATTTGGCCAGATCTGATATATTTGAAGCACTTCTTATCATCCTGACGTGAGCATACTTCTTGAATGGAGTCCATAGAATCAATCTTGCCAGCTATTGCATGCCCATTGTGGAGTTCAAACACTTAAATCAATCAATCTATGTGGAGTCGTGCAAAACTATCATTCGAAAGAATACCAATTTATTAATTACTAAAAATATATCCAAATGTAAGAATAACAACCCAAAGTAGGAAGAATGGCAAATACTTATGATAACAGTTAATGGTTTTCTCAAACCATCACATACTCAAAGTTACGACAGTGAAACAAAACAATATTTATTCAATATAAGGAGCATAACACATGTCACAACTCATCGTGTCTGTGATACACATATCAATACACAAAATAGAAATTGATACACAAACAGTGACAGATGCACATATCAGATATATTTCACAGAACAAAGAAAAAAAGTTTGGCAACATTTGTTTATGCCAATCTTTCACAGCATTCATTTCATGACACAAAAGAAGGTAAGGAGTTTGTAATACATATATTCAAAAAGTAATTTCAATCAAATAAAGAAAAATAAAACTTGAAAAGAAAGTAATAAATTTTACATTATAGAGAATAGAACATGAACACCAATCAAAGTAAGATACATGATCTAGTTTTCTTTCGCTTTTTCTTTGGCTTTGGTGGCTGCAAAACAACCTTGATTGCAACAACAAATATAGTCTTCACAGTCTAAAATATTGAAGCAAGGACATAAAATTAGGCCGATACCAAAAGATTTAATATCTTTCTCAACTCATATAAATAAGATATACACTACGAAGAAAGAAGGAACAAAAGTGAATTCCCGATGATGAAACGACATGAAATATCCCTATAAAAAGATGAAAATTCATAAATGCATTCCATTCAATTGATCTTTCTACCATTCACTTAACAGGTGGTTTCACAAAAGCACATCATAACACGTATATACTATACATAGCTATGCACTAATAATATCCCGAGGTAGCCTAGAAACAATTATTAGCATTGGCATACTTTCATGTTCTCAACGCTTTTCTTGGGTGGCTTCTGAGCAGCATCAAAAGCATATATATTGCTGTAGGCGACATCAAAAGCTTCCTTAACAGCCGGATCAAGCTGCAAAAGGGAAAAAAATCTATAATAACATCTAAAAAAGTATCATGCGAGATGCGTCCACTCAGATAGAAAGGAAATTACAATAAGGGGGCATAAAACTCAATAATACCATGGAAATTTCTTTTTATTGAATCAAATTCTCTTAATATAATATGTCTTGGTTTCTTTGATCTCTAATATCTCTTCACATATGAAGAATATTTAAAAAGAAGAATATATAAGCAAGGTAAAAACAAAGGTGAAGTTGTGCAACTTCTAGTTTGTGCATCTTTTAGGTGAGACTAAAAATAGAAACCAAATATAGGCCTAATCAGGCAATAACCACCTTACCTTCATTCTCGCCGCTCTCATCCAATGTTGGTGGCAGCACCGCAGTAGTAGATGAGTTTGACATTGATATTCCAAGGTTAGAGAAACCAAGGCCATGAGCACCTTCAAGACACATTCCAAGTGGCAAGTTATTTTTTATCAATAGGAGAACAATGTCAAAATTTGATCATAATTTTCCCCCTTCAGAATCAATGATAAGTATATGATTCCCCTAAAACAAATGGAATTAACTATAGTTGGGTTTTGTACTCTTACATTCTTTGAAGCAAGGGAAAATAGTGGCATTTAGAAGATTATGATAGCCAACATCACACTGACAACTATAAGGGACCAATGAAGACTTGTTACATGAGCCACCCCCCACAATCAACCCAAAAG
The DNA here is from genome assembly GCA_003254905.1 of Nissolia schottii. Taxonomy (NCBI): domain Eukaryota; kingdom Viridiplantae; phylum Streptophyta; class Magnoliopsida; order Fabales; family Fabaceae; genus Nissolia; species Nissolia schottii. The sequence continues at coordinate 342,280 of QANU01038264.1, read as the reverse complement.
CAAGCTACATGAACATACAATATAACCAATATGATACAATATATCAAGACAAAAAGAAACTGCAATATGAGATGGAAATAGTATTTCTGTCTATTACCATCAAATATTGACTCATTGCATTTCCTTTCATTTTTTTGAATAGGGGCAGGGGCTTCTCAAGGATTTGTGAACCAAGCCACTGCCTCAGACTCAATTTTCCAATCTAATGTCCAATGTGGGAACCATAAACATATACTTCGCACCTTGAAGGGGAGCATTAGGATCTATACTTATTAATTATATCAATTCTCACTGCTTAGTTAGTTAACACTTATAGTTAGTTAGTTAGTTAGTTTACTAATTTTGCTTGCAATCAGTTACTGTTGTAACTGTAGTGGCAGTTTAATTTGTTAGTTGAATGTCCATATGTGTGCCTGTGCGCGCGCGCAAGAGTGTGTTAAGAATGTATTCAATCTCTGTGTGTTTTTTCATTCCATCACAATGTGCTGCAAAAATACAAGGCTGGGGGATCCTCGATTAACTAAATGTACCAGGCCTAATAACAACCTAATCATAGACTGTTTTTAATCTTAACAAGTATACAAATAGTTGCCTAAAATATTGCTATGGATATCAAACAATATATACTAATTAATGTTATTGTATCTTAGAGATATGATACATATCTCTCATTACACCACCCCTTCAAGGCGGTGCATGCAAATTGTGAATGCCCAACTTGCCTAGAGACGTCCCAAACATTTTGACACTGAGTGCCTTGGTGAAAAGATTAGCAAGTTGAGTACGGTTTGGAACAAAAGAAGGAAGCAGACAATGCTGGAGGATTTCATCTCAAAAATAGTGACAATCCACTTCATATGTTTCGTTTGTTCATGAAAGATAGGATTCTAGGCGATGTGTAAGGCAACCTGACTATCACAGTAGAGGCGTACATGCTCAATATGAGGGATTCCAAGACAAGATAAAATATCCTTTAACCACTTCAATTTGCAAGCAGTATTGGCCATGGAGTGGTATTCTGCTTTTGCAGAGGACCTCGAGACCATGTGTTGCTTCTTAGTCTTCCAAGAGACTAGGGAGTGACCAAGTTGTATAAACCAACCAGTGAGAGACTTGCGAGTCAGGGGACAACTCGCCCAATTAGAATCGCACCACCCATACAAGTAAAGATCACTATCGTGACGCAAAAGTATTCCTTGTCCCGGTTGCCCCTTCTAGTAGTGAATGACACGGAAGGTCACATGCCAGTGTTCTTCCCTAGGTTATTGCATGAATTGAAACAAAATATGAACACAATAGGAGAGTTCAGGGCAGGTAAAGCACCAGAAAACCAAATGCACAACGAGTCGTCAATATGAGCCAGGGTCGACAAGCAGTGGGCCATCGGCCAATACCAAATGAGGGTTTTCTTCAAAAGGAGTAGAAGCCAGTTTGGCTTCAAGCAACCCTGCTTCCATGACAATGTCTAGTGCATATTTTTGTTGACATAAGATCTCGGTGGGGGAACGAGCAACTTTTACCCCCAAAAAATACTTCAAACTCCCTAAATCCTTCATATGAAAGTAACGATGAAGATACTCTTTGAATTGTTGAATTGTTGTGCTATTGTTACCCGTGATTACAAGGTCATCGATAATACCTTAAAATTTGTTTTTGTTTTTGTTTTTATTTTGTGAAAATATGATTCTTGTGTGGTAGAAATAATTAATTTTACTCCTGTTTTAATTTTAGTATCGAGCAAGGTAAATAAATAAACACGTGAACCTTATCTTGACATGAAATAAGGTAAAAAAGTTTTTTGTGACAACACATTTAAGTGGGTGCAACTCATTCAATTTCTTTTATTATTATTTTTTCTTTTCCTTACCTTTTCCGTTTTTTCTCTCTTCTTAATTTTTTTTGTGAAGAATAAAAAGAGAAATGAAAATAAAAGTAAAAATGAAAAGCCCCTTGATCCAGTTAACGTAACATGTTCTGTTAAAAATATAAAGAACCCTTTCCTAGATAATCAAACTAAAAGAACCATCCCATTTAAATGTCAAACAAAAAAAACTGACTGGGCACCCCGTTGATCATTTTCTTTAAAATATAAACATTTCATTATTAATGGATAGAAAGAGAACTCCTATGTTTTAGTGTAGAACAAAAGAAGGGAAATTTTTTTTTTGAAACCCTTCCCCTTCCTTTTTACTTCCACAAACAGCCTCTCCTCCACTCTCTTAGTCTTAATTCAAAGACCCCAACCCCATTTGGTTCCACTAAATTTGTGACCCCTCTCCCATCCTCTCTTTTAAGGGTGAACATGGGTTGGATCCGACCTAACCCAACCCGCTTGGGTCGGGTCGGATCTAATGGATCTGCCATATTATATGGGTCGAGTCTCAGGTCCCTACTTCTCAACCCGACCCGACCCGACTATATATATTACTTTTTAATTTTTAATTGTTAAAATATGGTTATTTTAAATTTTAAAAATAGGTGTCTATTTTTTAAAAAAATAATAGCTTTTTTTTCTATTAAAAAATAGATTTTTTTTAAAGAAATTGAATTTGTTTAAAAAAAATAATTTTTTAAAAAAAAAAAAAAGAGAGTGCAGGTCATCCGCCGACCCGCCTAACCCGACCCGACTCGGGCGAGTGGCGGGTCTGGCGGATACCCGTAAAAAATGTTAATTTTATTCGACCCGACCTACCCGCAGATAGGCGGGTCAGATCGGTGACATGGGCGGGTCCTACCTGACCCGACCCTTATTCACCCCTATTCTCTTTGTTTTATTTCTTCCTTCATTCCTTCCTTTTCTTCCTCTTAACCCATTATCTCAAATCTCTTTCCACTTCCCCCCTCTCCCTAGAAACCCCCTTTAGAGAGGAGTTGGAGATTCTTAAAAGAGACTTGGATAACAATACATAAAAATTCTTCTTAGAGTTGATTTCAAGGATAATTTCTTGGTCTAAACTCCTTTAAATTACTTGAAGTCGTCTGTAGAGTGTGTGTTGTATTATTTTCTATAAGAAAAAGGGGTTTTGTGTACAAGTTTGTATATATTTTATATATTTGAGATCTGTCGGGTTTTGGTTTTATTTGTTTCAAGTTTTGAATTGGAAAGAATTCCAAGAATGCCTTAGTTTTATTTATGGAAAAATTTGTATTGGTAGAGAACTATATTTGAAAATTTTATTATTTTCAAAGGAAATTCCACTCATTTTTGGGTTAAATTATCAATTAGGCTTGCTAGGGGGTCATGGTGTCCTATACATCGGTCATTGTCTGAACTTGAGTCATGATCATCTACGTACACCAATATCACATGTTGTATGCCACTTTTCTAAAGATTGAACAATGAGTAGTTCATTTGAGATTGATAAAAATCATATCAAACCAGAGCTGCAAATAGTTTGACAAACTAACAACTAGGAGCCTGACTTAATCCATAGAGGGATTTGCGAAGTTTGCACACTTTCCCTATTGCGACACCAAGAATTCAAGTGAGAGTTTCATGTACACTTCCTCCTTAAGGACTCCATGCAAAAAGGTATTGTGAACATCTATTTGGTGAAGTTCCCAGCCTCTGGTTACAACAACTGCCAACACTATACGAATGGTCACCATTTTTACCATGGGAGCAAAGGTTTCATTCCAGTCTATCCCTTCAAATTGTTGGTTTCCCAAGATTACTAGTCGTGCTTTGAATCATTCAATTATTTCGTCATAGTGATATTTGATCTTATAAATCCACTTACAGCCTAGAGCCTTTTTCTCGAGAGGCAAAGTGGTGATTTTCGAGGTGCAATTATTCTCAAGTGCTTGAATTTCTTGTGTCATATCTTCCCTCCAACAAGCATATTTAACGACCTCCAAAAATTGGAATGGTTCCTATTCTGTTTTCAAAGCAGCAAGGAAAACACAATCTTGGAAAGAAAATCAGTCATAGTTCACATAATTTTTCAAAGGATAGCGTGCACCTATGGGACCTGATGGAGAGGAGGATTGGTCGGATGGGCTTATCCATATCGTGGTGTTGGTCACAAAATCACAAAGCTTTATAGATGGCTTCTTAAACTTGATGTCCCCTTTTGTGTTGAGCATCACACACGTCGTGTGTTATGGTAGTGGGCAGTGTTTTGTCTGTGAAGTCATTACAAGTCATGTCACTCTCTGGACTGGTATTAAGGATCATGAAACTCTTTGGATTGACATTTCGAGTTGTGTTACTTGTAGCGCAGACCATTTCAGGGGTCATTCCACTTTCTAGACTTCCATCTTACATCACGCCATGACCCCCCTTAGCGTTGGTGGTGGGTTCTTCTCGGCAAGGAGGATCGGGCTTAATCACCAGGCTATCATGTGCATCACCCTTTTTGGTGTTCTCTTCTGCAACAACAATGTCAAAAGAGAATTCACCCTCAAAAAAGTTTACATCTTGAGAGACAAAGAAAACTCTCTTTTCCAAATAGAAAATTTTCCACCCTTTTTGTCCACGCGGATATCTAATAAACACGCATTTTCTGTTGCGACTGTCAAACTTATCCCTTATTTCATTTTGATTATGAACATACCACAATGTTCCAAACATTCTCAAGTGCTCATAGGACGGTGGTTAGCTATGAATTATTTCATACAGGGTCTTTCCATTGAGCACTGACAAGTGACAATGGTGTGTGATTAATCAAGTAACCAACAGTTAAGACACACTCACCCCAAAAATGAAGTGGGAGCTTCCCTTGAAATCTCAGTGCATAAGCAACATTCAGAATATGTCGATACTTCTATTCTACTCACCCATTTTGTTGTGGTGTCCCGATACATGAAGTTTGATGAACAATTCCATGTTGCTAAACTATTGCCTCAAACACGTGAACTCTATTCCATTGTCATTGCGCACTATTTTGACTTGTTTATTGTACTTCCTTTCAATGAAAACGAAAAAATTGATCATCAATTTTGAGACTTCATTCTTTTCTTTCAATAAGTATATCCACTTGGCTTGAGAGCAGTCAACAACTAAAGTTAAAAAAAATATGATGCACCACAGAGTGAAGGTGTTCAGTAAGGTCCCCACAAATCACAATAGATTAAATAAAAAATATTTGAGGCTTAAAACCTACTTCATGGAAATCTATCTCTTCCTTGTTTTGATCTTTTACACACTTCATAGACTTTATTGAGCCACTCACTTTTACAACCACCACTGATCTTAAGAAGCATCTGAACAACCTTAAATGATGGATGTCCCATTCGCTTATAGAAAAGGTCAAGTTGATTCTCTTTTCTAGTTTGACAAGCTTGAACATTGCACGCACCACGATACAAGTAGAGCTCATCTTCCTGCTCACTTGCTCCGATCAACATCTTGGAAGTGGGCGCTTGTATAACACACAACTTGTCAATGAACTGTACCACACATTTTTCCTCAATAACCAATTGCAACACAGAGATCAAATTGCATTTTAATTTTGGCACATATGAGACATTTTCAATTTTGAGTCCTTCATCAAGGATCATTGATCCTTCCTGATTGGCCAATACATGTTCTCCATCGGGAAGGCCTATTGGGCAACTCTATATAGTCCGTTCTTCACATAGGTTTGTCAATATCCCTGTCATATGATTAGAAGCACCATTGTCTTTCATTCACATATCATAAGCTTTCTCACCAGTCATCTTTTCAATCTCATTGATTTTTCAGGAGTTCAACATGTTCATCAGGTCCTGCCACTATTCATCGCTCAGACCTGCTACCTCATGTCTCTTGTCTTTTGCTCTCCGTTCTTGAGGCATGGGCACAATTTGTACCAACTTATGCCCCACTTGTGTGAATCATTTCGCATTTTTGTTGGCTTTTCCAGTTGCTTCCACCATCGTTTCTTGGATGGTCAACCCACCATTCGGGGCTTCTTCATTCCATCACCTTGAGATTTCCAGCTTCCTTCTTCATAGGTTTTCTCTTCCATTCATGCCATCGGATATCAGAGCGAGGCAAGCTCTGATACCATACTAAGAATGTATTCAATCTGTGTGTGTTGTTTCATTCCATCACAACGTGCTGCATAAATACAAGGTTGGAGGATCCTCCATTAACTAAACGTATCACGCCTAATAAAAATCTAATCACAAATTGGTTCTAATATTAAAAAATATGTAAATAGTTGTCTAAAATATTGCTATCAATATCAAATACTATATACTAATTGACGTTATCATATCTTAGCGATATGATACATATCTCTTGTTAATATATATATATATATATATATATATATATATATATTAATGATTGATTAATCTCACTCAATGAAATGAATTCACAATAATTTTCTCAGTTCAGATTCCACAATTGTCATAAAATAAGAAGGAAAAAAAGACGTGAGAGATCATATAAAAAATAAAGATAAGAGGGAAAAAAAAAACTCATTTTGGCTTTATATGTACTTTACTTGATCTTCGGCTCCAAGGTACAAAAATCTAAATCCGTGAGTGACATGAGGAATGTCTTAGTAGTCGGTTAGAAGATATATTTGCAGATCTTGGCTCCCACTTCATGTTACATGTCGCTCCACTTATTTGAAAATTGCACGTGGCTTGATGGCCTCATAAGTTGAATTAGTTTAATTTAAGAGGATGAGTACAACAAAAGGGGGGTTGGACATTGACGGGAGGGGTTTTTCACAATTTGTTTGCTTCTTATCTTATTTGGTCATTCATTTCATTCCCATGTGAGATTGTACGTTGTTTTCCTTGGGTCCATTATTCCTTTAATTTTCATAGGTTGTGCTTCATAGTCAATCACCATATATACCTCAATGTACAAAGGGTACAGAAAAATGATATCACGTTAATTTGGTTCTTCTAAATAATTGAGAGGTGAGCTGTGTTTAGGATGATGTTAGTTGTTTTTAATGAGTGTTCGAGAAGACGTCCCCTTATTTTCTATCATAGGCGATTAGAGAGACTTTATCCCCAGTCCATTTCATTTTACATTTTTTTTTCACATATAAAAAGTTTTTATACTCATTTTATTTGTATAATTTGTTTAGCGTAAGAGTTTTGCTAACCAATCTCATTTGTTATACAGGATAAAATCTAATAGTATTAACTAATTCTATATAATTTATTTTTATCACATGTTTAGTATAACATAGTATATTATAGTGTTATACGATCTTATATATTTTTATCGTACACTCATTGTATAAAATTATCTGGCCTTTAGAAACCTAGTTAGACCTGATAGTATGTGACAGGCCAAATAACGGATAGTATAAAAAATTATACAGTGTATTTCTTATACTATACTATCATATATAATAGTATCAGGTCTTATCTTAGACGATGTACCAACCGGTGCCTAAGCGCATTGGTTAAAATAGTTAAAATGATATATTTTAAGTTTATGAAGCATTCATTGTCATTCAAAACATGCAAGTTTTACTTTTTTTTCAATACAAACCTACTATTTTTGTATTTTTAACAAGTGCCCTTAGGGCCCTTGTTAGTAAAATACTTAGAGTAAAAGTTTAATTTGGTCATTATTAAATTATTGATGAATCAATTTAGTCCATATAAAAAAAAAGGGTCCTTGTTAGTCCCTCCCAATTATAAACATGGGTCAAGATAATTCCTCCATGATTAGCCATATTTCATAATTGCAATTAAATGCATTTATAGATGTATAATTAAATACATCAAAAACATTATTGTCATTGTCTCTCTTCCCTTACACTTCTAAAAATGGTTTTACCACACTTATGAAACGTGGCTAAACACATAGGAACTAAATCTATGTTTGAAAATGACAGAAATTAATAGATATCCTTTTTTTTATTATTCGGGGCTAAATTGGCTTATCAATAAATTCACAGTAACGAAATTGAACTTGTATTTTGTACTAGCCCAAATTGTGCTGGCCCAAGCATGGGCCCAATACACTGGCGGCCCAAGAGTACAAGTCCAACAACCTGAGCGCAAGCCTCAGCCCACCATGTCCTTAGCAGAGAGACATGGTTGATAAGCTCAGGAATTCAGCTAGTTACAGAACAGAACATGGAGGAGGATCCCCTGATACTTGGAACTGTCCACCAACCTAGAATGAGGAGCATCACTGAGGCAAGGTATGCAATTAACCTTGAAATAACTTCACACCTCACACCGTATTCTGATTGGTCCACCCCTGACATCACACTAACTAGGAGCAGGCGAGAAAGGAGGCCAACAACCCCTAGACACACCCCGTGTCTGATCAAAACATACTCATTAATTTAAAATATTCTAATTCTATAATAAAAATTTCTGGTTTTAGCTTTCAGTAAAAGTTACATGAAATAACTTTTCAAATAATTTCCTTTTAAATTTTTTTAGTTCTATAATAAAAATTAATTTTTTAATTACTTTTTTCATAATTAAAGTTAAACGCAAATGGCTTAAATCTCATAAATTTAAACAAAAGTATAAAACTATTATTTGATTGTCCTATAATTGTTAGAAGCCTCGATGTTTAAATATATGTTAACCAAATAGATTTCACGATATAACTTTGTGAGATAATTATTGCAAAATTCAACTAATTCTAAGAGATTAATTTCACTATATATAAAAATCTTTTATATTCACAATATATATCAAAGATATACATAATTTTATGGTCTTTGACATGAAATATAATTAGACATTGATAATTTTTTGGATAAAGAATAGAGTTATAGGTCTTTGATTAATTTAAAATAAAGGGTATAACTACATCTTATTAATGTTAAATCTCACATATTATTCTCAATTTATAAGTACCATTATGTTCCTCTGTAAATGAAGTTCTTCTTTTCTCTTGTAAAAAAAATTAAATCTTTTAATTATAATAATAATTAGCCCCTTGGCCCTCCACCTCGCTCCGTTTCCCGGTTGCTAAGAAACAAAAGATATACTTGGAGGTTAGTACAATACAATAACAGAAAATTGAAAATGTTGAACCATGACAGAATCGTTACTCTGTATAAATCTCAATTATTCATAAACACAATTATAAAAAGGACAACAAAACTCGTCGAATCATTTTCGCTGTTTTTTTCTATACATCAACGTGGATATAATATAGATGTATCTGTACAAATAATAATGCAAAACATGACTGCTCACCAGTTCAAAATTAGACTAGTCATTTTCCTTTATCAATCTTGTATGCATATGATTGTAAATAACACCATCAAATTAATTCATAACCAAGATCTTTGCTATGAATATGTTAAGAATAATATATATTATGTTTGATTTAATTGTGATTTGTTTTTGGCCGTTGAGTTTTAGTCGTTGTGTTTTCAGCCTATAAATAGACTCACCTTCTATTGTAAATTAACTCAGATAACTCAGATAATACAATTGTTATTTCTCTGTTATTAATCTTTCTCCTATATTTTTTGGTGTCCCATTTATCTGTTTTTCCATGATGTTTAACATGGTATCAGAGCCATGACACCCTCCGTGAGCAATCTCGTCTCCGCCACTGCCACCTCCACCTCCGCCGCTACTCTTCCATTCTTCATGTTGCCTAACGCTGCCTCTGTGTAGTCTCCGATGTTGCATATCGCTACTTCCGTGCAGTTTCTGATGTTAGCTACCGCTGCCTCCGTACAGTCTCCGATGTTGCCTATCGCTGCCGTTGTCACTGCCTCCGTGCAGTTTCCGATGTTGCCTCTGTGCAATCCCCGATGTTTTCCGGACAAGTCCTTGACACCGCTCCTTTTTTTCCCTTAACAACCTTCGCTTGTGACAAGCTAAAAGCTCATGGAGCTTTAGCTTGAGGGAAGGTGTTAAGAATAATATATATTATGTTTGATTTGATTTGATTGTGATTTGTTTTTGGTCATTGAGTTTTGATCGTTGTGTTTTCAACCTATAAATAGGTTCACATTCTATTGTAAATTAACCCAGGCAACTCAGATAATACAATTGTTATTTCTCTGTTATTAATCTTTCTCCTATATTTTTTGATGTTCCATTTATCTGTTTTTCTACGATGTTTAACAGAATAGACCTTTGCTCAGTTCTAATATATACGCTCTTTTATTTGAGAGTTAGACGTGCATATCCATCACTAGGTAGAACATAGCATTCAGGGAAAAAAACAAAATTAACAAACACTAAGAGAGGAAGTTTAATCTAATGATTACAGAGCTGTTTTTTCACGCAACTTGATATGTACTAAGTAATATCATGTTAGTTTACTTTCATTGATGCGTATTGAACTGAATCAGTGTTACACTTTGTACTACTGTTTGATCAAGGTACTCAAATTTAAAACTAGTAATCTAGTTTAATTCACAAAATTATTTCCCGGTTATTATATTTTATTATCTAATTGATCATTTGTTAAGGAAAAGCAAATTGATTCAAACCTTATTCGTCCGTTTTGTTATGGGACCAAATTAAGCTATCACAAAGTAGCAACTGACGCAATTTCAGATCCTACGAGAACTTGGACAAGGAATTTCATCTCCATAATGGTGAAGTGCATATGCATCCCACAGTTCATTAGTTGATTGATCTGAATAATGAAATTTTGTTTGGCCAGTATCTTGGGCATGATAATTGTTCGTGTAACACCAAATTGATGGCCTCAAGCGTGGCCCGAGATGGCCGCAAGCTTTTCTCCCTAATGTAGAGCTTGGCCCGAGTTATCAAGAATCATAAAAGTAAAGCTCCGAGGCTTTGCAAGTCTTGCATTTACACACATAACCATTGAGGAATAAGTAACCAACGTACCATTTTTTAGGTATCATGAGCACAATTAAGAAGCACTCAATTAGGCTCATGATTACCTCTACTATAGTTACGAAACTCCCCAATAGGCAGAACCCAAGTCATCCTTCACAGTATATATGCATGAATCTCATTTATGTTCGGGTACATTTTTTAACTATTGATCATTACCTCATATTCATGTGTTTGTAGAATAGAAAAACAAGGTTGGGGAGGAGGTTGAGACCCCCAACATATAAGTAGGTTCAAACATTGAATCATCTTAGCACCTTTGATAACTATGGAATGCTTAATTAAGTACAAGATTTGCACAATGTTACCATGTGATTGTGATTAGATGTGGTTAATCCAACCTACTTATGACAATTGTTTTGCAAATGAATGGCATGGGTCCTAACAACTGCCACTTCTCACTCACCTTAGACGATAATAACGTACCGAATGATCAATGACCATCCTAACTATCTCTCTTTTTTTATTGTAGCCATGATGAAAAGTCATCATTACATAATGCTTGTTTGATTAATGAGTAAAGTCATATTTTCATCCTCTAATTTTACACTGATTATTATCGCATTAATTTTCCAAAAATTTTGCTTACCACCTTAGTCTTTCAATAATTTGAAGTGTCTTCCCGTTAGTTGTACAATAGTGTTTAAAAGTCAACTAACAGAGTATTTAATGGTTACGTTGTATTGGAAAGAATCTGATTGAAGAATGTATAAAATACTGTTAAAAAATCTATTCGAAGCAAATTAAGAGGTTATGATTAATAACTGCAAATTTTCTTAAAATTGGCGGGGAAAAAGGTTGTATTCTTTGATTAATGATATATATNCAAAAAATGTCAGGGATGAGAAAAGCAATGGTGCGGGGCCATGCGAAGTAGAAAAAATTTCAGCAACCGGATAGTAGCTAGTAAGCGCAGTATAAATTGAGGAGAAATGTTATATCTTTTTACACCACCAACCTACAAATCCTTATACACACTAAAATTGAAAGAATTCTTATATTTACTATAGTGAAAATGCATTAATGCACCACATTATACACAGAGAAGCTCTCGTATAAAATTTTCTTGCTCTTTTTTATTTAATGTTTGACATATTAATATATATTGGTACTTTTAAGAGACAATATTCATAATGTGTTAAACAATAAATGAAAAAAAATAAAAAAATCTTTTGTTATAAAAACATATAAAATTATATATATATATATATAGTCTTAAGAGAAGAAAAAGTGATCAAAATAATAATAATTATATATATATATATATATATATATATAAAATATGATACATGAATTCATTTACTTCATAATCTACAAAAGAATGACTCTCAAAATTGGTAAAAGGTAATAAAAAATAACTTTAAACAATGTCTTAGAAATATAAAAGGTAATAAAAAAATTACTTATTTTAATGTATAAGAGGGAATATAGGTTGACGGAGAAGAGAATATAACATTTCTCTATACCGAATGACAGTGCCCTGACATCTTCACCTGACAGTTTTGACACCATAATTAATAACAATGTTTGACCTGAATATCTCATCACTCATCACCCATGATTGATTATTATTCCCAACAACACACAATTGATTCTTCTTCACAGGCCAGCAGGCCTGCCAGGCTCATTCCAGAGAGAAATATCTCATAAACATTTTATCTCTACTGCAATACAATAAATGAGTATTCCCTTTATCTAATATTACATATTATTTTTTATAAATACACATATTTAAGAATTAAGTAATTTACACATATTCAATGAAAACATTTACTCCATTCATTACACAAAATTAGTTCATTTCACATTTTTAAATTTATTCATAATTTATTTAAATATATTAAATTATGAATGAACTTAAAAATATGAAATAGATTAATGTTGTAAAATAGATAGAGTGGTGTTTAGACTAAATTACTCTCTAATAAATGTTATGAAAAATTAAAATACAATAATAGAAAACTCATAATAAGTAAGAATATAATTAAAAAGACAATAATTAATATTTTCTTAATCAATTAAATAGTAACAACTAATTTTGGAGTAATAATCTCCATTATTACATTTGCTGCCATAATGCTTTATGGCATCGATGTTTTCCATGAATTCATTTTTTTATGTTACATTTCTTAACAAATGTTTTAATGACAAACACGTTCTCTAAAAAAAAATGCTTTAAATAAAATTTTTAAAGACTTTAAACTAATTTTTTTAAAAAATTAATATATTTAATGTATTAAAATTTTAATTTTTTGTAATAAAATATTTTTATTTTGAATTTCTTAATGAGTTTCATTCATTATTTTATTTTATTGATTGTTTATGGTGTTAAGATCATCACCAATGAATGTTTTCTTAAGATTCCCTATTTTTGACCCAACTATATTGACGTTGCATTATCAATGCATCATAAAAAGTAAAAGTATCTCAAAAGTGTCAATCTTTTTTCTAATGGAAGAGATTAACTTTAATTCTAATTATGACCCAACATTAAATTGATTTTCTAAATATCATGTTTTTATAAAAATAAATAAATAAAATTTGTTACATGATACATGTCATATAATTATGAGAAAAACTAACAAATGCACTTAAAACACTTATTAAGATAATAAAAGTAAAATGTTTTAAATTTTTATATGTTTTTCATGCATTAAAGACTTGTTGACTTTATTTATTCCATATAATATTTTCTTTTCTTGCTTTCTTGACAAGTGTCTGGCACTTGTTAGAAAAATTCTATAATTATTAGTGGATAAAAGGTAAGTTGAGATGAGTATCTACTTAAAAAAGATTTTGACCATTTTTTTTTTACCTCAATAAAATGAGATTCCCTCTTTTTCACCTCCAATAATGTAAAAAAAAAAAAACTCAAAACACTAAAAATGAGCCATTAAAAGTGCTATAAGTTGCTATTTTGTGGTATTGTGTGAGCATTTAAGAATTTAACTGTACACACGAACCAAAAGAAAATGAAGCAGCAGCAGCTGAACACGTGGATGAAATAAAAATAGATCTTTTTGCATGGTTGAGTACAACTTAGATGCCTTGCATCCTACCTTAGCTACAATACACGATTAAAATCATGATGCATGACATGAGAGTTTAACAACACGAGTATAAAGTTTATACTATTAATTGTGAAAATATTAGTATTTATTATGATTAAGGCCTGGTTTGAGTAAATAATTTAATAGAAGGCTTATGTAAAAAAAAATCTTAAAAAATGGTTTATAAAAGATAGACTACAATTAATAAATTATTAAATTTGATGGTGCATGTAGTTTTTACGAGAAATTTATGTATATTTTTTATTTATTGAGAAACTCGATATTTTACTTTTTTAAAAAAACACTAAAATGAATTTTTGAAAATAGAAAATTATTGAAGATGTAGCTCTGCACCTGCTTAGCACGTGTTTCTGCCTAATTCTGTTACTAACTGCTTTTAGTAACTTTTGTAGTGCTACCCTTTTATTTTGGCACACGGTGCTCTCTCTCCCCTTCCAATATAAACGTTGCCTCTGCCAACGTTCAAACCAATTTTTCATTTTGTCAAATTAACAGAATTCAGTTACATCCATTTCTGATATTTCCTATTATGGTATCAGAGCTTTGATCCTTCAGAGCTCTGCTGTGCCTACTCTGTGATGGTGCGAACGCAAGGAAACAGGGGAAACGTCGTGACAGGCACTTCCGGTGAAGCTCTCGGCGGTGGCAATGGCGATCCTGTGCAGAATCCAGCAAGTCCCTACTACCTGCATCCGAGCGAGAATCCCTCGCTAGTAATCGTTCCAGCGACGTTGACAGGCTCCAACTATCACCGTTGGAGCAGGTCAATGAGAAGAGCACTGGTTGCGAAGAACAAGTTCAAGTTCCTCACTGGAGAGATTCAATGACCTGATGAGTTCCATCCTTTGTTCGAGGCTTGGGAGCGCTGCAACACTATGGTTCATTCGTGGATAATGAACTCGGTGTCGCAAGCGATTGCGAGGAGCATCGACGGCATAGAGGATGCGACTGCGGTCTGGACGGATCTGAAGGAACGATTCGCTCAAAGCGATTTTCTGAGAATTGCGAAGCTGCAACATGATCTCTATACGCTTCAGCAAGGTAATCGGTCAGTAATTGATTACTTTACCGAATTGAAGTCGCTATGGGAAGAATTAGAAAATTATAGGCCGTGCATAGAGTGTGTGTGTGTGTGTGTGTGTGTGTGTGTGTGCTGTTAAGTGCTCGTGCCTTGCTACTAGGAACAACAGACTCTATAGAGAACATGACTATATTCTGAGATTCCTTACTGGCTTGGATGAGAGATATGGCCAGGTTAGGTCTCAGATCCTGATGAATGCGACATTGCCTCCATTAAACCGTGTGTTTACTCTGATCTCACAGCAAGAGAGAGAGAGAGTTAGAAGGTGATATGGATGATGAGAACAAAGTTTTGGTTAATGCTGCGCAAATGGAAAAGGAGCATTCAAACAGAAAGGGAATGGGAAATCATGCACGAATTGTGGCAAAAACGGCCACACCTATGATGAGTACTTTAGGATAATTGGTTATCCAGCAAACTGGAGATCTAGAAACAATTCAACAGCTAATTGCAGTTCCACCACTGAGGAGGTGAAGCAAGAAACGCCTTCTGCAGTGAAACCTCAGCAGACTGGAAATTCTTTCAGCCTGACAAAAGAATAATATCAGGAGCTGATTGCTTTGATGGAGAAGAATCAGCCAGCAAACAGTACAACACAAGTCTCACAAGTGAGCATTGATCATGCAGTGCATTCGAGCAATTCAGGTATGGATACTACAGAACATAGCTCCTGGATACTTGATTCAGGAGCTACAGACCACATCTGTTCTAGACTGAATTTGTTTCACAGCTATAAAAGCATTAGGCCAGTGCAGGTGAAATTGCCTACTGGTTCAACAATGATAGCTAAGTTCTCAGGAGTTGTGATGTTTACTTCTGGTCTTAAGCTTGAAGATGTGCTGTTTGTTCCTGATTTTAAGATAAATTTGATATCTATCTCTAAGCTGACTAGTAACAGAGATTGCATATTAACTTTCATGTGTGATGAATGTATTCTGCAGGATATGAGTAGCAAGAGGCTGATTAGTACTGGTAAGCAATTGCTTGGACTGTACTACTTGGTTAAAGAGAGTTCACAGGGTTCATCTGCAATTGCTACTGCTATCACCACTGCTGCAACAACTACTGATGCAACTATCCAGACTACTACCATCTCTGAAGAAGCCTTATGGCACTATAGATTAGGACACCCCTCCCCCCATAGGTTATCAATTGTTAGTAAACAATTCCCTTACATCAATGACAATTTTCAATTACCTTGTGATATATGCCAATTTGCAAAACAAACCAGATTACCTTATGAACTTAGTCACTCCAGAGCTTTGGAGAGATTTGAACTTATCCATATGGACATTTGGGGCCCTTTTTCAATTGTTGGTTATCATGGACATAGGTACTTCCTCACTGCTGTAGATGACTATAGCAGGTTTACATGGACTTTTCTAATGAAAACAAAATCAGAAGTCATACCAAGTGTGAAGAAATTTGTTGCTTTTATCCTAAACCAATTTGATGGAAAAATCAAGGTAATAAGGAGTGATAATGGACCAGAATTCAATATCCCTAGCCTCTATGATTCTTTGGGGATAGTTCATCAAACATCTTGTAGGGAAACCCCTCAACAAAATGCAAGAGTGGAAAGAAAGCACCAACATGTGCACAATGTAGCAAGAGCACTGTTATACCAATCGAAGTTACCTAAGAAATTATGGACCTATGCTGGTATACATGCCACTTATCTCATTAACCGAATGCCAGCACCTCTGCTGAACAACATATCCCCCTTCCAACTCCTCTTTGGCACCAAACCTGACCTAAGCCATCTCAAGGCTTTTGGTGGCTTGTGCTACACCTCTACTGTAACATCCCGAATTTTTTCTTAGGGAAATAATTGTAAAACATAAATATTTAATTAATTTTCTAATCATGATTAGGGAATTAAAATGGGAAACTAATAGGTAGAATATCCCTAGGAAATAAAACGTGTCGCGGTAGAAAATTCGGCAGACAACTGAATAGCCATTGGTTGCCGATGAAATTTGGCACGCAAAACGGTGTACGTGAAAATAATTTCCCGGAGAAAAATTCACAAACACCTTCAAACATTAATACCCTTAGGTAGGCGGAAATTTGAGGATCGCGACGGTATAAACGGAATATTTTTCGGACGACCGTGCGCGACACACCGACACTGCGAACGATAAAACACGAGCGAACCGGAGCCGGAATAAAATGAAATTTCAGCAGCAGCAAGTGGGTTCACTTTTTTTTTAGAGAAAAGTGAGTCAAAATATCTCCCTAAATCAAGCTTACACACATCTCATTACCATACTTTCATTAATTACCACCCATACCTTCTAGTATTCACTTAATTTATTAAATCACAAAATTCAACAAAATTGCCCACCATTCAGCCCTCTTGGCCGAACCCCCATCAGCCTCTCCACTCTCATTTTCATTCTTCCAAAATCACTCCAAAACTTCTTCAAGAAAGCTTGGAGAAAAGCCACCAAAGAACCACCATCTTCTTGACAAAAATCAAGCATTCTTCCACCATTTCCCCTAGCCAAAACCGAATTCCATAGCCAAGTTTCCTCACATTTTCACTTATTCTACTTCACTCACCATCAAGGAAAGCAAACATCATCATCCTTCATATTTTCTCAATATATTCAACTTGAGAAAGGAGGGGATATCAAGCTTTGGAGCAACAAAGCTTCTTGGACTTCAACCCAATCTCACTACACCACATCAAACCAACACTCAACAAGTGGGTAACTTAGGCTTTTACTCATTCTTTAGTGCTCTTGAGCTCATGGATGATTTTGTATGTTTATGTGTGTTTATGTGTGTTGATGTTTATGTGTTTTATGGCTAAAAATAAACTTGCTTGTGTTATTAATGATTTGATTAAATGAATGTGATTTGAGGATGATAATATGTGGGTTAAAAGTGCTGGAGTATGTGGAAAAATGTTTTAGTGTTGAACATGGAAGAGTTTTGAGAAAAGGTGACATAGA